>JAJKFI010000001.1:60617924-60787833 GCA_029204185.1 Lerista edwardsae
TGTATGTATGTATGTATGTATGTACGTGTATATAGTGTATGTATGTATGTATGTATGTATAATGTATATAGTGCATATAGTACACACACACACACACACACACACACACACACACACATACTAGCTTTTTGTTACCCAGTGTTGCCCGGGTAACAAATGTCATCGGGACTATCATCAATCAGGTTAGCGACCCCGAAAACTGTGGATTTGACACTTATGTCAGTCAGTTCGGACATTTTATTTTGCACCTTCTCACCCCCCATGCCGATGGGGGCCGAACATGGACTCAAACGGCATCAGGAGCGTCACCGTTCGTCTCAGCGACCCCGGAAACTATGGACTTGACACTAATGTCGGCCGTTTTCAAGTATTTTTACATGGCACCCTCTTTGCACCCCCACCCCTAGGGGTGCTAGGGGTGTCATCCCCCCACAGTATTTGTTGCCAAACCGCAAGGCATATACATACCAAGTTCAGTGTCAATCGCTCCAGGCGTTCCAGCAGGGCATGGCGGACATTTTGTTTCACGTCCCTTCTCGCCCCCCACGCCAAGGGGGGCTGAACCCGGACTCCAACAGTGTTGGGAGCGTTGCCGCTCCTCTTGGCAACCCTGGAAACTACAGATTCGACACTGACGTTGGCAGTTTTCAATCATTTTTATATGGCACACCTCCACCCCCAGGGGCGCTAGGGGGGTCTGACCTGACCATGTCGGTGTTTGTCACCAGACCACAAGGCATACGCATGCCAAGTTTGGTGTCAATCGCTCCAGGCGTTCCAGCAGGGGATGGTGGATGTTTTGTTTCACACCCCTTCTCGCCCCCCCCAAGCCAAGGGGGGCCAAACCCGGACTCCAACGATGTTGGGAGTATCGCCACTCGTCTCGGCGACCCCAGAAACTATGGATTCAACGCCGATATTGGCCATTTTCGATCATTTGTACGTGGCGCCCCCTGTGCACCCCACCCCTGGAGGCGCTAGGGGGGTCTGACCCCCACAGTGTTTGTCGCCAGACCGCAAGGCATACACATACCAAGTTTGGTGTCAATCGCTCCAGGTGTTCCAGCAGGGCATGATGGATGTTTTGTTTTGCACCCCTTCTCGCCCCCCACACCGAGGGGGGGCCAGACCCGGAGTCAAATGGCGTCGGGAGCGTCGCCGCTCATCTCGGCTACCCTGGAAACTACAGATTTGACACTGATGTCGGCTGTTTTCGATCATTTTTACATTGCACCCAGTTATGTCATGCAGGGGGAGCACGGGGGAACTCAGTTCCACTTGTTAAAATTAGGGCTGACTCCACCCACTTCACTCTCCCCCCTCCTCCCTCCCGATTCCTCTGCAAAGAGCTTTTCTTCTTGGTTGGCTGGCACTCAGAGGGTTAAAGGGAGCGACTCCGGATTCCTAGGGGGGCGAAGGAGGAAGGGCTGCAGTGGGGAAGTCCCATCCTGCACAGCCCCCTTCCGCGCTCCCTCCAGCCACACACGTGGAGTCAGCAGCCACTCTGGTGAGTCTGCAGCCCACTGGGGAGAAGGGGCGTCCTGGGGGTGCGGTGGCGAATCGAGGGCGGCCCTGGAGGGGACGAAGGGGAGCCGGGACTTTTTGAAGCTGCCCTCCTGACCTGCCCGGCATAAGCGGGCTTTGGTGTGGGGAAGCGCCCAAGGGTGCCGTCCAGAGTGGTGCCGCCCCTCAGCCCCTTCCACAGGTTCCTGCCTCATTCTGCTCAGCCAGCCTCGGCTTCAAGGCTGCTGCCCCCGTGCCAATTTTCAACTTCCCTGGCAATTTTGAATAACTCCACCTCGCCTAGCCGTGAAGACAAAAGAAAGGCTTTAGCCGCTGTCTCTCCAGTCCAGAGCGTTTCACTGGCGCTCTGGGTGTGAGGTTTCTTTGAGAGACTGTCCCCATCGCTACTGGAGCTGCAATTGGGGAGGGGGGAATTCTTCGCTTTCCGTTCTGTAGGCGCCAGGCGCTGTACAGAACTGGGTGGCTCCGCCCACTCGTTGCTGACGTTGTTGCTGGCCAGGAACCAGCCGCGGGTAGACCTGGGCTCTGCCAGCCTTCGGCTTGTGACATCACTTCTGGTGGGCGGGTCCTGACACGTGCCAATCAAAAGTGAGTTCCTGTTCTTAAATCATTTAGATGACACCACTGTGCACCCCCACCCCCGGGGGTGCTGGGGGGGTCTGACCCCCCCACTGTTTGTCGCCAGACCGCAAGGTGTATGCTTGCCAAGTTTGGTGTCAAACGCTCCAGGCGTTGCAGAGCCTATGCGGAACATACATACACACCAACATACAAACGTACAAACACACGTTCTCTTATATATATATATATATATATATATAGATTTGCTAGGGTATATATTTGGTATTGAATATATATATGCTCAGGTAAGTAAGGGCACAATCCTAACCTGGAGTTAGGCCGGCACAATTAAGCCAGCATAGTTTGGCTGGCACAAGGGACACCATAAAGCACGTTTGGACCAATCTCAGAGTCAGGGAGGATGGCGCACATCCTGCCAGCACATCCGTCCTTTTTGCCGCCACGATGTGCCTTATAGCACATTAGCAATGGCCATCTCTGAAGAGTTTCTGGCTCAGAGGGGTTAGTACCATCATGAATTGGTCAGTTGTTCAAACTATAAGTGCAAATAGCAGATTGAAAAGGAGGGTTATTTGTATTATTTATTTTTCTTTACTTGTGTTCTTACTTTTCAGCAGTATTTCCAAATGACGTTTGGATCAGGGAGAATTTTAAAATTATGAACTGCTATCAAATATATGAATTATATGAAATATAATAATATATATATTATTTAGTTTAGCAGATTTAGTTCTGAATTTAGTTTAGCAGATGTAAATGTTCAAAATGTAAAATCAGAACAATATGTTTCTTTTATTTCAACTAAACTCTGAAGCTGCAATTCTGAGCTTTTGTATTTAAAGTACCTCTCATTCAATTCTATGGAACACATTCCTGAGTAAATGTAGTATATAGGAGAAGGCTGCACATCAGTGTGTGTGAACAGCTTGGAATCACTGGCGTAGTTAATGGAAGTGTAGACCGGCGCAGAGGGCAAAATGATGCCCTTGAAGTGATGTCGCAACAAGAAGTAACATCACATTTGTATTTTCATTTTCTTGGGTTTTTTGGCCATAATTTTTGATAGACTGAAGATATTACCCTCCAATTTGTTTCACTGCATTCTGCATTAAAGTCTGCATCAAATAGCATATAATGTGATGGTATTATTCATACATACCAAGGTTGTCACAATCTTGGTCACTAGTGTCAAGCTCAGCTTGTTGCCCCCACAAAGCTTGTTACCTTGTGCAATTGTACCCCCCTGCACTTCTTTAGCTACATCCCTGCCTGGAATAACTGCTCTGCTTAACAGATTAAGATATTGGCAAAATGATTTGCAGATCATGGAAGTTGAACAGATCTTACTGGGTTAATAGTTTATCAGGTTATATTGCATAGTTAATAGCAAAGTTATGCAAGAAGTGGAACATGTAAGTAGCATGGATAAGGGAAGGCAAAGGTTAGTGCAATAAAACAGGAAATATCTCAATCAAGGTGAGATATTACAAAAGACAGAGGCGTTTCTACAGGGAGGGCAAAGCTCTAAGTGTTGCAAGAAGCCTTACCCTGTCATGTACATCCCTCCTCTCCCTTGCTGCTGTAGCCAGTAAGCAACGCCAAGATGTTGCTGTTCCCTGTGAGGATTGGCTAAAACGGTGCAGGAGAGGAGTGATTTCCACTGCAAGGTAAGGCTTCTTGCGAAAGAGCTTTGCTCTCCCTGTAGAAACGCCACTGACAAAAGACTTTGTTGTTTGTAGCCATAAGATACATACATATTTTCCTTTGATCTAAAACAGAGAAGTAGAAAGAAAATGGTTTAAATGCCTCTAACTTGTTTTATTTATTTTGAGGATTTGTATCTCCTGCTTTATTAAAATAAAATTATCAGGGCAGTTTGTAGATAAGAAAAACACCATTCTAACATGCAAAGCAATAAAATAAGCAGCTAAACCATAGTTTAAAATTATACTTGTAAGGGACATGAAGCAGGCAGATCATATGGAAGTGCTGGAGAGAACAGGACAGATTTTGTCTAGTGACAAAAATACAGCACGCCATCCTAAGGCGCCTGTTGCGCCACCACTACATCTTAGCATCGGTGCAGCACCCCTGCATTGGCGCTCGAGCAATGGGGCAGTGCCAGTCCCATTGCGCCTACGCTAAGCCTCCCTTGCGTTGGCTAAAGCCCATATGGGATTGGCGGGAGGGAGGGGGGTTGTGGGTGGGCTCCAGATTCAGTCATAAGGCAGAATCCTAAGCCCATCAGGGAGGCCTCGAAGTCTCCTCGGAACTGCGCCTGCTGTTTAGCAGGTGCAGATTTGAGTAGTGCATTGGGGAGGTTGGAGCCTCCCAAATGATAAGGGCGCGAATGTGCCCTTGCCGCGGGGAGGCTCCAGCCTCCCCTACCCAGCTTAGGATATGGTGCTGACAAGCCGACCTTGCCACTCCAACACTGGGTAGGATTGCGCTGACACTGTTTTATCCCGCTGCATGCTGCTGTCGCTACCCAGAATGGCTTTGACGGTGAGTGGGAGGGGCCACTTACACCGCGCATTGTGGGGCCTACAATATTTACTGCTCTCCCCTGTAGGTATGCTACTGTGGCTAACACTTCTGTGCAAAGAGATTGTTCACATCTGCCACTTCTATGTCTCCTTCTGCAAAGTTCTTTGTTCTGCCAACCCTTCTCTCTTTCCAGCTGTCCTGGGCTGCCCCTTCTCCCAATCAATATCATCAGCACTCATCTCCCCAGCTCCAAAACTTTTTCTTCTTTTCCATTTTCTCGCAGCATGGCTTTGATTCCTGGTCATATATTCCTTCCTGGGATACTGCAGCTTTTACTTCTGCTGCTGCTTTATTTTCCCTTGTTCTGTCCCCTGCATTCAGCATGTTGCTGAGACAACAAGAATAAAAGCCTCTCTTCAATCAATGTTTTATTTACCTGCACAGGAACTTGGGCAACTCAAGCACCTCATGTGGCTCCCAAGATGCAGGATGGCCCTTCTAATCTGCTATACCTCTGAGAATATGCAACTAATAGTTTTGTTTGTATTGTATTTCAGAGCAGAACTTAGAAAATCTTCCCTTATACACATAGCATTCAGGAATGCACAGCAATGCCACTAGGGGGCACCAAATGTTTGAGGGAAGATGAGGATGCCACGCTAAAAGAAAGGAATATTGTAGCACTAACAGGAACAGTGTGAAAATATTATTTCCCTTGCCTAGTAAATGCTGAAGTTATGCATATTAGAATGAATCTTGCTTTTGGGGGTTCCATAAATGAAACAGTCGATTACGGAAGGTTTTTTTTTCTTTTCCTGAACATAATGTATTCTCTGTATTTGTAGCAAGGCTGGTGAAGTTGCTTGAGATGCAAATATGTGAAACTCACAGATGCAAATATTTTCTTGTCTCTGCAAGGTGAAAACAAAAGATGTTATTGGTGTATAGAGATGGCTCCCAGCATTATTTCTCTTTTTTCGGTGAATCCTAGTAAGACTGTGGTAGTTTGGACCGAATGTTTGCTGCTTGGAGTCCATTATCAGCTGTGCGAGGACTAAGAGCAAAATCCTATCCAATTTTCCAGGCCTGATGTAGCCGTCCTAATGGAGTGTGAGCTACATTCTGTGGTGATGATGACGTCCCGGAGGCCTCCTCAAGGTAAGGGAACATTAGTTTGCTTATCTCAGAGCTGCACTGCAGCTACATCAGCACCAGAAAGGTGGATAGGATTGGGCCCTAATAACCTGAAAAGAAGATTATGCATGGTGGGTGATCTTGGGGTACACAGTAACTGGTCAAGGGTAGAGTTTGTTCCCCTCGGAGGAGCAGGTTTGTAGTTTGGGTGTCTCCTTGACTCAGTTTTTGTTGTTGAGTCGCTAAGTTGTGTCCGACTCTACGCGACCCCATGGACCACAGCACACCAAGCCTCCCCTGTCCTCCACCAGCTTCCGGAGTTCGCCCAATTTCATGTTCATTGTTTCAGTGCAATTGCACCCCCTGCCCTTCTTTAGCTACACCCCTGCTCTTTGGTGACATCTTCTTGGGGTTGAAGCCTAGCGCCGACTGCTGCTGGCTCAGCGCTGGTGCTCCCCCCGGGTGCTGTGAATGTGCTTTACCAACAGCCGGCAGTACAGTTCAGTGGGGCTTACTCCCAGGTAAGTGTGCATATGATTGCAGCCTTAATGTGCTTAACACTATCTGAAGTGCAGTCATAGGCACTTCAATTGTGTATATGCAGATTTGGTGTCCATCACAGCACATTGCTTGTACGTGCAAATCTGTCAGAAGAGATACGGGCTAGAATTCAAAGAACTGAACAAATATTTCTGCACATCAAGGGGGCCCTGAGATTGCATTTCTGAAAAAGTGTCCTCTCGTGCTGCATAATGAAACACCTTAGAATGTAAGAGTACTTCAAAAGGCAGCTTATGATAACATTTGTAATATGGTCTGCAGTATTATGCCTTCATTTTCATTCATGACCCAGGAAGAAAGTAAACAGCAGTCATGTGCAGTGCACATGTACACATGAGCACTCTTTATTTCACTCATTTAACAGGGTATCACTGTGTCAGACTATGACTTAAACTGTGCGTGTCATGTGGCATGGCACACATAAAACGCTTACAGTAAAATGCTTACTGCTCATGGACAGTATGAGTAGCTCTCTGCATGTCTCTCATAGTTGTATGTCATCACATTAGAAATATGTCACATGTGGCATTTTACACTGTAGTATATCAGCCATTGAAAATCCTCTTGCAAATATTTCATCGGATGTTTGAGATCGTCACTGATCAACTTTACAAAGCATTTGTTTCCATAGTACATTTATCGCCTAAAGTGGAACAAAGGGGAGGATCCAAAATAAAATAACTGTAGAAGATATTTAGAAGTCAGTTTCAGAAGCAGAGCAGTGAAATGATGGAAAGGACCAGAAAGAGATATGGTAGATATTTTCTCAGTGGGCTGTTTCCCCGCTCAAATTTGCTGTTTTTCAAGTAGTTTCTCCCTTTCTGTTTGACTCCAGATGCATGTTAATCCTCATATACCTGGAAACCTTGTGGGGGAGTACAAGTAACTATGGGCCTGATTAGCGTACTCCTAATTGAACCTATTGTTGAGCTCAGAGGCGTAACTAGACAAAAAAGCGCCTGGGGCAAGGAAGCATATGCAGCACCCTTGGGCAATGGAAGGGACAGCAGTAGACTTGCCAGGTGCCCCTTATTATAAGGGACTTCCCATATTTAAGTTTTTAAAATCGTGTCCCATACCAATGTTGAACGGGACTTAAAAAATCCCATTCTAAAATTCTGCTGCTGTCGCTGCTGCCTCGTCACAGCTAACTGCATCATTTTTATATTATTTCTAGTAACCATGGAGTGGTTTGATAGAAAGCAGTATCCCGATACCTGTGTGTCCCATTTTGAAAACCTGGCAAGTCTAGACAGCAGGGACCTCAGAAAACTGCCTGGAGAGCACTCCAAATTCTGCGGTTTTACTGTGCAACAGTAGGGGAAGCTATCTAGGGCTTTTTTTTTCTTTACTTTTTAACATTTTTAAAGTGAGTCTGCAGGTAAACTGTGCCCCCTTTGGTATAGCGCCCTGGGGCAGGTGCCCCTCGGGCTCCACCCTTGTTACGTCTCTGGTTGACCTGACAATAATATCCTTGTGAAAAAGGAAATGCCTTCATTTGCACCATCCAACTGGGGCATGAAAGGGTGCAGCACGGGCCAGGACTAATGAGAGAACCTGAATCTAACAATGTCCATTCCAAGCACACTGCCAAATCAATTCCCATTCCAACCCATGATAAACTTTGAGGACCAAAATACATGTTAGGATGAACCTGATAGTTTGACTATTTTATTTCTTTCATTTATCTCTTCTGTAAACAGTGGGGAGGGGATGAAAGACAACACACTGAGCCCAGTCAAACTGTGCTGGGGAGATAGGAGGCCCCCTAGTGCATGAACTGATGCCCCCTCCCACTATTTGCAGGTTTTCTTTTAAGAGCATCACTTTAAAGCAATCAAAGCTTTTAAAAGAACTGGAAATAGCTCCTGCTGTGGTTGCTATCCTGTTTCATGCTAAGGTCCCCCTAGACATCCTGTGATTTTGAAGGTTTCACATGGCCCCCTAGGGCTATTTGGAGGAGGAGGAGGGAGAACATAACATGCATGCAAATCATGCAATTGTACACATAAACGATTGGCTTTGAATATCTTTGTTATCTTGAGTGCCTTCGGGCATAAAGGCGGGGTAAAAATCTTTTAAATAAATAAATTAAATAAATAAATTAATGTGGAGTTTGATCATTAGGTGAGGGATGTAGGCTCTGAGAGTGCATTCCTAACCTGGAGTTAGGCCAGCACAGTTAGGCCAGCAAGATTTGGCTGGCACAGGAACACCATAAAATGTTTGGACCACTCTCAGGGTGCAATCCTATACTGCACCGGAATGGCAAGGCCAGCCGGCCTGTCCCTTATTCTAGTGCAGTATAGGGGAGGTTCCAGCCTCCTTGCGGCAAGGGGCTCCAGCCGCCCCTATGTGCTTCTCCGATCTGTGCCTGCCAAACAGCAGGGGCAGATCTGAGAAGTCCGCTCAAGGGAGGTGCAGTGTGGGCACAATGGGACTGGCGCTGCCTGCAGCATCGGTCGTGTTGCTGTAGCGCCGACGTGAGGGTGCCGCTCGGCAGTCCCAAATCGACGCTACCAATGCTCCAACGCTGATGCTATGACGTAGTGTCGGTGCGACGGGCACGCTAGGATTGTGCTGCCCCAGTCAGAGAGGCCAGCACACCCTGACTCCAGGGGTACTCCAAACATGCTTCCTGGTGGCCCTGGTGCCGGCCAAACTTTGCTGGCCTAACTGTGCAGGCCTAACTCCAGGTTAGGATTGTGCCCTGAGACTCATTATTAATGTTTTTTTCCACATTTCCTTTCTTCCAAGGAACTTAGGATCCTTTTGGGGCTCACAACAACCCTGCGAGGTAGGTGAAACTGAGAGAGTGACCGCCCCAAGGTCACCCAGGAAGCTTTCTGGCTTAGCAGGGTTTTGAACCTGGATCTTCCAGGTTGAAGTCCAACACCAGAACCACTACACCATTCTGGCTCACATTATAGGCACTCTCATCCCTCCTAGAACTTTAACAGCACTGTCCTCTACTGCATAGTTGGTGAGAGAAAGAACTTCTTGATGTTGGCATTCTCTTGCATTATGATTTCCAGACTAGTTTCTATATCTTTACAAACATCTACAGACAAGTTTACAGCTCTTTTTGGAAAACAGCGGCATTTTCTTTCTCTAAGTGGAATAGCACTTTTGCAAAACTCTTTTATTCGTTTCTCAGCCGTATACAGTAGATAAATTAAGTGAAATACTCTGATTTTTAATTTGTCAGAATGACAGGTGGCCGTAATGAAATCCTGTATTTAGCTTGGCTCTTTCTCCTCCGAATTCCTTTTCTATTCATAGCGCAGCAGTCATACTTATCTTAGCTTCACATGAAAGGAAGCAGTCTGCTAAACAGCTGCCATTATCCCCAAAGCTGAATGCTGAAGTATTTGGAATAACACATGTAGCAAATCATTTCTTGGAGGAGTGGGGTGGGGGGAAGGACTTTGAAGATCAATTTTTAAGCTATAATGGAGAAAGTAATTTGTCCATGCGCTTGACTATGCAATACACTGACAGATCTGGGACCGTGAAGCCATTGTTCAGTTTCAAAAGTGGCTTTCCTTTTCAGGAGAAGGAGCGGCTGCAGCAGGAGAAACTCTGAAAGCGAGCTCCACCTGGGTGGTTGGCAAGTAAGGTTGGTTGGCTGCCTTGTGCATAATCTTCTATGTATTACAGTCGTGGTGCTAATAAATGCAGCCGTTTTTGGCATGAGAATCACATTTCGGTGGAAAGTGCAGCTCAGTTTTCGTGCTTTGCGTCTTGAGTGCAAGCTAACATTTCCATGCAACCTCCCATTTCCAGCCATTCTCCTTCTATTCCCTCTTGTACATTGTTTTATGCCTCCTCTCTGTTCTGTCAGATAGTCATGCGCACAGACTTTTTCTAATTTCTAAGATGCCAGTATAGAAGTGGTTGTTGGAAGCAGATACTGTCTGTCACATCAAACAATACACGGGATAAAATATGCAAAACTTGCCTTTATCTTCATTGTAAAACACGCATAGCACAAATGCGGGATAGGAGCAATATTGTCTCTCCAGTAACAGAATCTCTGCTTCATTTCTTGCCAAAGGTCTTGGTTTCAATCACCAGAATGCCATCATGGCAGAAGAGAGCGCTCAGATCTTTTGTTTCCACTCCGTCTGGCAACTTGTATTGTCTCGTAAAGCTTCTTGTTATAAAGCCATGCTCATCCATTCTGGGTCCATGCTGGGCTTTGATCAGGAGCCAGCCTTCAAAGGTTTGAATGATAACATCTTCTGGACGAAACTGCACAACATCTAATGAGACTCGAAATTTGGGCTCTCCTTCATCTGCATCGTTCTGCTCCATTTCAGCCGTACTCTTGGCTCTGTCCACGGTCTTCGTCAGAGTAGCTGTAGCTGGGCCTGGCAAGGCATACAGAGCATGATTTAACCTGCAGGCTTCCAAATCTTGATCAGCAAAATGCTCCTGATAACGTATTGGGGTTTCTACCCAATGGCGGATAACTACTCCTTCCATTGCTGAAACAGTACGATAATGGGCAGCTTTATTTGGTTCAACTGAAATAGAACTGCGTTCTGATTAGGATAAGACACTGCCCAGTTACACACCCGCTCGCATACTAGTTAATCACTTGAGGTCGCTTCTCATTTTTAGCTCTGGCAGTGCTTCACTGAGCGTGACTCGGATCCATGGGATGTGCTGCATCTTTCGACATGCTGACAATTGAACACTATTTATAGGACTTGTGACTGAATTGCTTTAGAGGGCTGCATTTTTTATTACTTGGTATTTGGATGAGATTATGCTATACTCAGTAGCATAGCCAGAGGAGGAGATGGCACAACATGCAAAGTAAGCTGCCCCTCCAGCTCGGCATCAAAGCCATTCAGGCAGTGGTGTCATTCAAATGATTTAGGAACAGAAACTCACTTTTGATTGGCACTTGTCGGGAACCCGGAACCAGCCACGGAGCCCGTTAGGATCCAGAACGCCCGTTCTGGTCCATTCCCCCTGAATGACATCACTGCCTTCGCCCCCCTAGGAATCCAGAGTCACTCCCTTTAACCCTCTGAGTGCCGGCCAACCAAGAAGAAAAGCTCTTTGCAGAGGAATTGGGAGGGGGGAGGAGGGAGAGTGAAGTGGGCGGAGTCAGCCCTAATTTTAACTAGTGGAACTGAGTTCCCCCACGTTCCCCCTGCATGACATCACTGCATTCAGGGCATGACAGCGCAGGTGCTCTCTCAGCACCTGCTAAGGCTAATTTAAAGAAGTTATAACCTCTTTCAGAGCACAGTCCTAACTTTGAGTGAGGTTGGCACAGTTAGGCCAGCAAAGTTTGGTTGGCACAAGAAACACCTTAAAGTATGTTTGGACCACTCTCAGAGTCAGAGAGGCCAGCACACAGATGTGTGCCATCCTCCCTGACTCAGAGAGTGGTCCAAACATACCTTATAGTGGCCTTGTGCCAGCCAAACTTTGCTGGCCTAACTGTGCTGGCTTAACTCCAGGTTAGGATTGTGCTCTAAGGAAGGTGTTCATGGTAGGCTAACATTTCTGAACTTAAACATTTCTTGAACTCAACCATTTCTGAATAACTATGGTTCTTAGACATTAAAATGGTCCAATCTTATGGAGGCCTTAGTAGCAGATCTTATGATTCACCCCATAAAATTTTATTTATTTATTTAAAAGATTTTACCCTCCCTTTTTCTCCAGTAAAGGGAACTCAAGGCGGCTTACAAACTGAAATAAAACAGTATCTTAAAACAAACATTAAAATAACGTCATTAAAATAGCACAGAACCCATGAACTAGAAGATCATTCGATTAAAAGAAGCCAGCCAAACATTCACTCAAATGCCTTTCAAAAAAGAAAGGTCTTTAGGCCCCACTGAAAGGACTCTATAGAGGGAGCCATTCTTAGTTCAAGGGGAAGGGAGTTCCATAAATATGGGGCCACCACCAAGAAGGCCCTCTACAACCCTGATGCAAAATGCAGCCCACCACCATGTGCTGGTGCAAATGGCCAATGGCCCCAAGAATATGTGGCTCCCAGATACCCTGCCAGAGCAGGTAGGTCAGTAGTGAGAGCAGTTTGGAGCAGGGAGCAGGCCTGGCAGGGGATGATTCAGGGGTGGGAGGATTTTGGCATCAGCAGGAGGATTTTGGCATCAGCCAGGATCCTATCCCTCTGTGCCCTCCTAGGAGACTAGTTAGCAAATAGCTAGTCAGCCAAATAGCTGGCATAGGTCCAATGAAACCCATGGGAGGCCAGACGGCCTGCATGGAGGTAAATAAGGGTGCAATCCTAACCTGGAGTTAGGCCGGCAGTTAGTCCAGCAAAGTTTGGCCAGCACAAGGGACACGCTAAAGTATGTTTGGACCACTCTCTGAGTCAGAGAGGCCAGCACATAGACGTGCACTATCCCCCCTGACTCTGAGAGTGGTCCAAATGCGCTATACGGTTGCCCTTGTGCCGGCCAAACTTTGCTGGCCTAACTCCAGGTTAGGATTGTGCTGTAAGAAAGGTTTTGCTTACCTCTCCTGGGTCATCTGGTTGCCCCTTCCCATAGCATGCGGCATACACTCCGACAATGGCGCTGTGTGCTATGGGCTGGCAGAGAATAGGATCGGACTGTAAGGCATGTAGATGTTAGGATTTGGCAGCACATTTATAGTCATTTCCGTAACTTAGTTATGAGGAAATCTCTACTTTTCCATTCCTTTCTTGGAAATGTGGCAACCCTTCCAAGGGCTGAAGGCTGGCTATGGCTTTGCTTGGTTGCTTTCACCACTTGTAATGTCTACAGGTGAAGTGGAGCAGGTTTGGCAGTGCAGGTGCTGTGCAGAACTGAACTGGAACTTGATATCTGAAAGTGAAAGCAGATGTAATATCCTAAGCATTCACAGAAATCTAAAAATAGTTGATTTCACTTTTGGCAGAGAACGAGACCTTTCAAATGAAGGGCACCTGCCAACAGCTGTACTATCTGATATGTCTCACAGGATTTCCTCTTAGGAGCTGAATGGCAGCTTGACAGATCTGCTCTTGTCTGGGAGAGTGAGAGTCTCGGGGGATGTCATTCTGAGGAAGAAGGAAGTGATCTTTGGAATGGACCCATTCCTTTGGTGATGAACCTCTGTCCTCTCATATAGAGGATAATCCTCCAAGGGTGAGTAGAGGTGCCATAGTAGTGTGTGATTCAGTCATTAAAAACACACTGAAGGCACAATCCTAACCTGGAGTTAGGCTGGCACAATTAGGCCAGCAAAGTGTGGCTGGCGCAAGGGACACTGTAAAGCATGTTTAGACCACTCTTGGAGTCAGGGGGGATGGTGAACATCTGTGTGCTGGCCTCTCTGACTCCGAGTGTGGTCCAAACATACTTTATGGGGTCCCTTGTATTGGCCAAACTTTGCTGACCTAACTATGCCAGCCTAATTTAGGATTGTGCCCTGAGGTGGGTTTGTGATAGGCATGTAAACTGGAAGGTACAAAAGTTGTGGATATCATGCATCATCTAGAGAGGCTGATGGGGAGGAAGTAGAGGTTGTGGTGCACGACAACACCAATGCTGTTAGGAAGGATACTGAAAGCCAACCTGAAGTTACTCAGTTGGATGCCAAAGGCCACAACCTTCAGGACAGCATCTTTGGAACTGCTACCTCTACCACATTCAGGGAAGTGGAACTGAGGGAGGGGGGTGTCACAATTTGTGGTGTCAGAATAAATGTTTTTGATTTTTTTAGGCATGAGGAAAAGTTTTGGGATGTTTTGTACCAAAGGGACTAGCTTGACCTGAAGCAAAATGGAACCAGGCTGCTGCTGTTTAACATCAAAAAAATGTGGCACAGCAGCTTTTAAATGGATTTCTGGAGGAGAGCTGACGGGACTGGTTAGCATCTGACTCCAGCCAAATAGTCGGTAAGAGATCAGAGTGTAAATCTATGGTTCCCAAAGTGGTCGATATCAACCCCCAGGGGTCGATTTTGACTTTCAGGGGGTCCGTGTCAGAGACAAAAACATTGGGGGGTCCATGATATGTAAATGTGGGTCCACCCATCAAAATCATTATTTCAGGCGTTTCATAAACTTTTTAAGTAGACATTTTAAATTTGAAATAATTAATTATATGAGTAGGTACGATAAGTTTTGGACTTTATTATAATTCTTGCAAGTTGAACAAAGCGGGTAACGGAGAGGAAGCTCCATCACCTACTTACACAGACTCCCTGTGGATCCTGGCTCTGCGGCGCATGTTAAAAAAAACAAACCGCAGCGCCGGGATCCACAGGGAGTCTACCGCCGGGAGCTTCTCTCCTCCGCAGCACCTCCCTCCCATATGAATGACGCTGGCCTGACCCCAAGGTCGCCTCAGCGTCATTCAGAAGGCAGAGAGCGCACGGAGAAGCAAGAAGAGCAAGGATGAAGATATTTCTAGAGGTTAGTGAAATAAAGGGGCCTGGGGGGCTGCAATTAAAAATGGGGGGCTGCAATATTTATTGAAACCTAGGGGGTGGGGAGGCTGCAATAGTTATTAAAAACTGGGAGGCCGCAATATTTACTGAAAACCAGGGGGTAGGCTGAAATATTGATTGAAAACGGCAGGTGCGGGGGTTGCAATATTTATTGCAAACTGGAGGGCTGCAATGTTCATTGAAAACTGTGTGTGGGAGGGGTGCACAGACATGTTGAATTAGGCAATTATAAATAGGATTTTTAAATTTTTAATTTAATTGTTTCAATAAAGGTCTGAATAAAAAATTTAAGTTCGTTTTCTTTTTTTACAAAGCCCTCTCAAAGTGAACAGCACTGTGTCAGCCATGAAAAACATATTTGACGGCATAAAGTTTAGGAAAATTTAATATTAGGCAGGCAGGGGGTCTACGGCAAAAAAATAATTCGGAAAGTGGTCCACAGGACAAAAAAGTCTGAGGGCCTCTGGTGTAAATGTTCTAGATCAGCTGTTCTCCAACCTTTCAGTCTTTGAAGCCCTCTACCTTCCTCCTAAATGGAGTCTTGGGGAGCCCTCCTGGCACATATGCAGTCTCAGGAAGCCCCAGAGTGCCAGCACATGCGCAGAGTGGCACAACACTGAGCAAATGGTGGCCTCTTATGCAGTGGTGTCATCTAAATGATTTAAGAACAGGTACTCACTTTTGATTGGCATGTGTCGGGACCCGCACACCAGAAGTGATGTCATAAGCCGGAAGTGAGGTCGTGGCAGGAAGTGACATGAAAAAAGCCCTTTTTGAGGCCTCAGACAATTTTAAACTGACCCAACAGTTGCAACAGTATTCCACAGCACCCCCAGAACATGTTAAGGAGGCTTGGCATCATGTTAAAGTGACCCAACAGTTCCAAAATCCCAGAGCAGCTCATTTTTCAGTGGCAAGGCAAGGCAAGGCTCCGCTCGCTGCCTACCTGCCTGCCTGGCTCTGAGAACGTGCAGGCAACTCAAACATGCAGGAAATTCAAACGTTGCAGGGGGCGGAGTCAATGAGTGGGCGGGCGAATGGGCGGGCAAATGGGCAGAGCCAGCCATAATCCTAGAAACCGGTACTCGCGTACCCTCGCGTACCCCCTGCATGACATCGCTGCACTTATGGTGTGCTTGTGGATCCCTTGAAGGGGCCTCAGGGTACCCCAGGGCTCCTAAGAGCACATTTGAGAAATACTGGTGAGTCTTCAAGATGCTACAGGATCCTTTGCTGTTTTGCTGCAGCATCCTAACATGACTATGGCTGCAATCCTGTACACACTTTTCTGGGAGTAAATCCCATTGAATTCAATGAGACATACTTCTGAGTAGGTATGCATAGGATTACACTGTACATCTCTGAAATTTGCTTATATGGTCTTCCTTATCCTTAGAAACAATGATGTGAATATGTAGTAGAATCCCAGATATTCGTACTGACATTTTAGGAGAAGTCAAAAGAGTACTTTTGTAAGTTCGTATGGCAAAATAAACCTTTATTTTCAGTTACCCATGTCTGCTCCCTAGTGTACAATATTGTTACTGCATATCAAATATGCTAGTTATCCCTTCATTATGGTATCCTTTCTTAAAAGCAACACATTTTACTTCTTATGCCAACGTCTCTAATACAAAAGCACATGCCCAGATTACAGCTCAGTTTCTAAGGGCACAATTTTAACCTGGAGTTAGGCTGTCATGGTTAGGCCAGCAAAGTTTGGCTAGCAGAAGGGCCACCGTAAAGCGCATTCGGACCACTCTCAGAGTCAGAGGGGACTGCGCATGTCTGTGTGCTGGTCCAAACATGCTTTATGGTGTCCCTTGTGCTGGCCAAACTGTGCTGGCTTAATTCCAGGTTAGGATTGCGCTCTAAATCAAATGCTACAATTTTTGGTTGTTGCATTAGTGTAAGAAGCTTAAACATAAAACATGACATCAGGGCTTAACAGCACTTAACTTTCTACTGGCTTTTATTCATACTTTCCTGAAGCATGATTATTCCGTAGACATATGTTAAAGAATTAAGGAAGGCGTTTCTCTTTTTCCGAATGGCTCAATCCTTTATATGCCTTCTCAGAAGTAAGCCCCATTGTGTTTAATGGGGCTTATTCCCAGGAAAGTGTGTATAGCAGGGGTGACCAAACTACAGCTCACAAGCCACATATTGCTCTTTGACATATAATGTGCTGCTCTTGGAAATGTGTGGGCTGAGCTCCTTTTTGCCTCATAATTAATAAAAAAGGTAAATAAAATTTTGTTAAGTTTTATAATTACTAGGTTTAAGCCGAGAGTCGGGTTAAAACATGTACATGATAAGTAAAATCATGTACATGATAAAGTAAAAATATTTAAGAATTTAAATATCCTTAAATACTGCAGCTCTCATACATAGGAACATAGGAACAGTCCCACTGGATCAGGCCAAGGCCCACCTAGTTCAGCTTCCTGTGTCTCACAGTGGTCCACCAGATGCCTCAGAAAGCACACAAGACAACAGGATACCTGCATCTTGTTGCGACTCCTTTGCACCTGGCATTCTGAGGTAGCCTATTTACCCTTGTGCCCCCCTCCCTCCAATGCAGACACCAGACTATGGCTAGGGTTCAACTTTGGCCACATTATTAAACACAAGTAACCATTTTAAAAACATGAAATCTACTGAACACATAGTCCCTCCCTTGCCAGTCTGGGGTAGGCAAAAAAAAAACTTGCCAACCATGGCAAATTTGGATGACTTCTTTTGTAATTTTATACTGTGGAATCAATGCAACTACCAATTCTAAATACAACCCTGTGAAAGTGTGCTGTACTGACACCTTGTGGCTGAGGAAAAAAATCAAGGCAGAAATGCAAGCTATGATGACTACCTGATAGATTTGTTTTGCCATGGGTTGTGCGCAAAGCAGACACATTTCCTGGGATCAGGTTTTAGGGAGATTAGTAAAATGAAATTAGATACTGAAATCAAGTAATTTCAGTGTGCTGTACAGTAATCAAGTGTGCTGTAGATAAAAGGTAATGGAAAAACTGCGTGAGTTGTTGCGGTACCTAACTACAATAACCTTATGACAAACCTCAGTACACAGATTTGGTTTTTTTGCTACAGGTTCAGATTGGCAGCCCCCCCGCTCCGTTCCGACGCCCCCCGCTCACCGCGCAGGCTGCCCTAGCCTCGGAGGGGGCACCTGCTCGCCTGCAGGCGCCCCCTCCGAGGCCAGGGCAGCCCGTGCGGCGAGCGGAGGGGCATCGGAATGGAGCGGACGGGCAGCCAATCTCGCATAAGTCCCGCGTAAGTCCCGCCCAGCGTTCCACGTCTTCATTTGCAGATCCCACTACTGAGTGGGTCCCTATAGGGGGGCGGAGCTCTAAGTTTTGCAAGGAGCCTTACCCTTCTGTGGAAATTGCTCCTTTCTCGTGCCACTTAGCCTTAGGGGAAAAAGCAATGTATTGGCGTCGCTAACTGGCTACAGTGGCAAGGGAGAGGAGTGATTTAAACAGGAGGGTAAGGCTCCTTGCAAAACCTAGAGCTCTGCCCCCCCGTAGGGATGCCACTGCTCCCAACGCCCTCATAGGAGTTTGGGAACACTGATCTATGCTGTTCTGTATTGCCTGTGGTTTGATTATATCATGCATGCAGACATCTGATCAGAACCTAGTTTTTCAATCTGAAAAATTAGTGTTGAACACTGGATACACAGTAGCTGAGGGCGCAATCCAGTATTGGACATAGCACCAACGTAACATCGTTGCGTTGGTACAACGTCACTAGTGCCGACGTGGGGGTGCTGACTGGCTCCTCCGCATCAGCGCCAGAGCTCTCAGGCTGACGCTAGCAGTAATATAGGCCCGACAGTGCTGACGGAAAGATTCCGGGATGAGGGTGGGAGGGCGGAACTGGGCAGAGGTGGGTGGACAGTGGGTGGGGCTGGGATGCGGCCTGATTCAGGGCGCATGGCGTCCTCAGAGCTGTGTCTGCTATACAGCAGGCACAGATCTGAGGAACTCATAGGGGCCTCCCCTGGTGCAAGGGCATGAATGTGCATGAATGAATGAATGCTGCAGTGGCTCCTAACTTGCGCTGCAGGATCTCTCCTCTCATCATCTTTCCTCTGTTTGTGCATCATCTATCCCAAATGTCTGTTCTTTTTGGCTTCCGCTACAGCGGGGTTGGTTCTTTTGCGTATCCAATGCTGACAGTCCCTTCCGAAGCTGACTGTACAGAACATGTGTTGATATCATCATCCCTTTTTCTGCTGTGTAAACTAGTAGGGTAAATCCACTGTCAGCATTTGGTAACAATGTGGGTAGTGATGTGTCTCTTGGAAAAAAAAAAAAAAGGACAGTCATTGTATCTGTATTAGGGCCAGATCATTTGATGCACTTCGTAGATTGAGGAGGAGGAGGCAGAGGCAAAAAAAAAAAATGTAAAGCAGATTGGTTAATTTAGAAATGATGCTCTGTTGCTTTCAATTTCCAGAGTGGGTGAGTAAGCCTGGATTTAAGGTAAATCCTTGATCCTAATCCTGTTTTGCAGAAGTAAGTTCCATTTATTTCATTGGGACTTGCTTCTGTATAACAGTGCAATCCTCTGCACATCTATTTTGAAGTAATTGAGTTAGTCGATTGAGAGTGCAATCCTAACCTGGAGTTAGGCCGGCACAGTTAGGCCAGCAAAGTTTGGCTGCCACAAGGGACACTGTAAAACATGTTTGGACCACTCTTGGAGTCAGAGACGTGCGCCATCCTCCCTGACTCAGAGAGTAGTCCAAACACACTTTACTGTGTCCGTTGTGCTGGCCAAACTTTGCTGGCCTAACTATGCCAGCCTAATTCCAGGTTAGGATTGCGCTCTGAGTTTAATGGGACTCACTCCCAGGTAACTGTAAACCTAAGGCTGCAATTCTATGCATATTTATTTGGGAGTAAGTCCCATTAAATTCAGAGGAGCTTTCATTGAGTAAACATGCATAGGATGGGGCTGTAAGCAGTGGTGTCATTCAAATGATTTAGGAACAGGAACTCACTTTTGATTGGCACTTGTCGGGAACCCAGAACCAGCCATGGAGCCCGTTAGGATCCGGAACGCCCGTTCTGGTCCGTTCCCCCTGAATGACATCACTGGCTGTAAGTGTCCTAAGGTGACAGAGTCAACCCCATTGATTCCAACAGTTGCCTTTAAGACCGCCAACATGATTGCTTTATGGAAACAGATTTTTCTCTCCATTCTCAACACAGATTTGACCAATTTGCTGGGGCAAGACAACATGGACCTGTGCCTTGGAATCAGGTCTGGGAAGGGGTCCAGGATTTGGTGGCTGCTGAATCCACTCTCTTCCCTGACCCAATCTGCCCTTCTGCTGCACCGCCGCCACCTGTTCCTGTCTCCCATGCCGTCCTACCTGCCTTGTTGGCTGGCTGGCTGGCTGGTGAAACTCTGTTGGGTGCAGGAACGCTCCCGCCTTCTCACTGGCACTCCTGCAGCTCATGGCTCTGTGCACTGCCGGAGCACTTTTTAAGACTGCCATTACGACAGTTGCAACCAGTTCCCCTGGCAGCTAACGCACAGACACAGACACACACAAACACACACACAGACACAGACAGAGGGTTGTGTAAATAAAAGGAGCAAAAAGTGGATGACCCCTCCCTATTTTGGAAATAGATCTGTATTTTGAAAATATACATGCTCGTGTATACATATAAATGTATACATTATGTATATTAGCTGCCCAATCATACCTAAATTTCCGGCACCGATGCAGCCATGCCAACAGGATGCACGCTTCATTCTGTAGGGGGCTGCAGTCACTGAGTCCTCCTCAAGGTAAGGGAATATTCAAAGGTGTTTCTAGGGTATCGCGAGGGGGGGGACACAAGCCCTGGGTGCCATAAAGTGGGGGCTGGGCTGCCGTTGGCATGGCACCCTGCCTGCAAATTTGAACCACCCGCCGCACCCCGAGCCGGGAGGCGTACCGGCAGCTCCCCTCCTGGCCTGCCGCTCGAGTACTTAAAGTGCCCGACCAGCAGCCTGCGGAAGCTGCCTGAGAGGCACGTGGCTTCCCTTGGCCCAGTGACGGGATCTACAAACGACCTGGGGGAATGCTGGGCGGGACTTATGCGGGGCTTCTGCGTGATTGGCTGCCCGTTTGCAGCGTTCTGCAGCTGTCCTGGCCTCGGGGGGGCTGCCCCCGGTTAGCGTGCCCCACCGCTGCTCGCCCAGGCACCCGACGCAACCCTCACCCATCCTCTGCAGCGAGCAGGAGCCCGTCCGAGGCCAGGGCAGCTGCGGATCGCCGTGGACGGGCTGCCAATCACCCGGATGTCCCGCCTAAGTCCTGCCCAGCGTTCCCCCAAGTCGTTTGTAGATCCCATTGCTGCCTTGGCTGCTGTTCGGGCAAAACAAGGAGGCGGGGCTTGGCTTCTGCCCACCATGGCAGACAGAAGCCACACCCTGCAATGTCATGATGTCACGACATCGTGACGTCATGACGTTGCATGCCCTGGGCGCGGTTTCGCCCTGGCACGCGCCTGGGAATATTTGTTCCTTTGCCTCAGGGCTGCATTGTGGCTGAATTGGTGCTGGAAGGTTGGTTAGGATTGGGCTGTAAATGTCTCTTAGAATGTAAAAGCTCACTTTTTTTAGTTGTAATTGGTTCTAAATAAAGCATTGCCTGATCGCAAATCATACAATTTTTCTTCCAGTGGACCAACAGGTCTATGTTTTTTTGAGTGTTTGTATAATGTTTTCTGAATGTGAAAAGCACATGAATTAAATTGGTGTAGTCCTTACAACTGTCAGTCAGTCAGTCAACAGCTACTTATATACTGCTTTTCAACACGAAGTTCACAAAGCGGTTTACAGGCAAATAGTAATAATAAAGTTAAATGGCTCCTTGTCCCAAAAGGGCTCACAATCTAAAAAAAAAGGCAGACTGCCAGCAACAGCCACTAGAAAGACTGCACAGGGGTGAAGAGGGACAATTACTCTCCCCCTGCTAAATATAAGAGGAGCACCACTGGAAAAAGTGCCTCTTGTCCAGTTAGCAGGGGTAATGCCCTGTAATGCAACTGTAATGCAAGTTAAGTATTATTATCCCTATAATGTAACTGGGGAGAGATTTGCCTAAGGCAGTGATGGCAAACCTTTTGGGCTTGGTGTGTCAAAACTTTGGAAAATGCTTAGCTTGACTCTGTTGGCGTGTCAACCCCCCCTCCCAACAAAGGGAAACTATCCTTTATATTCATTTATTTTTTTTAAAAAAGGCAGTCCAATCGTTTGTGGTACTATGTATTATATAAAGAAATATTAAATAATTACAAAAATGGAAAATGAGTAGAAAAAACTCAATTTTTGTCAGGTGTTGGTGAATGCCTGTGTGTCACCTCAAAAGTTGTGGTGTATCACCTTTGACACGTGTGTCATAGTTTCGCCATCATTGGCCTAAGGCCACCTAATAAGTTCATGGCAGACGCAAGCACAAACTAGATAAGTCCTTATTTGCAGTTACTGTGCTGTACTAGCTCGACACAAGAGGACCAGTGTTCTCTTTCCATCTCACAAAGTTGTATCTGATGGTTGGTATTATGAAATAATTGGCCTATTGAGGCATACGTTTATTACTGACTACAAATGATATTTTCATCCTGCTCTCATCTGTGAATGAGAAACACTATAGTGTTTACTAGCTGCCAAGTTTCAGATTACATTCAAACTCTTATGTTTTAATTTGGTGATGTTCCTCTATCTTGGCAGAGATTATAACTAGGTCCTGCCAGTCTAATAACTCTCATCATTTTATTTTCACAGAATGATAACAGTTGAATACCTTCATTTTGAAAGATGAAGGAAAGGCTGATTTTAAGTAAGATTTATTTTATTTCTCTCATACTGCCACCTGGCCATAAAGCATTATTTACTATTTTCTTGCACGGAATTGTAATCCCAATAGAGCAGTGGATGGAATTTTAGACGGTGACAAAGTGTTAATAACAGGAAACAGCTGCTAATTACATCATGTTACAGCACCAGTCCTGCATCTACTGAAATGTGTGGTGATTCATCCCCTGATCTGAATGGAGTCACAGTTCCATTTTTGCAAGGAACTACGTAGCCAGCCTAATCTGGATTGAGTTCGTTCTAAGAAATTGTTTTCCTTTCTCTATAAACAGGATTTCTATGGAAATCCATAGCAAAACCCTACGTTTCTTTTACTGTCAGTTAGCAGTCCCAGTGCAGCTATGGAGCCAAGTTCAGCAAACTTTGTGCCCATGGGGATTCTCTGTAGTGCAAGCAAGGGGACCCAAAATCCCTGTGTATGTACAGAGACATTTTCCTTTACAGAAGAAAGTGGAAAGCTCCTGAATGAGAGGAGCTCTTAGATCCCGTGCAAAGTGTACTAACCTAAAATCATCATAATATTCAACATGTTCGGTCAGGTTACTAATTGAAATAGATTTTTTCCTCCAGTGTAGATTTTATCTCAGCGTGCTGTAGCAGAAAGCAGCTCCTGACACAGTACAATCTCAGCGCCCAAACCTATTCAATTTTCCAGAACTGATGCAGCCCCAATGCAGCCCCAAGGTAAGGGGACTAATGTTCCCTGACCTTGAGGAGGCTTCTGTGATTGTTTCTCTACCACAGGATGCAGCACACACCCTGTTTCACGGCTGCATCAATGCTGAAAAGTTGGATAGGATTAGGCTGTCAACTGCACACACCCCTTTTACATAATGAGTAAAGGAACAAACTGCACTTCCTAGTTATGGCATGATCAAATGCTTTCGCATTATGGTGTTGAAGAAGACTCTTGAGAGTCCCTTGGACAGTAAGGAGATCCAATCGGGCAATCTTATAGGAAGTCAAGCCTGATTGCTCCTTGGAAGGACAAATCCTGAAGCTGAAGCTCAAGTACTTTGGCTACCTCATGAGAAGAGAGGACTCTTTAGAAAAGACCCTCATGCTGGGAAAGATTGAAGGCAAAAGGAGAAGGGGCGGCAGAGGATGAGATGGTTAGGCAGTGTCACCAAAGCAATGAATGTGAAGTTGGGCGAACTCCGGAAGCTAGTGGAGAACAGGGAGGCCTGGCGTGTTGCGGTCCATGGGGTCGTGAAGAGTCGGATACGACTTGGCGACAGAACAACAACAATGCTCAAATGCACAATGTCTCATTTATACCCATAACTCACCTAGATGTCACAGTTAATCTGCTGTTGAATAACTCCTATGCTGCCTTGGGCTATATTCTGAACATTACTTTTTGGAACACACCCTGACAAGTTACTTTAAGTAGTGTAGCAAAATATTATACCTAGGAGGAAGTAATTGTCTGAAAAAATTGCTTATGAGAGAAGTTGCAAAACTGGAATTTCAACCTGTAAATTTATATAAGGTCTTATATAAAATAGAAATTTCTCAGTTTCTGAGAAACAGTTTTTGTTTATTGTGTTGTCATTTCTTTCTGAATACACTTTTCTTCTTCTTTTCAGCCTTCAGGTCAAAGTCAAGAATGCTTGGCAATTAATATGGTAGATACTTGTCTATTAGTTGAACCTGTAGATAAGTTGGGGGCAGGTTTTGAACCAAAAATCATGGAAATTGCTCTCCAGTGGAGTTTAATAAAAAATATAAGAGGGAGGCGGGGCCAAGTTTAGAGTGTGGTGCCATGATTCTCACACTCTCTGAGGGGAATCTGACACAAAACCTTTTTTTGGGGGGTCTACTCTTGAGTAGCACCCCCCCCAAAGAACCCAGGAGCAGGTCTAGGGTGTAAGCATCCCTTGGACCTCAAAGGCAGCACTAAGTGTTGCTTTGGAAGGCTCAAGGTTGCTGTTTTGAGAAGGAAGGTTGGACCCAGACGTTACTGTCTGGGATAGCTCTACTCTCCTGCTTTCCACACACTGAGCAGCTATAGAAGTTTTGGAAAGAATTTGCAACTTAAATTCAAGATCTACAATTTAAGAACTACAATCCAACAACATTAAATTGAGGTAAGACATAAGACTGAAGAAGAATAAAGATATCAGACGGAGCAGTTTTAAAGCGATGAGACAGAGGGAGAAGACAGGGGGACCCCTCCTCCCTCCACATCGAGACTAGCAACATAAATCTTGGAAGGACTTGAGAAGTTATACTTGGAATTATATTTTAATGACAATTTACTCTTTCTAAAATACTTTGTGACTTTATTATCTAAAATAGATGAAGATTAAAGACCAAAGACTTAAGACTTTCTTGTACGGCTGCTGAAGGATTCCTCAAGGGCTTGTAAGATATTAGACTGATTGGTTTGGGCTGTGTGGGCTGTGACAGACCCTGGATTGATAAGTCGTTTTTGGAACTATTTTGGACGTATCTGGGTGAGTTGGTTTGCTTCCCGGCTTGGATTTATGGATTATGATGCGGACAGAGGACGAATATGCTAGATTTATAGCCGAGCCGTTTAAGAAATGCTCTCTTTCAAAGGAATGCATGAGAGGGAGAGATTGCTGGCAGTAATTCAATTTACAATGAGACTTTAATTTGGTAGTTATATCTAAATTGTAATTAAGTAAAATTGACTGAATTTATAAACGTGATTCATTTATAAGTGTGACATTTGAAAAAGAAGATGGCGTATTGAAGAATTGAGCGAGCAGGAAGAACAAAGACAGAATTACTTTCACTTTTACTGGCTGCATGTTGTGTCTAGACATTTAAAGATACTGTATATGTCTGCGAAACAGAATATATAAGCACAGATGTTTAACTGAAGTGATTGTTCTATATAACTACTGATGGTTATTGTACTGTATAATTCCTTTATTAACTATACATCTGTTGGATAGAGAAGCAAGGGAAAAATATTTCTATTTATACACATATGCTTGTGTAGCTAGCTACACCTTGTGGCCAAAAGATGTCAGGACAAGGGGGACAAGAAAGAACACAGGAACTTTTGAGACAGGATTATCAGATTTTATTAGTAAAATTACTCTCAGAAATCCAGCAGGTCCATCACGAAGTGGTAATTATTAAGAATGTTGGAGAGAGGGTCTTGCAGGATTTGGAGAGTTTATTGGAGGAAGTTGGCTATCTTGATAGATCTATGAATGGAACCAGGGGGCCAGACAGGACAGAGGACCAAATAGAGATGAATTTTTTGAAGCTGGAACTTGATCAATCAGGCTCTGTCACTGGAATACAGAGCCCCTTGGAAACAAAAACAGAGCCTACCCTTAGGCAAACTGTAGGCTGGCTGGCTTCAGGGGGGAAGTGGATTTAATGGAGGAACAGGTTAGGCTTGCACGGGAGACATAGAGAGAGCTGAAGATAAATCTGGATCAGGCAGGGTCTATGACTGGAGTGCAGGGCTTTTTGGAGATAAAAACAGGAGCTATTGAAGAATTTTACAGAGAGTTGGAGATGAATGCCGGGGGGTGACAATTGGATCTATTGATGTTGAAGATTGAGATGCGGTGTCTTTTTTGGGAATATACAGGGAAGATGATATATGGTAATAATGTAGAGGACGCAAATGGCCTAAATTGGTATGATAAACGGAGGAGGAGGAGGAGGAGGAGGAGGATGAAGAACAAGAAGAAGAACAAGAACAAGAACAAGAAGAACAAGAAGAAGAATCTCTGAATGAAAGATATTCAGAATTTGATGACTTAATTAGGGAAGACATAGCCAATGAGAAAAAGATAATACTTAAATAAGGGAGAGTATGATGAAACTATAAATTAAATATTTTTATTAAATGTGATCTTTTCCCCAAAGCTAAAAACAATTCAAAAGAATTTTATTATTATTTTTATTTTCCCTATTCTTATGTAATAATTAGAGAAATTGAAAGTAGTAATTATATGCATGTTTTAGATATACTTAAGAAGATGATTGAATAATGTCCATGTTAAATGTTTAATACTTTTAAATACTGTTCTTAATGTATTTTACCTATTGGGGTTACATTGTGGTAAATTTATGGAGGGATAGTAGAATAAACACTATAAGTGAATGTATAGAAATGTTGGGTTAGAGTTCATTAGATAATTATAAACGGAAAATAAGAGATAGTAAGTTTTGTATACAGGACAATTAAGCAATCTTAAAATTATGATATAGATTGTATGCAAACTTTAATATAGGTAAGATGACTAAGCTGTAATCAGTGTGGACCTTGTGTGTGAACCTTTGTATCCCTTACCTATGTACTATCCCCCCATTCCCCATACCTATATATATAAATTTAAAAATTTCTTCAAAAAAAATAAAAAAATAAAAATGAAATCATGAAATGCATTTTCATTAACTTTAGGGCAGCCCAATCCTATACTATGCTGGCCTAGTAAGGCCAATATAGCAGGGCTATATCTTAAAGCCCATTAGGAGGCAGCAGCAGCAGCAGCAGCAGCATGCAGGACAAAGGGAGGTTCTCCTCTTGCACCCGCATAAGCCCTGGTCACGCCTATGGGCCTACTCGGATCTGTGCTGGCAAAATAGCAGGCGCAGAGGAACGTGGACAGGAGGAGCGGCCCAAATTGGGGCCACCCTGGCCGGGGACAGCGTTTAGGATTTGGCACTATGGCCATCCTGCATCACAACCGCCATCTCCACCCACTGCGCCCAGAGTTGAATCTAGGGTATGGCGCCATGAGCCCTGGGGCGCCATAAGGTGGGGGGCGCTGTTGGCATGGCGCCCTGCCCCCCGCCCGCAAATTTGCAGGCCCCTGCGCCCCGAGGTGCCTCGGCCGCGTCCCGGCCTGCCGCTGGGGTGCTTTAAGCACTCGAGCGGCAGCCCAGGGAAGGAAGCCGCCGCCGCGGCTTCCTTCCCCGGGCTGCCGCTCCAGTGCTTAAAGCACCCCAGCGGCAGCCCGGGGAAGGGAGCTGCCTGACGTCATGACATCGTGACATCATGACGTCGCGTGCCCTGGGCGCGGTTTCGCCCAGGTACGCGCCTGACTGCGCCGCCCAGTTACGCCCCCGGAACGCCTCTGGAACACCCACGCGGATGCCCTGCACCGATCGAGCGCCACCGACGCTTGACTGGCACACAGCCAGTGCTGTCGATGGTCACGGCAATGCCATAACGTTGGTGCTCCTGAGTGCACCAGTCCAGTGCCATAGTGCCACCGCAGACGCACTTTACGGCACGTTTGTGACAGTGTTTGGTCGGTGCAAGAGCGCAGTGCCAGCGCAAAGGGGGTATAGGATTGCGCTCTTAATTTCAGTCATCATTTATCATATAACTTCAAGAGATGTTTAAAGTGGATGTTTTATTACAATTCTTCAAAGACTAGTTCTTAAAGGTCGATTCCGCCCCTGCTTTGTTCCTTCTGCTTACCCACCCACTCATCTGCCCTACCCCACCAGGTGTGCTAGTCCCTTGTGGTGGGATCCTCCTCCTGGCTCTGTGCCATAGCACCAGGGCAATGGTACTGCCTCTTTCACTGCCCTCCATCAGGGGGTGGCAGTGGCACAGTGTGCCCAGCCTCCTTAGCAGCCTCTCCAGGGGTGCAAAGCCCTTGCATCATGTCCACTGGTGCTTGGCTCGCTAGCTCCCGCTTGGAATTTGTTGATCCACGGATAAATTGACCCAGGTTTTTAAGGCCCATTTTAAGTCCTGAATTTTTAAACTCATACAGCACATATACAATACAAGTGTGGTACAACTAACCTCCTGTTTGGAAAACCCAGTCCAAATATGCAGGAATTCACTTAGAAATGAGGCTTTTGCATGGAATAAGCGCACATTTGGATTAAAACCCATGTGGATTTCCTTATCCATCTTATTCTCACGGGATAAGCCAATGAGCCCTTTTCACTTTTAATCTGTGAATTCTGAATCTTTGATATGGGTTTTGAACATATGGTTGCAAAACTCCATGTTTTACGATACCCATGAGTTTTGAGTCCTTGGAGAAGGTGAGATGACAACCTAGACAGGCTCCTGGAGGAAACTTCCTTCACCATTCCTTGTGCTCTCCTTGTTTTTGGCCTGAAAGAGCAAGTGTCTCCTCTGCCTTGTTTATGGCAAATAGGAGGGAAAGGTGCAAACGTGGTCCTAGGCTGAATTGTGACTGAATAGGATTGACCCAGGACAAATCCACCAACACGTCCTCCCAAATTTGTGCTGGCAAATTAGCAGGTGCAGGTTTGAATAGACTGTTGCTGTGACGGGCTGTCCCCAAGGCAAGCAATTAAGGGCCCAATCCTATCCAATTCTCCTGCACTGATGCAGCCGCAATGCAGCCTCGAGATAAGGGAACAAACATATCCTTACTTATGCTTCCATGACAGACTCCCCAGTGCAGGATGCAGCACACACCGCATTGGAATGGCAGCATCAGCACTCAAAAATTGGATAGGATTGGGCCCTAAATGTCCCCTTATCCTAAGGCGACCTCCAGAGTGTAAGTGTCCCCTGCAGGATGCAACACAAATCACACTGGCACCATGGCAACAGCAAGGGAGGGATTTCCTTTGGATTGGGCTGCCCATTGGGCTTCGGAGAATTGACCTAAGGCAGTGGTTATGTTACTGATCCCCTGAAAATAATATATAAATGTATGACCCCCTACCCCAAAATACAGCTATTGATTCATTAGGAATAAGTAGGCTGGTAGAAGATAAATAAAGCACACTTACTTTTCCTGAAGTCCCCATCTTATGCAAAGTAACAAGGGCAAGAACCAAACCCTCACCTTCTCTCTCCTGCCCCAACGTTGAGATCAGAGTGCAGCTCAAAGCAGCTCTTTCTGCCTTCCTTCAAAGGTGCTGGAGCTAAGGGTGAGCGCATTGAAATCATGGGCAGCGCAATCCTAGATTGCACGTAGCATCAATGCAACGTTGTTGTGTCACCGCTACATGCTTAGCGCCGACGCGGGGGGGTGGGTCGTAGCGTCGGCTTCGGAGTGCTGAAGAAGAGCCTCCCTTGCACTGACTGAAGCTGGTCATATCGGGATGGGGATTGGTGGGAGGGAGGCAGGCTGGGGGCGGGACTTGGGTGAGCTCGGTGTGTATGTGTGTGCGTGTGGCTGTACAGTCACATCCTAAGCCTGGCTGCGAGGCCCCGATTTGGGCTGCGCAGTTGCCTTGGATCTGTGCCTGCTTTTCAGCGGACACAGGTCCGAGGAACACACAGGGGAGGCTGGAGCCTCCACTATAGTAAGGGAGCGCATGCTGCCTTGCTGTGGGTGGGTGGGGGCTTCAGCCTCTTCTATGCAGCATCGGATATAGCGCTGCCAAGTTGGCCTCGCCATTCCGGTGCTGCATAGGATTGCGCTTTAAGTGGACACTTGAAGAAGAAAAGCCATGGGAAGGGTAGCTGCTTTACAGATATAGGGTTGCAGAGGCAGATCTAAGGGAGGGCAAAGCTCTAGGTTTTGCAAGAAGCCTTACCTTGCAGTAGAAATCACTCCTCTCCTGCACCGTTTTAGCCAATCCTCAGAGGGAACAGCAACATCTTGGCATTGCTTACTGGCTACAGCAGCAAGGGCGAGGAGGGATTTACATGACAGGGTAAGGCTTCTTGCAACACTTAGAGTTTTGTCCTCCCTGTAGATCCGCCTCTGTAGGGTTGTCAGTTCCAGAGGAGAAAAAGGGCTCTTGTTCCTCTAAGCCCAGAAGAAGGAAGTGTTAGCTGAGACTCTGGCAGTGTTTCTGCATCCCCAAAGTTGCTTTCCTCCACTTGCTGTGTGCACATTTTGAGAACCCCTGGCTTAACGAGCATCTGCTGCTCATGATCTTGTGTGTGTGTGTGTGTGTGTGTGTGTGCGCGCGCGCGCAACAGATATTGTGAAATAAAGCACTGTCTTCCCAAGGCATTTTTTTCCTAAAAGATTTGCAGAGGCACCCACTGCCATAGATTACATAAAGTTACCTGACAAGCAGCATTCTTGGACATACTATTGCTTCATCTTTACTTTCAGTACTCTGGAAATGTGGAAAGGAGCTATCCTTGAGTTACAAATACTCCCAGAGCTTTTACTCAAGTGACTGGAATCCCTGGAATTTCCCAGAGATTTTAAAATGACTACGCAACTTAGAGTGCTTCTGAAACCTCAGATGTTTGGTGCCAGGCACAGTGTGTCAGATGTTGATTCCAGAAGTGGCTCAGCCTAGACTTCAAGAACAGAACCATTGGTGTTCAAGGATTGGTCTGACTCCAAAGCTCACGATTTGTAGCAAATTAGGTTTTTCCTATTTATCCTGAAAGAAGCTGTTGTGGTACAATAGACATTGATATGGAAGGCTTGGGTTTAAGTCAATTTCCTTAAATCTCTGTCGTTTATCTGTTAAATATATACAGGTATGCCCCAGTATCCACTGATTCGGTATCCACGGTTTCAGTTAACCATGGATGCTAGGACGCCTATTAAAAAGATAGAACACTAAACCAGTCTTTTTTTACCTTGTTGCAGCATAGCCACTGATGTTCCCCTATGTGTAAAAAGGCACCCCCAGTATCCATAGTTTCAGGTATCCACAGTGGGGTCCGGAACGGAACCCCAGTGGATATCGGGGCATGCTTGTACCTGGATGTTCACAAGGCCATTGAGGGCCAGTATCACCAGCAATATGTGCGTACAGATGGTGAAAATGTCACGAATGCGCCATAAAGCATGTCTGTGACACGTGCACGCCCACGCTGGGGTGGCGCTCATTCAGTGCCAGGCCCCAACGCAAGTAGGCAGCCAGCCAACACTCCAGCGGTACCGGCCGCTGGTAGGCCCGTTTGGGGTGGGATGGGGAGGTGGGGGAGAACCGGGTGGGGGAGGAGCAGGCCGTGACGGGGTGGGACCAGTGATGTCATGCAGAGGGTACGCGAGTACCGGTTTCTAGGATTACAGCTGGCTCCGCCCATTCGCCCGCCCACTCGTCGACTCCGCCCTCTGCAACGTTTGAATTTCCTGCATGTTTGAGTTGCCTGCATGTTCTCAGAGCCAGGCAGGCAGGCAGGCAGCGAGCGGAGCCTTTCCTTTCCTTGCCACTGAAAAATGAGTTGCTCTGGGGTTTTAACATGATGCCAGGCCTCCTTAACATGTTCTGGGGGTGCTGTGGAATACTGTTGCAACTATTGGGTCAGTTTAAAATCATCCGAGGCCTCAAAAAGGGCTTTTTTCATGTCACTTCCCGCCACAACATCACTTCTGGCTTATGACGTCGCTTCCGGTGGGCGGGTCCCAACACGTGCCAATCAAAAGTGAGTACCTGTTCTTAAATCATTTAGATGACACCACTGGGTGGGACCCGATGGTGGCTTCCACCACTGGATCTTATTCCCAGCAGTGGCTCAGGCAGCCTGACAAAATAGCTGGTGGTGAGTCGGGGAGCCCCATTGTGGGCAATGAGGCTTTCCACGGGGGATGGGAACAAAGGTGGAGACTCTGGGGAGACTCCAGCAGCTGCCTCGTTGCCAGTGGATGCAGCAGTACCCTTTTGGCTACTGCAGTGCCCATGGCAGTTCGGCAGTTCAGGATTGGTTCTGGGTCACCAAAGGCTGCTGAGAAAACTCAGCAGTCAGGGAACCAGAGGCAGGTTCTTTTATGGATTTGGGACTGTGAGGAAACAGGAAGCAGACTGGGTGTAAATAGTTTGGCACCAGTGATTTTACTTCATTGTTCTTGTACTTGATACCAAGCTCTCCTTGACACTTGATACCAGGAACTGCACAAACCAGTCATGCTTTGAGGTGCGGATTTGGCTGGCATCCCTCTCTTGTTTTGAACAATTTCCCACCTGATACCATGCGTTAAGAAGAAGCAGGTAGAAAGGAGATAATTTTTCTGTCCTTTAAGGCAGCATTTCTCAGACTGTGGGTTGGAACCCATGGGTTGTGACCTGATTTCGGTTGGGTCACACTTAGCCTCTAATAAAAATATGGGTGAGGGAAAAATCAGATAACTAAATGTCTAAAGCTTGAGGCCCTGCAAAGATCTGAGCTCCTGAGCTCTGCAAGCTTGCAAATGTTTTGAGTGTCCTTTTTTTTTTTTTTTTTTTTTGCAAAATCTATCAGTGACAGGTATTGGGGGCAGGTGAAGGCTGGGGGCGCAATCCTAACCTGGCGTTAGGCCGGCACAGTTAGGCCAACAAAGTTTGGTGGCACAAGGGCCACCGTAAAAAAATGATGGTAATGGTGGTGGGGGGCTGTGAGAACTGCAGTTAACTGAATCTGTGAATATGGGTGGACACCTGTACTTCATGCTTATCATCCTGTATTTTAAAGTTTGCTCCCTGATGAATTGGGCAGTATGTTCTTTAATTGATCAAAAGCTGCTTCGTTTATTGAATTGGATTAAAACATATAACTGTACATTAAAGTTGGGATCCATAGAGCTTTTCCCAATCTGTAATTTTAAATTTTAATTATCTCAATTACTGTTTTTAACTATTGTTTTTAACTGTTAAATTTTGTGTTTTTATTGTATTTTAAATGTTGTAAGCCGCCTTGGGTGCCTTTGGGCAGAAAGGCGGGGTATAAATTTAATAATAATAATAATAATAATAATAATAATAATAATAATAATAATAATAATGTGTTTGGACCACTCTCGGAGTCAGGGAAGAGGGCTTCTGTGTGCTGGCCTCTCTGACTCCAAGAGTAGTAATATATGACCCTCCCCGAAACTTCCACGGCACATTTGGATACTATTTGTGGCATCTCAATTTGCCATGGCACAATGGTTAAAAATAGCTGAGATAGAGTGTCATTTTTAAAAAGTGGATTGCAGTGCTAAAAAGTTTGGTAACTCCTGTTTTATTCAAGGAAAAGAGAAAGCAATTGGTTGAATTACCAAAAGCAGATGATCACTCCAAAAGGATTCACTACTGAAGTGATCCAAAAGATCACTACTGAAAGGTACTTGAGTATCACTTCAGGAAGTTTTCAATAAACCTTCTTGTGACAGATTTCTTGCTAAAAGCATGCATTGCAGATATGAGAATCATGCTTGGGAAAGGAAAATAAAAGATTAAAAATAACTGTGGTAACAGTTATTAACATAAATAAAATCTGAAATTCAACAAAATCTGAAATGGGACTGCTTTTGGACCTTGACTGTGTTTATGTACGTGACTAGAAAAAGTCCACCATAGAGCAGTTGTTTACTTATGACACTTAAAAGAAGAGGAAACTGATAAATTTATCACAGGCTACAATCCTATGCATACTTTCCTGGGAGTAAGCCCCATTTCACACAATGGACCTCACTTTTGAGTAGAGATGCATAGGATTGTGTTGAAAGTGTGTTTCAAAATGATCTGACATGCAAGCACAGAGGAGGCAAAACATCCATATGATGAAATACTTCATGATGCAAACAGAAGAAAGGCTATTGAACTCTCATTTACCCTCAGGTTTATTGCTCAGTTTCTAAAGTGAAAGGTTCTGGGGTTCAAGCCTGCCACAAAGGCCCTCCTGGTGCTTTAGAAACCCTTTACTCCAAATCCTAGATGTGAGGGCCCAGGTTTGGCTACTCACTGGTATTTCACGTGTCAAAGCATTCCTTCTTTATGATCATTTTTGAAGGGTGAGCCCTATCACACACACACACAAATGTGTGGGAGATAATGTCTAGTGAGCTTGACTTAAAAAGTCACCCCTCAAGAATGCCGCCGCCATCCTGTGCAAAAAAAACCCATAACTGGCATCATCCACCAGCTTTTTCTAGTGGCAGGGTGTGTCAGAAGGGAAAGAATGGGAAAAAGGAAACTGGAAAGCATTTCCCTTTTCTGCAGCCCTCCTCCCTGCCCCCATTTCCTGACCTGTGATTGTTTGCCTTGACTACCAGAATAGCAGCAGGAAATACCAAAACCAAACAGGGTCCAATGAACAGAGGCCAAAATGTTATAAGGGGCCAGATTCTGTACTCAGCAGCCACCGATAAGTCATGCCATGTGCTAACGGATGAGGAACAGCTTTTACATAAAGAACCTCCGTGTCTGTTTGGTTCTAGCAAGGAGTGACTGCAAGGTGCCTGTCGGCTTTATGGCCATATGTAGCTGCTGTAGTTATGCAAGAAAATGCCCACACATTTGCTCAGTTAGTACAAAGTTCGGCAGAGGCTGTATCGCTCAGCAACCTGGAAAAGGGATATCATGCCTCGTGTTTCTGCATCGGTGGTTCAGACCCAGCCTCAGTGGGGGATTGTAAGCTGACATCATTTGACCCCAGCACCTCTTCTGAATCAACTGGTGATGCAGCCACAGCCTATAGCCCTGATCCTGTCAGATCATTTACTGCAGAACTGTGCCGCTGACCTCAAGGAGCAAGTGGCGCAACAGCTGTGGCCAGTGGGAGAATGGCATATGATGTGCACCGTCTGTCACAAAGGTGCTTCCTTTAATGAACACTTCACATGTAGCAGTAAAGCACAGCTGTTCAAAATGTAGCATATCCTGGTATGAAACAAATACGCACCCTTTTCTGCACGTGCACCACAGAAACACATCCCACAGACAAATGATTGACCTTGCTGCATCTTCCTGTAGTCTACATTGCGGTGGGGAAGAATGTTAGCCCTTCTGACAATGTCATGTGTGCATCCTAACAAGAATGATGGCTATGATAAAACAACAGTTTAGGTGTTCATCACACACTCAGTAACACTGGCATATCATTTTCTCCTTGTAAATATGTGAGGGTGCAATCCTAACCTGGAATTAGGCCAACAAAGTTTGGCCGGCAAAAGGACACCATATAGTTTGGACCACTCTTGGAGTCAGAGCGGCCAGCACACAAATGTGAACCATCCTCCCTGACTCCAAGAGTGATCCGAATGCATTTTACAGTGGACCTTATGCTGGCCAAACTTAGCTGGCCTAACTGTGCTAGCCTAACTCCAGGTTAGATTTGAGCCCAGAGAGAGACCTGCATATATGCCATTTACATATAATAAGCCATTTCAAGTGTGGAATATTCTTCCTGCAGTGTGGAATATTCTTTCCATCTCTGTGTTTTAGACTTCTTTCTTTGTAGTGTTAGTCCTGGGGAAGTGATTTGCTGCTTTATTCTATTTTTGAAGAATCTGAGTGCTGCTCTTTTGTATTTTAATACTGTCTTACTGTAAAGTTGATTGTATTTATTTTTGTAAGGCACTTTGTGTTTGAAATGCAGGGTATAAATAATATTGTATACAGCTGAGTGGTAGACTCAGACCTTGCAGGAGTTAGTTCACTCCTTGGTATCTCCAGTGAAAGGATTCCAAGTAGCCACTTTCGAATGGACAGTGCTGGATTTGATGGAGCAATAGCTTGATAGTATGACAGGAACTCCATATGCAGGTAGAAAGACTTCCTCTGCACATCCATAAGCTTGCATTAAAAAGAACAGATAAAAGATGTGTTCGTTTCTTTCCCTCCGTTGGTGTGTTTTAAAACCAAGGTGTGCAACAATTTTCTTTTGCTATGTAATACATTGTGAACTTTTTTTTGTTAAAAAGCAACAAAATAAAAAGGCAATATAAACCATTATTAATTTGTTATAATATAGTGATACTATTACCACTATTAATGAAGCTATTGGATGCTTCCTAGGACATCCCACATCAAGTAAAAGTGAGAGAGAACAGCACTTATTCAAAAAAAGCAGGCAGAACACTGAACAAGCAGCAAGGGCCAATTGCTTATTCTTCCTCCCACACTACTAAATGCAGTGCTCAGATACTAATTAGCACCTTCCAGATTACCTCTATAAGGACACAAAGCCAACCAATTAACACCAGCACCTACCTAATTGAAGCTGACCTTAGCAAGGCGGACCTCGCTTATGTGTTAAATAATTGATGGCTGGCTGTTTGGAGCCTATTAAAAAAAAGGCAACCACAACACCAAGAAAGAGACTATTTATGAAGGGCTAGTTTATTATAGCAAAGCTGGACATGTGAAGGGTCTGATGCCATCATTAATACAGGAAGCAGGGTGGCTTGATCAGGCCTGGTCCAAGGGGAAATGGTGCCTGAAGCTGTTCCACCTCACTACTACTATACTGTCCCTGTCGCCATTAGTTCAGAAGCAGGAGAGAAGTAATGAGATGGCCATGGTGGCCACCTTAGTTTGCCTACCTCCTCTGTTGCAAGCAAGGGGCACAGATATTAATGACAATGTGAGATTATTAGTGAGTGAGGAGCATAAAATGGTGGTGATGACAACTTCCTGATCAGGAATTGGGATCACCATCATACCCCCTACCTGCCTCTCCAGGGCTGGCTCTAGGAGTGGTGGGGCCCAATTCAGGCCACTCCCACAGGCCCCTTCCCCACACACCCCACTCACCAAGAAGAGCACTTGTGGTGCTGCGAGAAAAACACGGCACCTGGAATTAATTGGTGGTGACATGATGACATCACTGTGAACTGCTTCCAGGAGGTCCATTTTGGAGGCAGGGGTTAGGTGGGAGGGCCAAAGGTAAAGTTGCTTTGCTTGCCCCACTGACTCAAAGCCCATAGAAATCCCAGCTGCAGCAGCTGGTGATATGCTCACTGTGCTGGTGTGCCCCCCCCCAAGCATGGAGTTATGCCATTGGTCATATTGGCTTAATGTCATAAGAACATAAGAAGAGCCCTGCTGGATCAGGCCAAAGGCCCATCTAGTCCGGCTTCCTGTATCTCACAGCGGCCCACCAGGTGCCCCAGGCAGGCATGAGACAGCAAGATGCTTGGATCCTGTTGCCACTCCCTTGCACCCAGTACTCTGAAGTAGCCTACTAATGTAAGGTCGGCCCTGTGCCTTCCCTGTCCCCCAGTTTGTTTGGCTTACTGTTCTGCCAAATTCCCTGCCGGGCCACCCCAAGAGCCCTAATGCCCACACTAGGCTAATTAGTCTCCCCTCCAGCGCGGCCTCAGAGATAGGCAAGAGGGAGGGGGTTCAGTCACCCACTGGGCCTCCTCTCTTCCAGCAGCTTTGCTTGGGATCGCCGGCTGGCCAGCCTCCTCCAGACTGCCCTCATCACTGGCTTAGCTCCGAACTACTCTTAGTCTAATCCCACCAAACCCCACCACCAAACAATAGGCAGTCAGCTTGCCCAAGCCATAACTGCCTCCTCCACTTGGTGGCTCCAGGGGCGTGGCATACAACAATTGCCAACCATAGTCTCCCAAAACAACCTTATCTAGTCCTTCAGCCAGTTCCTCAGTCCGTCCTGCAAGCAGGCAGGCAGTCCAGCCAGCACTCCATCAGTCCAGCACCTACCTGGTGCCCTCCTCCAGCACCTACCTAAGGTACCATCCTCCAGCACCTATCCAGCCCCTTTTCTCCAGCTCCATACTGAGGCCAACCAATCAAGTGGGCAGGGTTTAATTCATCAGCCACACCTATCCACCTGTGCTAACCTCCCTTCAGAGCCAGAGCTATCAGCCTGCAGCTGTGTTCCTGCTGCAGGAGTTCTGGGATTAACCCCATAATCCCTGGTTTACCTGGACAAGGGGCCATTGCTGATACCATTCCCTCACTCCTTGGGATAGCTCCTGCCTTTTCCAGTACACTTACCTGCTTCCTTCTTCTTACTCCGCCATTTTCTTTTGAAATAGCATGGCAGAGAGGAATGGAACAACAACAAAAAAAAGCCAGAAGTGGAAGCAGGGTGGTGCTGTCCAGATCAGTACCCTTATCTGTCTTCTGCCATGCTATTTCAAATCACAGAATGGCTGAGCAAGGAATGCTACTGAAGAGATGCCCTAAAGCAAATGGGCTAGGTGAGATGGCCATAGGGCTGGCTAGGAGGTCCAGAGTGCCCACTTTGTGAATTCACCACCTTAGGCAGCCCACCTCAATTCACCTCAGCAGTCCTGAGCCCACCTCAAGGTTGGGCTAGCCGTGAGCTTTATTATTATTTATTGTTATCATAGACTTATCGTTCAATGCTATTTTACAATGATTTAATGCAGCTATACCAGGTCTCCAGCAGGGCTAAGACTAGGGACTACATCTGTGTCAGTCATATTAGTCCTTTCTTATCACTTGCAAGCAGTAGGTGAAAAAAGGGCTTCTATTCTCTTGCAGCAGATTCTACACATGAGTAATTGTTGATTTACAAGTAGGAAAGTGGCCTACAACCAATAGTGATGATGATGCATGTAAAGAACCAGCCACGGGGAGAGTAGTAAGTTCTTCTGCACGACTGCAGCAAAGTGAAAAATCACTGTGCCACAGAGGTGCAGGGTTCGAGGAAGTCTGTATACTTAACACAAACTTTTGCTAACTTCTGATCTTTCCATGGCTAGCCGTGAGTACAATAAAACCTTATGCAAATACGAATTCTGCTTAAACGCCACCAACTCCAATTACCCACTGACTTAAGCCTACTAGTGGAGCTGCTAGGCTGAGTTAACCAGCATTCAAAGTATTTCCAATACCCCAGCATCACTTAACCCAGAGGCAGTAGCTTGGGAAAATCTTAGACAAAAAACCTCCAGCAGTTCCTATTGCAACAGTAACAGGCCTGAAGGCGGCCTGGATTTAGCCAGTACCCCAAATAACTTCCCCCCAATGTAATGTACTCACACTCAAGCTAATAAGCTTGTAAAAACTTTATTAAAAGAACAACTTAGTTGGTTACACAGCTTAAAGGCAAACATAAATGAGATATAACACATAACAAATAAAAAAAACCAAGAAACTTAAGCTCCTATTCTTACTAAGACCAACACTGCTTAACACGCTGAGTTGCCAAACAGACGTTACCCATGTTGCATGGTCGGAATCAGACAAGCCTCTCCCTTCCTCTCAGCAACAACCAAACCATCTCCTGGAACAGCCAGAAAATGCTGAACATAAATGCTTATGGGTGGTTTTATAGCTATTGGGCTTTAGCTTTCTAATTAGGAGAATTGCCTTTGCCTGGTGACAGTGGAGAATTTACAGCTGTGAAGGAATTTGGGAGGAGGCGGCTGTCACCAAGATGTCCTTGAATCTTCTGCCTTGCAAAGCCTCCCAAAAAGTTCCCTGGACTGACCAACAAGGATTGAAGGCTCTGTATTGTTCTTTCCTGTCAAGCTGATTTCCTGCTTTGGCCTGTTTTAACTCATTGACTTACCCAAGATGGAATCTATATTGTAACGTTGGAGTCAGGCCTTGAAAAATGGAGTCAGGCCTAGGCCCTGCTTTTTTACAATGCATGTTTGTGCTAGATAAAACCCCCCACACATATTTGGGGATATCACCAGCAACCCAGCAGAGAGATTCTAGGTGTGGCTTTCCATTTCTCCGTTATCTAGCCACTCAGTTTTCAGGTAAACCCTATGTATGCATATTGGGCATAGCAGCAACTCTGATCCCATCTGATATGATGTTTCCTATCTTTCATGCGGCTGGACTGAGGTTTAAGATTAGGGGCAGAGAGAGAAGCGATAGGGACCTATCAGTACCCCACCATGATTCTAATCTTCTCAGCTGGTTGGCTTACCATGGATTTTCTTGCTGCTACTGTTCTTGCTGCTACTGTTCTTGGACACAGTGATGTGCGGTGAGGTCCAGGCCTGGAGAGGCATAGCAACACCTCACAGTCTCTCCCCTGCCTCAAAAATGAATACTTGCCTCCCTCGTAGCTAGGAAGGGCTCAGCAACAGGTCCCCTGAGGCAGCTTAATAGTTGCCTCTCCTGGTGCTTTATAGAGCAGGGTCCCTTTGTGCAAGCTACCTGCTATTTTCCTGGCTTTCTTAGACCAGAGTTTCCTTGCTGATGCAGGTGCTCTGTTGTTGTTGTTTTTCATTGGAGGCCAGCCATGATTGCAGCCTAATTGACTTGCAGTGTAATCCAAACTGTGGGCTGGAATAAGAACTCCCACATGCCGGCCCCATATCCAGCCCGGGGCTGCTGCCATGCCAGCCGGGGACAGGGGAAAAAAATTCCCCTTCCCCCAGGTAGTGTGCAGAGGCCCCAATGGGGCTACTTGGAGCTGCACCGCCAAAATCGGCAGCAAACTCCGAGTGCCCAAATTGGGGCCACCCAAGCTGGGGACAGAGATTAAGATCCAGCCCAAAAGATGTACCCTGACTCTGCCCCTCCATGAGCTTGCCCGCTTACTGCCCTGCCTGCTCTCCACCCTCCCCCCGCCCTGTTACACCTCCTGCTGCCCTCCACAAACCCCTGTGCTGTCCTTGCAAGTCCAGGCTTACCTTCTGGGTTGGGGCCAGGTTCAGCCAGGGGAGGCTGGCACAAGCTGCTTGTTCCAGTCTCCGAATCCGCAGAAATGGCGCAAATCTGCTTTACAGTGCATTTGTGACACCTGGAGGCCAGCCTAGAGTGCCCTTTGGATTGTACTCTGAGGCAGTTCTGCCTGCTGCCTCCTCAGCGACTGCTGACACAGAAATCCCATTTGTTTTTTTTTAAATCAGAAGTCAGCAATTGCAGAGAAATGGCTACTAACTGCCACCCAGTGCATTGTAATATGTGCTCTTGTACCAGTGAACTAACTGTTTGTGCTTGAGGAGAGTGTGGAAAGGCAAGGTTTCTTAAACTATTTGAATCTTTGAGCTTTTTGTTTAATTGGCTGCACGCCCCTGCTTGGAAGTGCTTGTGGGGGGGGGGGGGAGAGAGAGAGAGAGAGAGAGAGAGACTGCAGTGTGTGCCCTAGTGGGAAGCAGATCAACCTGCTGGTGCCGTTTTATAGAGTGCCCTTCATGTCTCCGCAGTCCCTTTCTTCTTTACTTATCTCTTATCTCCCAAGTTCTCCTTCCCAACCCCACTCCATTCCCAGTGCAGTGTGGCTCCATTACCTTCTCCGATTGCGTGCAACCACTTCTCAGCTTCGGAATGTCACTCTCCCTCCCTATACGCCCCCTCCCTCAGTTCGCTCTCTTGCCATTCGTACTCGGGATGATGATCCCGTTGTTGCAGCCACCTTTGCATCTTTTTTCCCCACCTGCCGCTCTGCCCCATTGCCAGTGCTTCGTTTGCACCTTCTCCCTGCTCTCCAGCGTTTGCACCCCTCTGCAGACCCTTCCCCGACTCCTTCCAGATCCACGCCGTCCTTCGACCCCGGCCACGCTCGCCCTCCTTCCGGCGACTGAAGAGGGGCTGCGGAGAGGACCGGCAGGGACCGGCACTCGCCCAGCGGACCGCTCTTCGCGAGACTAGGAGCGGGATCGCGCAGGTCCCGCGCCTCCTTCCGGCTTAGCCTCCCCCTTTTCCCAGCGCGGGGACGGGGTGGGGGGAGAAGAGCGAGCCGACCCTTCGCACGTGACCCAGTTCTAGTGCGAAAAGGCCGTTGGCGAGCGGAAAAAAACAAAAGACCGGCGCGCGCGCCTGTCTGCACGAGCGCGCCAAAAGCCGTCGCTTCTTCGGCCAGCAGCGCCGGAGCCGGGCAACCGTGTGCGTGTCCCTTTAAGAGCCCGCTTTTCTCCCCCGCCCCGCGGCTCACGTGTGTGATCAGCTGACAGTGAAGCTACAGGGGAAACTCTCCCTGTTCCTGAAACATCGGGCGCTGCGGGCTGCACGGGCTGCTGCCTGGGCTGGGCTTCCTCTCGTGCCTCCCTCCCCTCCCGCCCGGGTTTGGCTGCGAGACGGCGTCGTTTGCCGGTCGCTTGGTCCGCCGCGGAGGAGAGAGGAGCGCGCGCCAGCTTCGGGTAGGCGGAGCGGCCGAGCAGCTCGCAGTCGGAGCCGAGCCGAGCCGAGCCATTCCTCGCCTGGCCGAGACCTCCGCCCCTTTCCCCGGGGAAGCGCCTGCCTGTCTGCCTGCCTGCACCAGGAGCTCCTTCTGCAAGAGTAGAGCCCCCAGCGCAGGGCTCGCCTTCCAGCAGCCAGTGCCCCTTCCTTTGAGTCGCCCGCTCTTTTCGCTCTGCTGGCGGTTGCGTGATCGGAGCAGGCTTCTCTTGAGACCCAGTCACGGCTAATCCCTGCTGCTCTCCCAGTTCATGGATTATCTGGTAGGTACTGCTCGGTGTGGAATGAACGGGATTCTCCCCACCCGCCGGTGCACGACTCGCGGTGGCTACCGCTGTGTAGTGTGTGGTTGTGTTCATGTGACTGCAGCTGCTGAAGGCTTTGATATGAATGGGAGTGACTTCGGAGTGGGGCGTGTGGGTGTTCTGACAGGTGCGAGTAAAGGTCCTTGCAGCATCAGGGTTGAAAATTAGCTCGCACTGATTTCCCTGTAACGCAAGGAAACCGGGCAGTCTATCTAATCCCACTTGTGCCTCTCCTGTGCGTTAGGAAATTTTCCAACGCCAGGCTTCTAATCAGACTTCCAGAACTGTTAAAGGCTAATAAGCCAGAGTGGTTTTTAAAGTGCTCTGTAGTCCTACTTACTTGGTTATTAGACCTCTAAAGCTGTGACCTCGGTTAGAGGCTTTCCCCCTGAACGTGCAAGCACAGGGGACGCTTGACTGCCCTCAATTGAAACCATAGGCTGGGGTAGTGCAACACCTGAGTCGTTTGGCATTCAGCAGTAACACTAAACAGCATTTAATTAGTGTTGCCCTTATTTGTACAGTCAGAGATTGTATCGCAAGGCTCTGCTTCAAGGGTGGAGGAGTTTTCAGGTTCATGAAAGGCTTGGTGACAACACATCTGAATTGTTTCTACATGTGAAATCAGAACCTGACACTGTGAAGTGTCTGCTTGCTATTGTCTTTTAAGATGTCAACCAAAACACTCTTATCTACCAAACTGCTGATGCCAAACTGCTGTGCATGGCCTGCCTTTTATTGCTCTGCTTTCTGTTCTTAATAAGGTCCCTGGCTGAGCAGACTCTGACACAGAATCACCAGTGGTCTTTTCTGCATTTCCAAGCCACACTCTGCCTTTCAAAATACATGTTGCCCTGCAATGGTTGTGTGACATTAGTTAAGTACATGACAAACCATTAATCGTATGATACGCCATAGCGATATGGAAGAAGTGTGATTTGCATGTGTGACAAGGTTCTTAGAAGCTCTTATTGAACGCTGAAAGAAATGCTCTCTCATGTGGTACCAGTCAGACTTGTGCAGGTTGTGCAGGCTATACCTGTGACATCTCTATTATAGCACCTATGACTCCTATGACTACTTGGATTTGTCAGGTAACTGAATTCCATGAACATAGTCTGAATAAGCTGCTTTTAAATATTTTTCTATAATTAGTCTGTGGAAGTCCTTGCCACAGGATGTGGTGATGGCATCTGGCCTAGATGTCTTTAAAAGGGGATTGGACAGTTTTCTGAAAGAAAAGTCCATTGCAGGTTACAGGCTGTGATAGGTGTGTGCAACATTTTGAGTTTAGAAGTAGGCTACCTCAGAAAGCCAGATACAAGGGAGTTGCAACAGGAAGCAGGTACAGTATCTTGTTCTGTATGCTCCCTAAGGCATCTAGTGGGCTACTGTAATATATAGGAAGCTGGACTAGATTAGCCTGATCCAGTGGAGTTCTTCTTATGTGGGACTCAGTCTTATGGAAGTCTGACTTCTTTTGATTTCTGAAGACTGACTTGTCTTACTTAGGAACTAATTTGATTATCTTTTGGCTTGTTTGAAGGAAGACCATGGCTAGGGAGAGAGCTGTTCAGAGTCCTCAGTAAAGATGCTTGTCCCCAGTAAAGATGTGTGGTTTTCAAACTGGGGTGTGGTAACACCCCAGGTTGGAAAGTGCTTGCCTGTGTTCTCTTAAGGGTGAGGTGGAGGAAATCGCAGTGACATGATTGTATCGCTTCTGGCAAAAAATTGAGGTTGGGGGGGCTTACCCAAATTGGGGCTGGGAGGGGACTTACCAGTGCCTGCCCCAGTGTCCAGGAGGGTTGGGGACCCATGTGGTCCTCTCTGCAGGGCTCCCTGTGCATTTGAACTAAAAAAAAATCACGACCCACTTCCCATTTTGCAATTGCAACCAGGAAGTGAGTCGCGATCTTCATTTTTAAACGGTTTTAATACATAAGAAGCCCTGCAGAGGGCTCCCCAGGGCTCTCCAACCCTCTTGGACGCTGGAACAGGTACTGGTAAGTCCCCCCCCCCCCCCGGACCCCAATTTTTTGCCAGAAGTGATGTGTTGTCATGATCACGGTGCTGCGATTTCCCCTGCCTCTGCAACCATTTACAGAGGTTCTCAAACTTCCAGGGGATTTGAGAACCTCTACTTGAATTGATATGTAGTATGTGATCGATACGATACATTTATTGGCATACAAGTATGTGATCTTGTAGGGATATGGTGGCGCAGTGGGTTAAACCGCTGCTGCTGGGCTTTCTGACCGGAAGGTTGGGAGTTCAAGACTGCACGGCGGAGTGAGCTCCCGTTGCTTGTCCCAGCTCCTGCCAACCTAGCAGTTCAAAAGCACCTAAATGCAAGTAGATAAATAGGGACCACTTTGGTGGGAAGGTAATGGCGTTCCATGCGCTACGGCGTATAGTCATGCCAGCCACATGACCACGGAAGCTTGTCCTTGGACAAAACTCCGGTTTTACAGGCTTTGAAACAGAGATGAGCACTGCCCCCTATAGTCGGTCATGACTAGACCAGTCGGTCGTGGGGAAACCTTTACCTTTTTATGTGATCTTAGTATTCTGACTTTCATTGAAAGTGCCTAGTTTGTGAAATTGTGGGGTTTTTTCCTAGAAGTTAGAACTACCTTTGATTTTGAAGGAGATATGAGTTATTGTTTTGTGTCAATGACATGGTATTTAGAGTGTTTGTGGAGCTGATTGTGTTCTGCCTCTGTGTTGGGGGAGATTTCTCTTCAACAAAACTCGTAATCAACCATAAGTAATGAACTTGAATGTTCTAAGAACAATTGGGTTGTAACGTCTTGGGAGCAGCGATGGGATCTACAAATGACTTGGGGGAACGGAGGGCGGGACTTAGACGGGACTACTGTTTGATTGGCAGCCGGTCTGTGCACTTCCACTTTCGTTCCGCTCGCCCTGTGGCCGTCCCTGGCCTCGGAGGTGGCGCCTGCTCCCTTCCCCCCCCCGGGCGAGCAGGGGCCCCCTCCGAGGCCAGGGATGGCCGCGGGGTGAGCGGAATGAAAGCGGAAGTGCACGGATGGGCTGCCAATCAAACGGTAGTCCCGCCTAAGTCCCGCCCTCCGTTCCCCCAAGTCATTTGTAGATCCCATTGCTGCTTGGGAGCCTGGTGCTTACATGCTTCCAGAAAGTTACCTAAGTATCTAGACAATCTTGCCTGTACTTGGAATAGACACATCAAACTGCAGGACTGCTCTAGAACTCTATGGCAAAGTTATTGTTGCACGCATAATGTGTTTCACATTATGCGTGCAACATTATGCGTGAAACATAATGTGTTTCAAATTGACTTTGAAACTTCTTTATGTCCTTGTGAAAGTTAAAAAATGCTCCTCACCTAGTATAGTGTATCTTGTATTTGTGTATCTCGGGTTTTTTTCTCTCTCTCTCTACATATATACTGCATGCCGCCTGAAGCAAACAATTAGCTTTTTGACTTTAAGGACAATAAAGACTGTTTTGGTACCTGCTCTAAAAAGCTGTTCTTTTATAGAATGTACTCTTGTCAATTCATGATTGTGTTTTACTGTTGTGATTGGCTCATAGGCTTATTATATTTGTGATATTCGTAACAAAACTAGGGCAAACTATCTAAAATATATGTTGATCTAATGGAGAATTAGATACTAATTAATATTTGGAAACAAGAAATGACTGAGTGGAAACTATTTTGGGGTTTTTGTTTGCAAAACTACAAAAATTAAATAGAATACCTGTGGATTTGTAGAGTGAATTGGATTTAATAGAAAGGTCAAATCGTATTGTATCAAATAGGATAATAGAAAATATGTGGCTGCAGTGGAGATAAGTAGAGTCTTTTAAATTTTGTATTAAGTTTTTATGGTTCTGTTATAGTTGTAATTTTGTTGTATTGTTAGTTCTTTGTTTTTGTTATGTATTTTGTGTTGTATTTGATTTTTGTTCAAATAAAGAAATATCTGAAAAAAACAAAATGCAAGATGTTAATGTCAGTTTTTGATGTATCTGGATATTGTGTTGGGCAAGAATATGCCTCTTGTAAGGCATAAAAAGAAAAGCAAGGGGTAGAACAATTGTGTTCAGGAAAACATTTAAGTCTTAGAGGCAATACTTTCAAGATTTCTAATTCTATTATAAAATTGTTTCCTTCACTTGAAAAGTGTCATAAGTCAGTGAATACTTTCAGCTAAGATGACAAATTTATAAAGGTAGTTGGTACTCATATCTTTTTCCCCCTTTGCAGGCAACAATCCTGAGACAATTGGGATGTGACCTCCCGCTTTGTCTTTTCCCAACTGAGACCTGATAAATCTTTTAGCATCATACTTGCTTCACTTAATTCATAATAATTTGTGCACAGTTAACATTCAAACAGGCTTGTCCCATACAGAGTTAGGAGTGTGTGTATATCCATTAAAATCAGTTGCCTTAATATAGGTGCCCCCAGAAAGTAGGGGTGCTACAAACTCTGAACCATTTCTAGTCACACCTGTTGTACCAGAATGCTGAACTAGATGGGTCTCCATCTGATTCAGCAAGAGAGTGATTGTCATATAACGACGTTACTACTTCCCTTGCCTGTAAAGATGAATTTGTATTGAAAATATTTTATCTTTCCCCATTTTTCACTAAAGCATTCCTTCCCCAAGATTATTCCCCTGATAATTTCCTTCAGTTTTGCTCACAGATTCTCCCCAGTTCATTGCTCCTTTCAAAAATGATTTTCTTGCCAAATTCCCCCCCTTGTTACACCCTGACCTTTCCTCCAATGTAAATCCCCATGTTTGTTATACCACCAGCTTTGTCATGGTAACTGAGCCAGATCCAAAATGTTTTGTTCTTCTGGAAGTATTCAGACATTACATATAACATTATTGGGGGTGAGATGGGAGTGGGATCATTTGCAGTGTGTCTGCTTCCGGTGCCTGCAACCTCAGCATCTCATGCACAAATCTTACCTGTAAAGGTATGTTTAACTGCATGGCAAGAATCCTATACAAACATAGTTGAGGCGAGTAGAATATATGCAAACATTGCATTGAACACATGGAAGTCAAGGACTTGATCAACCCTGTGTGATCCTTCTCATCCGTGTGTTGACAGGGATGAGAAGGAATTTCTTGAATTTCAGACATTCAGGAAAATGTCTGAAAAGTCCTATAATTAAGCTTCAGTAGAATGGACGAGGATGGGTTTAAATGCTAATAACGTTAAGTACCATTAATTAGAACTGATAATAAAACAAACATGTATTGATACCTATTAGAGTGTAGATTTTGCAAAATCTACAATCGGAAGACTATGCTTGATTAGAAATTCAGGATTCCAAAAGTAGTGAGAGAATAGAAGAATTATGATGTTTAATCATGTGTTTGGTTTGATATGTCGATTATTTGTTGGAAAAGTAACAGCTGTGGGCTGCCTATTTGAGTCTTTTGTTACTCCAACATTTCTTAACTTTGGACCAGGGCTCAATAAACCCTGGTCCTTGGGCTGGATCTGGCATTTGTCCAAATTCCTCCCCCCCCCTTGTGAGCAGTGCATACCATTCTGTTGCTCTGTTGCTGCAGTCTTCACCCAATCTAGGCATAGGGATGCTCTGGGCAGCCACTTCTATGGTGACATTCTGATGCAAAGCCTCCTGGGACATTGTGCTATAGATGCGACTGCCCAGAGCGTCCCTGTGCCCAGATCAGGAGTAGACTGCAGCAACAGAGCAGCAGAATGGTACGTGCTGCTCCGGACGGGGAGTGGGTTTTCAGTACACAATGGTTTCAAGTTTGGAGACCCCTGCTTTAGACAAGCTGCATTGTCTAATTCACCATAGGTCCAGTTTATGCTGCTATTTTTGTTGCATCATGTACATCAGTACTTCCTTTAGCATCATTTTGTTAACAGTATTTATCATCCTGGATTGATAGCCGTTGTAGCCAGTGGGAGCAGTGTATTCTGGGTAGGGCAGGGCCAATTGGCTCCCCTTGCCTTCACCAGCATCACCTTTAGTGCTCTTTCACGCAGTGTTTGGCTTTAGAGGAATGGCTCAAAATACAGTGGCTCTAATACAGTAGCGGTATTACTGTACTGATGTTGACAATCTGCTTCTATCATTTTGTATAAAACAGTTGTTGAAGCAGCTTTTAGTGCTGGAGTGCAAGTATTCACAGAAGCTTAGTAGCTCTCTTGGGAATGAACTATATTTCATGTCAATTACAAGACAATGTTTCATGTCAATTACACTTCGGCTTCACTCATGAGGCACAGATAGGGTGAAAATATCATTAATGTATGAGAGAGAAGAATATGGAGGACACTGAATAGGTTCCATTGAATACTGGGCTTAGGTTGTGGATCATACTGATTTAACACGGATACTTTCAGCTTTTGTGAAGGTGTTAGCTATTCTGCATGTTATCTCTAACTAAGGTGAAATATTTCACTTGGCAAGTCTGTGTGATAGATCTGGAATGTTGACATGCTCATGCTTAAGAAAGGACTACCTTTATGATTAGCCTATACTTCACTGTGCTGGCCCTGGTATTTTTCTGGGGTTTGTGTGTCCTGGGGCAAAACCTGGCACCGGAGCCCTTGTCCAGACTCTCATGGTGCATTGGGTATTACCAATGTCTCCATTCCAACTGTGAATTTGGGGGGGCAGCTCAGCCAGGCTGGCTGTGGGTCACAAGCCAATTTTTTTTGGGGTGGTGGTGGTGGTGGTGGTGTCAAATTGTTTGAAATATTTTTTTTTAATGTGCAAGTACCCTTGCCTGGTTTGCAGAAGAAAATTCTAGCCTGTGGTAATCATCATACCCCCAAAGTAAAATGTCACGTTTTCCAATTTTCTCTAGTAATTGGTGTGCTATAGATCACGTGTGAATTGAGTTTCAGCCTTTTGTCTGCCTGGATGTCCCTATCTTCACATCTTGCTCTCCAGGTCAGCCTTCTGGGTACCCTGGAATGACTGTAAAGGTTTGGGGGAACAGTCATTGAATGCCCATTTCTAAGAAGAGTCTAGCAAATATCTACACACACATACTCTATGTAAGGTTTCTTAGCAGACTCGGGAGTACAAGGCCCAATTATCATCATCAATTTATTATTAATACATACAAATATTGTTTCTTCCTAGATCTCCTTTTTTCCCCCTTGTGGGTTGTGATGATAGTTTTAAAAAGTGGATCCTGGTGCTAAAACTTAGGGAACCCTTGGCCTATTCTTTCCAGCAGAACATTCGTGCTTTTCACAGCTGACAAATCCAGCTGATGAAGGGGTTTCCCATTATTGTTGTGGGAACAAAACCTCTTGAGTGCTGCCCAGTATGGTTATATGCCTAAAAACATATTGTGTAGGTGCTTCTCTAATCCCCAGGTGGAGGGCATTCCAAAGGATTGATGTTGCCACCAGAAAAGGTCTGCTGTCTTGAGGATGCCTGTTGAATGTCTGCAAGCTGGACACTGGTAGCAGGGCCTTAGATAACAATCTATGCATACCATGGAAGGAGTGGACAGTAAGGACAGGAGAATGTGGGCCTTCGTATACCTAGATCCCTAAATGAGCCAGAAGCTTGAATTGAATCCAGAAGTATAGACAGTGCAAGCTGTACAGTATGGGGAAACCTGCTCCTTGTTGGCTCTTCCTTTTAACTACCAGGCAACTTCATGCTCCAGCTGAAGTTTCCAAACTGTCTTGGTTGCCTTGGGTAGAGTGAGGATCTAAATTGCTATTTTTATCCTATTAAACTTGCTGTTGCTGGTTCCAGATCTATACCAGAAGCATAGACCAGAGAGAAGTGCACTGTGGGTTTTTTTTTGTATGTCCTTGTAGCATGCACACTCTCCCTCCCTCAAAAATGTAGAATTGCGCTTCTCTGAAGCCAGAATACACTGAAAACAAGTTGTTTGTCTCTGGGTGCCATTGTCTAATCTGTGTGAGACTGTAGATGCTGTCCTCTGTAGCCTCTGTTGTTTTGTCTGTCTATTATTCTGGCGTGCACTGGCCTCTGATGCTGTGGCTAATACGTCTTGATATGTATAGACCTACAAAAAGACACATTCTTGTAATACTGGGAAGCAGGTGAGCAGTGAAAGCAGGTCGCTTGGAATGCACGGTGGCATTCTCAGCAAATAATTCAGATTACTCTCTGGACTGTAACGGGTAGTTGTGTTAGAGGTTCACAGACCATGACAAGATTGGAGATAAGTGAACAGAGAAACCTCAAAGGCAAATTTCTAATGAGGCTCCGCAGTAGCTAATACTGGTTTCCAAATGCAGGCACAACTGCCCAGTAGGCAGCTTGTTGTCTTCTGAGTAATAATGTACTTTAAGGAGGGTATCCAGAGTAAGGTTAACACTGTGTTACAGTTGCACTGCATTGCATTGTTGCATTGTTACATTTACAATTACAATTAAATGCAATTACAGTTGCATTGTTAATGACAGTGCAGATTCTTTTTCATATTGGAAGTGGCACTTTCTGTGAATGGAATGCTCCTTCTGTTTTCAGGAGGAGCTTCTGTGAATGGAAGCATTACTCTGAATGTCACCCTAAAACCTCTGAATATGATTTAAACTGAAGCCTTCTGATAGTGGGATGAGAGAATATTTCTTGACCAAGTGAGTGAGTAATCTGTGGAACCCTTTGCCCCATGATGTGGTGATGGCACCTGGTCTAGCTGTCTATAAAAGGAGATTGGACATATTTGTGGAGTAAAAGTCTATCGCATGTTACAAGTCATGATGACTGTATGCAACTCCTGGGTTTTAGAGGTAGCTTATCACTGATTGCCAGATGTGAGGGTGAGGCAATAGGATATCGGTATCTTAATGTCTTGAATGTTTCCTGAGGCATTTGGTGAACCACTGTGAGAGACTAGAACAGTGATGGCGAACCTTTTGGGCTTGTTGTATCAAAACTTCAGACAATGCTTAATTTGACTCTGTTGGCATGTCACCCCCTCTCCTAAACAAGAGAGAAACTATCCTTTATATTCATTTATTTACAAACATAATTACAAACATAAAAAATGAGTAGAAAATGCAGTTTTTGTGAATGCTTGTTCAAGTGAACCTGGTTCTGCTTAGAGAACTTAAATTACACCCACAAGGAATTCACAAATAAATGCTTCAGCTATGAAGGTCTGGATTGTTTGAAAGATTAATTGCATCATAAAACAAGCAATAAAAATGTTGGAATATCACAGTGATGAAGCAAAGGAGGAAAAAAACACACACCTGAAAGTGCACTGGCTGCAGCAGACAACCTGAGTCTTATCTTGAAAGAAAGGTGAGAGAGGTTCTTCTAGTACTTTAAAGATCAACACATTTATTGCAAGGCAAACTTGTCATATGGCATAAAGAGAAATCCTGAGACAGCTAGAGATATGCATGCACATTGACATGTAATGTGCATACAAAAAATTGTGCTTGAAAATGACAGCAAGAAATTTTTTGAAAATGGTGTTTCTGTTTTCATTTCTTTTCTGTAGGGCCTGTACTGAGTAGGAAGCATGTTGAGGTTCTCTGCCTCTTCTGGAGATAGTAATTCCAGCAGCTGCTAGAGAACAGGTGGACTGTTCAATGGCAGAAGGCATGCCACTTGATTTTACCTAACCTGCTACATAGGTAAAGCATAGAATGCTTCTCTGGCGGTGTTGTCCAATTTTTGAGCCAACACAGATTGGAGTCAGACTGCTTGCCTAGAAATTTATCTCTTATAGAGGGAAATTTTCCAAATGATAAAAAAAATACATTTAATAGGGTATGTTGCAAGAGAACTCCTCAAGGTGGACTTTGGAACATCAATATTTTGGTTACAACATAGTATTTATCTAATATAATGTTGTGTTCAGGTGCCAGCATCAAATCCCACAGAGAACTAATTAGGTTATTTTTTAGTATTATAGGGGAGTAAATCTAGTCACATGCTGGTTTCCTGTGTACATGCCTTGCTTATTTATTTGTATCCTGCAGCATTCCAATCCTGGGGGTGGGTAATGACTCTAATTGTCTCCAACATCGTTCTTAATCCTGTGTTGCTTGTTCTTAAGCTTTGATAAAGTATCAAATGAAGATGCCTGGCAGTCTTGAATGTTTAACTAGAAACCTCTTGTGAGTGCACATGTTTGTTTTTCTCTTTCATGCTCCCCATGCAAAGTCCTTGCAGAAAACTGCAGTAAACTGTAAGTAATTGAAACTTGAAAATAGTCCAGCACTGAATCTGTCTGCTGGTTACTGAGCTTTTTCTAAAGAAATCATAACTAAGACTGCAATCCTTTGCACAATTTGAGGTTTGCCTTATTATTTGCCTTATTTGCCTTATTTGCCTTATTTGCCTTATTGGCTACAATGGGGCTTACTTTCAATAAATCATGTATACGATTCTGTCCCACCCCCATTGGCTCAGTCTCAAGGCCTGGAAGTTGAGGCACTGTGCATATGATGATCAGGCCTGCCAAGGTTTTGGAGTTGAAATAGCAGTAAAGTGTTTCATGAGTTATTACTGTCTCTCTCCTTGAAACCAATTACTGTATATTATGGCCCATTGCAATATTCTGTGGCAGAAAATTCTACTTACTGTGGGGGGATTCTTCATATAGAAATTTGTGATGCATGCTTGTTGTACATTAAAAATACATTCTAAGAGTGGGTCATACCATGTTGCAGTATTAGGTGAAGGATTGTCAACTGTTTTCTGCAAGGTATTCTGGATGTAAGCGTCTCCTGTTCTAATTCAATTATCTTATATAAACACCAATTGTTTCCTTAATTAAGGACCTTGACAATTTGGGTACATGTACTCTATTCCCTCCAGCCTTCTGATCAGGTTGAAAGATCAATTTGGACCATCCAGGAACTATTGCACAAGAGCCAAGTTTGTTTCTTTTCTAAACTGGGGTGATCAGATGTGGATTCATCTTTTAATTATATAGGAACGTCTATAATTTGGAAGGTCTTCCTCACTTTCTTCATTTATTGGCTTACTTGCCCTTTTGGTGGTTAGATTGAAATTAATATTGTAGTACATTCCAGTCTTTTTTGAGTAGCAGTATCCAGTTTGCACTTGACCTTAAGATTGCTTGTGCTCCCTGTTGGACATTGTAGTTAGCAAAAGCAAATGTTCTTGGGGGGAAAAACAAGCAGCTCTTCTCAAAGCAATAGTGGTGTGTAAATGGCATAGACCAGCGCTTCCCAAAGTAGTCATGATCCACTTTTTGGGAAGCAAAACTGGGCCATTTCCCAATAAGGGGAGTGGCCCAGTATAGGGTATCTCAATTGCGTCACAGCAATCACCACACCGTGGACACCCAGGAGCTGGTGTCCCTACCTTGGGGAGGGGCTGTTGGCCATGGCTCCCTCTACGGGACTCTCTGATGTTTAAAATTGCTTCACTGTACAATCAGAGCACATTTCTGGGCTTCGTGTGAAGGGGCTGTGGGCCAGCGGGAACCCCCTCAGGTAAGGGCACAAGCCCCTGGGTGCCCATGGCATCACAATCGCTGTGGCACCATCAGGTCACCCCCCATCCCCAGTCCCAGCCCCTGTAGCTACTCACTTGTAGTCCCAAGTGCGAGTAGACTTTGATTTCCATATTTTCCTATAGTTGGTTTTTCATTCTGAGGATAGCGAGGGGGTAGACTGAGGAGATTGCAAGATTCATTCTGAGGATATTCATTCTGAGGAGAATTCATTCTGAGGAGATTCATTCTGAGGATAGTGAGGGGGTAGACTGAGGAGACATGGGTAGACTGAGGAGATTGCAAGGAAGTGTTTGGTTTCTGAAACTAGTGGTCTCTGGACATGGATCTCACATGCTGATAAGCCAACTTTCCGTAAAAGCAGTGGTTTTCAAACTCTGAGTTTGAAAAGCACTATAAGTGCCTGCAGGGGAGGAGAGAAGGCAGCAGCGCGATCGCCAGGATCGCATTGTTGCCTGGGGTGACAGGGGCTTCGATCTACTTACCAACTGATGCCCTGTCGTCCTGGGCGTCCTGACACCCCAAGCCTCAGAAAAATTTTTAAAATACCGCGACATATTTTTGGTTTCACAATTAAAAACTGGAAGTGTGTCACGACCTTTTTTAAAATTATTTTTTGAGGCTTGGAAATATTGCTTGCTTCCTGATGCTGGTGAGCTGGTTCACACTGTGGGGAAAAAAAATAGCTCAGCATGATACATCCAGAGCAGTCTGTGTTCTTATGCCTTCCCATAATTATGTAGAGAGTGCAATTAGCAAATTGGCCTGTCCGTGGAAACAGTTACTCTGATTCTTTTGCTTGTGGTAGCAATTTTGCTACTGGAATAATGAAACACGAACTTGCTTCTGCAGACAGTTCAGTGGATGGGATAGTCCATCCAGCATGTGAACAATGTCTCCACGTTGGTTGGGTGATGGTTTCATGGAGCCAAAAAAGAGTGGGCAATGAGTCTACTCACTTCTGCACTAGCAATTTAGCCAACACAGAAGCGAGGCCCTCTGAGTAAGGCTGCACAGCCTTACTTGGAAGTCAGGAACTGGTGGTGACAGTTGCTGCTGGTCTTGCCCCTGCTCCACCCCTCCCTCCTACCCCGGAATGCCCTCCCGCCCTGAAAGGCCACATCACTGGTGAGTGCCAAACTTACTGCTCACCTCTGGGGCATGCACACCCAGCATTGCCATCCCAGCGCCTGCAGGCAATGGCTTAGCACTGGTGTTGGTGGCACTTTATGGTACCATGTGCGGCAGTTGCCTGGGTGGTACAAGCGTACCACCCATGGTAAGGATTGAGCTCTTAGAAGGTATCTCTATAGTAGTCTAAAGTGCTACTTTGCACCAATGCTTTCACACACAAAGAATTTTCTTTACAATGGGTCAGACCAATGAGTCATCCCTACTCAATACTACCAGCCTTGGCTAATGGTTTATCTTGAACATCGGGCTTTGGATAGTGGACTCTACTATCCAAAGCCCGATGTACTATCCAAAGCCCGATGTTTAGCGGATGGGGCATCCACTAAAACTGAGGGTTGGGAGAGTTAAAACAGATAAAAGGAAGTACTTTTTTACCCAGCAGGTAGTTAATCTGTGGAACTCCTTGCCACAGGAGGTGGTGATGGCATCTGGTCTTGATGCCTTCAAGAGGGGATTGGACAGATTTCTGGAGGAAAGGTCCATCGTGGGCTATAGGCAATGATGGATTGTGCAACCTCCTTACAAAGGTGGTGGACTACTGGTACCGGGTGCAAGGGAGTGGCAACAGGATGCAAGCATCTTGTAGTCTCATGCCTTCCTGGGGCACCTGCTGGGCCGCTGTGAGGTACAGGAAGCTGGACTAGATGGGCCTTTGGCCTGATCCAGCAGGGCTCTTCTTATGTTCTTATGACTCTCCCTGTCCTGCAATTCCTTCCTCTTTCTCCTTTTTGTGCAATTTGAATTTGATTGGACCTAAATGGGCTTACTGTACACTCTGCTAGTTAGCTGTTGCCCTTCCTTGGTGTGTATAGAACGGCGCTTCTTTCTGTAGCAGAAAAGATGCATGTTTGGATTAGGACAGCAACATATTCTGAAAAGAATTTCAGTGCAAGCAAAATTGCCCAGCAGCTTAAATTGAAATTTTAGATTTGCAACTTTGTCAGTAGATCAGAGAGACTACATTATAAAAGCTGCTTGTTATGAATTGCAATCTTAGTTAAAAGGAAAGGACAGACATGGGCAGGTTTAGAGAATATTGTATTATATGTTAGAGATCTGCTTTTGGTGATGCCTTGAAGATAAATGAGGCATTCAATATTTCTTTTCCATAAGCTTAGCTATCATTTCACCATAAAAATATGAATTTATCTGCTTGCTTATTATTTTTATAAGGAAAAGTAAGTTAACCTATACTGGAAGTGAGGGTTTTCTATAAAGTTGACTGTCATTCAGGAGAGTCATTTTAAATTGTTTAAAATTTTTTTTGCCAAGAGCAATAAATTGTTAATTTTAAGAAGAAACAGAAGATAAGTTACAATCTTGCTACTACTTGTTCTTTCTGCCTCCTTGTAAAACAAACTTAGGCTTTCTCTAGTGGGTGGAGAATGCTATACTTACTCAGTACATCTATGAGACTGATTAATCATTAAATTATTTAGATATGTGCGTTAAATAAAGCACATAATTAAGTTGCACACTTTTCCTTTCCTGTTCATCTTTCATTTTGTGTTTAGTTGCAAAAACACAATTGTTCGTTTTTGATTGTCAAAGGTCAAAACAAGAATCGAAAGTTATATAATCCGTATTGTGTGTGTTGGCTTTCCTACTAAAATAATCTCTGAACTTTTTGTACTAACTTCTGTCATGCTGAAGTTTTAACTATAACTTGAATTGGAGGGGGGGGGAAATCCCTGTGTTCTACATCTTCATCTACAAAAGCTTTTTTAAAATGTTGATTGGTTTTAAGCAATTGCTTCTTACAATAACCTACTGTAAGTTTTAAAACTATCCAGTATATTGATTGGTAGTTAAGAGCTTGCCTGCAAGTAGAAGTAATTGTGAGTTATGTTGGAGCCAGCTCTTCGTTTCTGAGTGTTTAAAATTTTTTATGATCAAGTATGAGATTTACCCAAAATGGCTTTCTCTCAAAATATGGTGATGTAGTAGAAAGAATTGAAGCCTGCTCCTCTTGCCACATCAACGTTTATGCACCATGAATTAAAAATTCCTTTGCCCTTCCAAGGTTAGACCTATGATGGGGAAAAAACATGTGGCATAAATCTGTGTTTCAAAAAATGCCTTTTTCCCCAATACTATTACTTAGTAATACTTATTTCAATTTCTTTAGAGAATGTCTGACTGTATCCAGCTTTCATTTGCTGTTTGTAGAATTGGCATTTACACGGTAAGCGAGATGCCATCTTTTGATGCAATGTGTATATTTGTCCTTGCAAAGTAATTCTGGAATGTGTACCTTAGATTCTTAGCTACCATGTATTTCTAGCCAGAAATTGATGGTGTGTACTTAGTAGAATGATATTGTCTTTAGAAGTAAATGGGCAACTGTGTTTCAGTTATATTACTCACCCTCAGCCAAGTTGGCTTCATATAGAGGAGTTAATTTGGATTCATAAATTAACATGAATGCTTTTTACCGGCTGCATACGTGAAAACTAGGAGCGTACAGTAAGCTGCATATGATAATACCAGATAATACCAAAGGTATTTCTAGATAATACCAGAGGTGTCACTAGGTTTGCATTACCCAATGCAAGAGCTCATTGCATCAGCCCCATGGTGGAACTCCTCCCATACCGGACCATACAAAATAAATCACAATATCAAACACACAACCTAAACGCATCACTAGAGCTGGTGTAACCCCCCCCCTCCACTAACTTTATATACTTTAATCAGTAACCAATAAAAAAAACCAGTGGCCAACCTGATGACACTCACACCACAGAATAACAGTTCTAGTATTAGCTCTGATACATGTAAATGAGAGCTAACACTTTATTGGTTCCCTGCTGTGTCATAACACCTCATTGGCTCTCGGAACAATCAATTTCCTTGATCAGTTTTCAGTTAATGAAATCCACTTTTGTTACAAAGGCAGTTGTGTTTTCCTTTTCTGGTTGTTTGGCTATAACTTTGGATAGATTATAGGCATCCCAATGCAGTTTGTTTCATTGCAGTCTGCATTGAATTATCAAAAAGCATGATGGTATTATTTGAAAGTACCAAGATTTTCACAATTTTGGCCAGTAGTGGTGCCACACCCCCTGAGTGTGCGCTTCAGAACACTGAAAAAAGGCTATTGCAATACTTTTGGTATTGTGATCCCAACCGGGATGTGGGTTGCAATCACCTTTTTCAGTGATGCGAGGTGCAGGGAGCACTGCAGAAAGGTTCACAGGCTCCCCACACTCTTTGGAGTGCCGGCACAACCCAAGGTAATGTCGTAAAAAGCCTATCTTTTCCCTGCTGCCAGTACAGTCCTGGGGATTGTGTCACACCATTGTAATTGCCCTCACAAATACTTAGACCCTACTCAAGAGTTTGAGAACCTCTGCTATAAGTTGTGGCCCCCAAGTGCAGTTGGGCACATGCTTTTTGATAAAGTTGCACATCCAGGCCACTTCCTGTTTGACATAAGAATGTAAGAGCCCTGCTGGATCAGGCCAAGGGCCGTTTTAGTCCATATTCCTGTATATCACAGATGTCCACCAGATGCCTCAGGGAGCACACATGACAACAGGATACTGTATCCTGTTGTCACTCCCTTCTACCTGGCATTCTGAGGCAACCTTTTTCTCTTAATAATGTACTTGATGTCATATGTTGCTTGGGCCTTAGAGGCACACAGCTGACCTCATGGGTCATAATGGGGCAGAGGAATAAGTGGCTTCTGCACTGGGCTTTTGAGTTATTTGGACCTTGACTGGTTAAACTGCTCCATCTGTAGTGCCAAAAGACAATGGAAACCCTATCCTGAGGCCGAAGCTTCCATATTGTATGGTTCTGATGGCCCACAGACTGAGAAGATACTTTAAGTGAGCAATGATGGTATAGTGTGATTCTGTTCCAGTAGCAGAAATGCTGCTCCTTCTATTTGGAAATGTGTAACTTGATTTTTGGCTAGGTTCACAAATAAAACCAATAATTGTAGTTTAGAGTTTTTCATCATATCAGTATCATTGCAGTGGGCATAAAGCAAAAACAATTTTAAATAGAACTTCCCCAAATTTAAGCCTAAAGCAGGGTGTTTTTTTTCCCAATTCAGAGCGTTGTGATGCCCAGCCAGAGAAGCCCTGTCCCTTTAAAGGGCTGGGGAAGGGAGAAAGCAGCGATGCGATCCCCAGGAAGGTACTGCTGCTGGGGACAGGGTTTTTTTTTAAACTTATCTGCAGCCAGTGCTGCAGTCTTGGAGGGTCCATGGGGTCTTGGGAAAAGTTTCACTTCATCAGTTGCTCAACCCTCTGTTTTTATCCTTTTCATGGTGAGGTAATGGTGTCATTTGATGAGCTCCCTGTTAATCAGATCGGAACCATTCTGTTGGTGTTATCATCAGCCTGCCTTTGAAGTTTACCTACTTGCAAGTCAACACGCACGTGCAGCTCTGTATTAGTTTACATAGGGATCTACATTTTTCTAGTCAGCTGGGGCCTGGGCAGCTGGTCATTTTTATAACTGATTCTGTCAAAGCTATCATTATCCAGTTTCTGGGGGGGGGCGGGGGCGGTGGCAGCAGCAGCAGCAGCAGCGGAGCTGCCTCCTATGTGGCTCTGGCTTCCATGTTGCAAAATATCCAGTAGGACTCAGAAACGACTGTAGGTAATCATTGTAGCTTTAAAAAGAAAGAGTAAAAATTGCGGAGGTGGGAGCTGCAATCTAGTCTGCTCCCTTTAAATTGCAAGGAGAGGTGGAGCAGTGCAAAGTACTGAAATCTTTCTCTCTGTTCTCCTAGAAGTCATATTCAGCAGTCTTTCTGCCTTCTAAAATTCCTGCTTTCAAGCACTGTTTTTAAACCATAAGGGTAAGAAACCTGCTTCTAAAACATGAAAGTTGATAATCACAGACTTCTCCAAATGACTGAAGCACAGTTCCATTTCCTTTATATTACCATATACTATAGATTGGCATAAAAGTATTTCTAAGTCCTGACTCTGCCTGTTGCATTCTGAATATTAGACTGTATTGGTGATGCATACTTGGAAAAGACAGCTTAGACCCCCTGAAGTGACCATGCAGTTTCTTGCACTGTTCCTAATTCTTTGGAAGCTTCTCTATTAAATTCGAATCTAATTTGACCTCATTTTACCCTCCGAGAGTGGCAAGGATTATACAGGCGAATTTAGAGCCATGGAGCACATAGTGAACCTGTGTTGATTCTTTGCCAAAGGCTAAGCCAATATCTGTCTGGGGGTGGCTGGAGAGGAATTAGAAGGGAACATAATGAGCATAGGCTGCTGGAGGCTCTTAGGTGAAACTGGATGTGAGCATCGCTTTGTCTTGGAAAAGCACATCTATTATCTAAAAGAATGCACTGTAAATATCGAGCATCAGAGGGGTAGCCTTTTTAGTCTGTTGTAGCTGAAACAGCAGAGTCTTGTAGCACTTTCCAATTCTTGTAGACTTTTCAATTCTAGCACTAGCTTTTGTGGATCATAGTGCAACTAATACATGCACTGTTAAGCGAATGATAGTCATTGAACTAGTGCAATTTAACAAACGCTTTTCTGCTTTACGTCATAAGCTGTTGCCTCATATCATTTAGTGAATGCTTTGAGGAGGATCGCAAAAGTAAAGGTTAACAGTGTTGGTCCTATGAAGTATTGGGCATAGGAAATGCAGTGTGCAGATTCCTTTTCTATTATTAAAGTGGCAAGTCCGACACTTTACTTTGAGGCCACAGGAACTGGTGACTGTGCATCAAAGAAACTGTAAGAGCACACAGATATTCACTAGGAATCTGCAAGAACCAGAGCTCTTTTGTATGGGTAAAACTTATGGCTTTCATGGTGCATTCTTGAAGGGGAGGGAAAGCAAAGCGTTTATGTAACATGCTTACATGTAACATTTTACTCTGGGCAGAAATTAGCCTTGCCTCATTGGGGAAAGAGAGGATGAATTCTGACAATGATCTTCCATTCAAACGTTTGTCTTACTGGCTTTTTATAGCTTCTGATCAGTTTATCTCATCCTGTAGATATTGTGCTGCAGAACTAAATGTGAACAGAATCTCCTGCTGGTTTTGTATTTGTAGAGCAGATTAGTTACAATTTAAGTAATTTTTAATCTCTGCTTAGAAATTTGGTTCTCTCTGCTTGCTTTCAGTGACTGGATAGCAGAAATTACAGAAACCACATCCCATTTGTATTTATGAAGTTTCTAACCCATTAAAGTTGTGGTACCCAGAGGCATAACTAGGACAGAGCATAGGGGGCACTGCCCCAAGCACTACACCAAGGGGAACACATGACTGCCATAGTTAGAGAGGAGGTGCTGTCGGCTTCGTATCCTGTTCATTTTCTTTCAAAGGGGCGTCACCACAGAAGAAGGAATGGGGGCACAAAGCCGCCACAGGGAGCACCCTATCTCCAGGGTAGAACTTGCGGCATCACTGCCTTGGAGATGTGGCAGTGTGTTACGCTTCTGGTGGCACCCAAATTGTGCACCCTGTTTTACAATGGGCTCAGCATATAATAAAATCACGTTTTAGCTGACTCTCCTAGTAAAACAAGGTTTACTAAACAATAAGGGGGCAATCCTAACCAATTTTCCAGTACCGGGGTAAGGGCAGAAGATTTAGCCGAGAGGGTTAATGCCTCCGTTTGCCCGAAGATAACACCTGAAGATCTCAAGGTCGTGAGCTCGGGACTGCAGGAAGTCTCTGAGAGCGGCAGACCTTGCAGCTGCGGCTGATTAGAAGCTGAGCTTTAGCTGCCTCGTGGGAGGAGGAGTGTGCTGAAGGTCAGCTGCGTCTCTGGTGTGAGCAGGGAAGCATCAGCCAGCAGAAGACAGACGGGTGGCTAAAGAAAGAAGGCTAAATCCAGAAAGGAAGATCTGAATGTGTGTAGTTCTTGAAAGACAGAACATTTCTGTAAATTGTAAAAACCTTTGGGTTTATGAAAAGTCTGCCTATGTAAACCGCCTTGAGTTGTAATCACTAGAGAAATCTAGTGATCTTAAGAAAGGCGGTATATAAATACATGTATTATTATTATTATTATTAAGGCAATACAGCTTTGAGGTAAGGGAACAAACATTTCCTTACCTTGAGGAGGCCTCCGTGACTGCCCCATCCCAACTGCAGGATGCAGAACGTACCCCATTGGCACAGCGATGTCAGTGTTGGAAAGTCCGTTGGAATTGAGCCCTAAGTTATTCACTTTATGATGGGCTCACGATTGTCATTAGCAGGACCTGGTGGGTATGATAGATAAGCCAATCAACAATGGAAAGTGTGTGTTAGGCCTCTTAGCCAATAGTAGTGTTTTTTAAAAAACAAACAAAACATTGTCGCTATGTGTACAGATGGAAGGATAGACAACGCAAATGCTGATCCAAATGTCAGCCTTCTAGGTAGCATCTTAGCCAGTGGTAGGATTGTAACGTCTTGGTTATGTGTAATGTGTATAACTTGCTTTTATCATTTTAAACAACATTTTGGTTTTAAAAATGCACACACTAGTAACTCCATCAGCATCTTCAATCTTCGTTAAGCTTTTGTCAATTTTAAATTTTTATTCAGTATTCTTTATGAAACATATGTTTTTATTGTAAAAATCACCTTTTAGAGAGGAAAGTAATTTAGTTCTGTGGCAGAAACATTAACTTCCAAGGTTTTGGAATGATTTACCGAAAAACAATGCATTATTGGATTCACATTACAATATCTTCACAATACTGTCTCTGGAATGGATTAACCCAATAAAGCAGGGATCCACTGCTTTTAGTTTAAACAGGTTTTTATCCCCTGGCCTAAAATCTTGGAGTGTTTGCTTCCTCTGCCCTTGGATTAGTCCAGCACTGTGCAGTTGAACCAAATTTCTATTTTCTAGAACCTTTTATTTCATGGCTATTGCTTTCCTTCTTGATTCTGAAAATGGCAACATTTTAATGCAAAAACTGCACATCACTTCTGCTGTATTTTTCCTCACTGTGGTAAGCACAGGGGCTAATCTTCCATTGCAAACAATTCTTATCTTTATTTTGAAAGATGCTTCATAGATGAAATCATTCTCCATTTATAAGCATTGAGCTAATAACTATGTGCTATGTTCATCTTTTCTTTCCATTGGCAAAACAAGCCTCTGATACAGTGTAATGAAAAGCCCTTGGATTGAACTCAAAGTAGGGGAAAATCTGCAATAAAGTTTTTTTCCATAGCTTCCCATTGTAGGGGAGGGGGAAGAAAAATGAATTTTCAATTCATCACAGCTTCTAGGCTATATCCTGTGTACTCCTCCCTTTCCTATTGTGTGATTGATGCAAGCAACATAAAAAAAAGCCACATGCATAACAAGGCAGAAGAAAAACAATTTTTCTTGCTTCACACTGGGCTCCATCATCCATCTGTTCAGTCATAATTGACCTTGGCATACTGTGCCTTGGCTGGCAATAGTGGGATTTTGTTCTACACCCTGAAAATCAAATAATCAACCTATTTAAGCTTCCCAGGAGGGAAAACAGCATTCATTGGATAGACTGTATTTGTTAGGATCCTTGCCCGACTACGGCTTGTTTTTTATCTGGCTAGAAATGGCCATCTCTTGTCTATCTGATGGGAGTAGCCAAAATGGGTATCGGCAGGTCAGATGTTGCATCATACACAACATTTCCCCTATTAAAACCTTCAAAATGCACTAACCTGGATGCATCGAGGGATGGAGTGACATCATAGCTACTGGTCCAGCCTCTTCTTTTAGCTGATGGAGCACCAGGTGTGCTAGGACTACATGCATTCAGTAGAAGGTTTGTAGGACCAATAGATGCAACTCTATTATCCCCTTGGTGTATACAGTGAACTCTTTTTACAGTTGAGAATATATTGTACTATTTTATACTTACTGAACATTAAGTGCATAAAGGTAACAATGGATGAACATGTGCTTATATTTTGTTGGCGATAAGGTAAATAGTATAATTTCATTTTTTTAAATGAAGATTTGGAAGTCGAGAACCCCCACTCAGGATCTCTTGATGAGCATACATGGCATGGCAGGAACTTGTACACAAACATGAGAACTGTGACAACACTAGCAAATGTTTGTGTTCCCCCTAAAAATTGGCACCTCTGTGCAGAGCCCTCTCATGGCTGTGCTGCGGATGTACAGCAGTGCCTTTAAAAGGGGATCGGAAAGCTTTGTAGAACAATGGTATTCAAACTGTGGATTGGGACCCACTTGGTGGGTCACGACCTGATGTCAGGTGGGTGGGGAGCAGCCATCTTGGAAACTGCAGACCTTATTCATGTTATATTCCTTTTGTGAGTGTGAACAGTTTGAATTTTCAAGTGAGTTTTTTAAAATTTGTTCTTAATTCACTGTTTTTACATAATGTTTTGTCCCTATTTTGCTTTCTGTCAAGGATATTGCATGGCTGTACAATTGCTGCAGTCCAGGAATGCCAATTTGCACTTCAGGAGTGTCATTTTATTATGTTACAATGATGGCACGTCCTGCTTGATAATGTCACATCCTGCCACAACATAACTTCCAGATTAATGACATTACTTCCGGTCGGTTCCAACACGAGTGCCATTCTAAAAAGTGGGTCCCAGTCTAAAAAGTTTGAATACCACTGTTCTAGAAGAAATGTCCATCACAGGTTAGAAGCCATGATGGGATGTGCAACCTCCTGGCTTTAAAAGTTAGGCTAGCTCAGAATGCCAGCTGCGAGGGAGGGGCAACAGGATGAAGACATCTTGTTGTCTTGTGTGCTCCCCATGGCACCTGGTGGGCCACTGTGCGATATAGGAAGGTGGACTAGATGGGTCTTTGGCTTGATCCAGCAGGGCTCTTCTGTTCTTAAAACATCTTCCTGACGTTGATGTCATGTCATCACCAGTTTCTGATTCAAGTGAGCTGCGCAGCATTCAGTTGAGGACTGCTGAGCTTTGTGGAATGTTGGTTGTGTCCCAGCAAAACATTCTTAGGTTTGGTGTCAAAATGCAGATTCCACTAAATGAAGCTTCTGGCCTTGTGTTTCTAACTAATTCTGATTCTATGCCTGTGAAAAGGGGAAGGTAAAGGAGCTTGTTCTGACCTTTGCCTGTCAACAGATTATGCTTGGTTTATGTGATGACACAGGCTGTATATTATTATAACCAGGGATTTTTAAGGGTTTTAAACTATTGTAAACTGCTTTGAATTTCAGAAAAGCAGTAAATAAATAAATGTGTTTGTGTCCTAAAATGACAGGTCAGTGCTTGATTAGTGAAATAGTTCTGCTACAGTAAGACTCTTGGACCTTAGTTGAGACTGCGGTAGTTCCATGTTTTGCTTGACAGACGGAACATTCGAATAGTCAAAGCCTCAAGTTCAGTAGTGGGATCTAAATGATTCAGCAACAGGTACTATGACCGGGACTCACTTTTGATTGGCACTTGTGTTGGGACCCGTCCACCAGAAGTGACGTCATCAAGCAGGAAGTGTCGATGTTTTATTTGAAAATTTTTTCAAAAGCAAAAGCCCAAGGTGGCTTACAAGCCCCACAATAAATATACAATGCAGCACAATACTTTGGGGGGGGGGGAGAGTCCAAACAAGGCATTAAACAGTTGATTGTCCATGGCTGCCTGGGGAAGCCAACACGGACAGGGCAGGCTGTGTATGTGTTTTAGGGACTGGGTGCTTATGTTATGGTGCAGATAAGGAGAAAGAATTCACATTAAAACATTAAATATTAACCTGCAATCTGATCATCAGAAAACACAAGTATTAATAAGAGACTTGGAGGCAATCCCATCCATGACTTCTCAGAATTAAATCTCATTGTGTTCAATAAGGCTTATTCCTAGGAACAGGTGCATAAGATGGCAGCCTTACTACTTAGTTTAGAAAAAACTTTCCTGGCTTTTTTGTGAAAAATTGGAAACAATAATGCACATTAGTAAACCTCCTCTGAGCCTAGCCTTTGCTTGCCAAGTGTTGCCACAAAAATAATACATTAAAATGAGAAGAGGGGGGGAATTGATTTTGAAAAAGTCTTGGGTGGAGCAGAGAGCAAAACTGATTTTCACAGGAAGAATCAGTGTGCTACAAAGCTCTCATATAAGTGATTGGAATGAGATAATTTATAATTCTGTTCATAAGCACAACGTGGTTTACACTCACATACATTCAGATCTGAAGATGGCACAGAAAGCAAGATTAGGACAAAAATGTTATGTAAAAGCACTGAACAAAAAACTAAAAAAAACCCTTTCTTGAAAATTCTGTGAGGATTTCACTAATACTCTGTTAATATTAACAAAAGAAATATAGCAACAGTAAGGTCTGTAGCTTCCAAGATGGGTGCTTCCAGCTTTCCAACAGACATCAGGTTGCAACCCACAGTTATACTGGCATATAATAAACTGTGATATAACACTGGCATATAATACATAGGAAGGAGGAAGGGAAAATAAAAAGGGATGGACTCAACTCTTTCACAGATGCAGTTCAAAACACACAAGTGTACAAACCTTTCCCACTTTCTTCACTCACTTTCCCCCCTCCCACTGCATTGGCAAGGAGAGATCTTGAGAAGCTGGAGTAGCAAGCCTCAGCTTTGCAAAGGAATTCCTGGAGAAATCAGGTGCTGGGAGTTTGATTGCATACAATAAATAGGGGAAAACCAAGAGGGGATGGACTCTAACTCACAGTTCCAGTCCCACACCCACCCACGAATGCACAAATTAAAAAAAAAAATCATGGTTTCTTCTCCCCACCCCTTTGCATTGATAATGAGAGAAACAGAAGAAACCTCAGCCTTGCATTGGAGGTGCTGGGTGTTTGACTGCATACAATTAAAAGGGAGGGGAAAACTTTAGAAGGGGATGTACTTTTCTCACCCAGACCCTGTCCCAAACACACACACACAAATGCACATACCTCTCACTTAAAAAAATTCCTCTGTTTCCACCACCACCACCACCCGCATTGGTGAAGAGAGTTAGCAGACCTCAGCTTTGCAAAGAGTTCTTTTATTTGAGAAACAGGTGCTGAGGGTTGCTACAGCTGTGCAGGGCTATGATCCTGCACATGCTTATATTATGGAAGAGGAGGGGGGGGGAGGAGGATAAAAACAACTTTCCACAGCATTTTCTTCTGACTTACACGTTTCTAGGAGCACTTTTAACGGAGAGGCTGGGACGATCCTGCAAACGGGGGGGAGGGAAGTCTGAAAGGGAACGCGTTTCTAGGAGCACTTAATGGAGACCAATCCTGCAAGGGGGGGGGTCTGAAAGGGAACGCGTTTCTAGGAGCAAAAACAAAACTGAGCCAGCCAACGGAGCCAGCAACGAGTGGGCAGAGCCAGCCCTAATTTTAGGAACTGGAACGATGGTTGCGGCACGTTCTGGGTCAATCCCATCACTGCTCAAGTTATGTAAATGGATTGAAAACTGGTAATTGTTTCATGTTGCACTTTATATTGCAATTCATACATAGCACTTTACAAAGAACTAGAAGTCAGTTTCTGACCCTGAAGGACTCTTATTCTATATGGAAGATATAAACTTAATTCTGGTTTTGGCTGGAAGTATACTTTGATGGCCCAGAGTTTATAGTGTGAATGACAGGAAGCAAGTCCTGGTTGTCTGGGGCTGGAGACTCTTTCCTCAAGATGTAGCTCTTGTAATGATTGTTCAAAAAATGAAATATGAATGGACTTCCTAAACAGGATGCAGATATAAATAAGTCAATGCAAACAAAGGTTGCAGGGAGGAACTTTCTCACACACACCTTGTAATCTTTTGTGGTTCCCACAATTTCCACCTACACTGACTTCTAGACAACTCATATTAACTGTATTTAGTTTTACTTGGCAGTATGTATTTGAAATATCAAGACTTCAAATGCTTGCTGTCTGTCATAACACAACTCTAGTGCATATGTTATGTTGGTTTTCTGGGTAGTGAGATCTAGATACTTAAAAATAAATTATGTGATGAGTACATAACGATCAGGATAAAAATGCAGGAAGACAGAAGTTGAAGCCAAATATTCTACAGTGTGTACATCCATGTACAGCTGGAAAGTATGTTTACAGATTATCGAAGATCCAGTTCCCATCCTACTAAAACCAGCGGCAGAGCTTTTTATTTTTTTTAGTGCCACTGGGATTGCTTAATGCTAATTTAAGTGGTGTTGTTACCCTATTGAGTTGACAAGTCAAGCAGAAACAATGCAAGCCTGTAATTTAAAACAAACCAAAAAATTGTATGGTTTGGTAGCATTTCACAGAAGTACTTCAAATAAACTAATAAAACTCTGGTCAGGTTACATGGGTGTTGTATTATGGGATTGCGGTTACAAAGCCATGAACTCAAAAGATTTTTGATACCACTGTTTAGCTTTTTAAAGAGGCTGTTATCTCTCTGTCTGTAATAGGACAGAATGTTTCTGGTCTTGCATATTGAGTCATCTCATGCACTTGACAGCATTGTCAGTGGATTGCGATGGGGATATTTGGTTCCCTTACATGATCAACTTTCTAGACATCCAAGAGTGCAAGATCACTACTGTGATCTTTGGTCTTACACCAAAGGTTCTTTGGAATTGTGAAATGTTTGAGTAGGTGCATCTTAGCTTTATGCTAATGCAATGGTTACCACGTCAAAAATAGAAGAATGTTGGTTTTGGTTTTTTTGTAATGTACATTAATTGTACAATTTTACAATTCCAGTAAAATTCTGGAATCCTAACCATTCCTTCCATGATGGCTGACTGCCTTACTGCTGGTTCCTGCTACACACAGAGAAAATGCCCCTCCTTGTTGTTCATAGCATCGTGAGCTCAGGATAAACTGCAATTAAGAAATCTGGTATCTTGGCCCCTCTTATCTGGATGTACTCAATTCATTCAGTAAATCTATTGTTTTATCCTAAAGTAAACTGTCCTGATCACCAGGTATATTTTTAGTGGCTCAGTGAATCATGGAACCAATTGCCAAACATTTGCTCCTTTTGTGGCTTTGAGAAATTGCATCATGGTAGTTAATGGCGATGTCTGAACTGAACAAGCTATGGTTACACAGTTCGTTCATTTCATTTGTCAAAGCAAGCTATAGTTATCTCAAACCACAGAAGGGAGGAAGGAGTGCATGTGCCCAAGGGGGACACTGTGCATGAGAGTGTTCCTAACCTACCAAACTATACAGTAGTTTAACTCTGAATTGAGTTACTGACAAAATCTTTGTGCCATTTACATTATACAATGCATTTGGTCTACTTACGAATTTCGTCATAATAAATAATGGAATTTCTGCTGGAATAATAAAAGCCATTGCTCTGAAGTCCTATCAATTTTATCAAATCAGTTCCAGTATATAGTCCATGGGAGAGAGGGCAGGCCATTTTGGATGGATGGTAGAAGGGAGGAATAGTTCTGTAATGCTTTTTTGTAAGTGGTTTTTTAGTAAATCTTTCACAAGGTCTGGGGTGGGGGGCAGGGAACCCATAGTGATGGTTAAAAGTTTAGCTATCTAATGATAGTATAGGCCGATGTAACATTGCTAAAACTTGATCTTCTGCTGCTTTCCCTTGCCTAATCCACAGAAGGAAACAGCTAGAGGGAAGAAGAAAGAAAGCAATCATCAGGAAGCAGCAAAGTTGTAACTTGTCTGCTTTCACACAGCAGGAAATACTTCAAGTAAACCTATTTTGGGAGCCGGGAGGGAGACATTTCAGTATATCCTGGTTATAAATGATCTGTAACTAGAGAGAAGAGATGTTGTGTTCTCATAGCATTTACTGGCAAATGGCTTGGTGCGTTGTACAAAATCAGCCCAACAGAATGTGTGTATCTGATTAAAGACCTGTAGCTGCAGTATTTAGGTTTAATATTTCATGCCATCTATGTGACCAGGGCTCTAGCAAAGAGCAAGCAATTGAGTGAAAAGGGTATTGACAGGAAGAGGGAAGTAACTGAGAGGATATGGGCGTTTCCTTCCTTGGGTGGTGCTTTATTTAATCCAATAACTTTTATACTTGGTGGAAGTTTACAAGACAACACATGAGAAAAAGCACTATTATATAGGAGTGGGGAGTGGGCAGTGCTTGGGGGTAGGCAGATAGGATACTGGATGGTGAGTGGGATAGACAGTGGGGTAACCAGTCTCATACTTTATTTTGTTTATTGGGGCTATAGCATGAAAAAGCCACACTACCTTAACCTATGTGTGTAGTTTTGATTTTCTGCCCCAATATGCATTGCATTACTCTTGCATTGAAATGTATGTGCCATTTTGCTGCCCACTCCCCCAGTTTGAAGAAATCCTTCTGGAGCTCTTCATAATCACTTCTGACCTTCACTACCTGGAAAAGCTTAGTGCAGTGCTTCCCAATATGTGTGTCATGACCCACCATTGGGAAGCAAATCTGGGCCATTCCCTCTTGAGGGGAGTGTTCCAGTTTTGGGTATCCTGATGGTGCCGGGGCACAATTTTTAACATACCTGGTGGGTTGGGGCAGGCCTTCGGAAGGGTTGGGGAGGCCCGTAGCCCCCTCTGTGGGTCTCCTTGAAGCAAAGTCCTGTTTTGTGCTCAAAAGTGCATTTCTGCTTTTTGGTCACTGCCAGGACACTCTCCCCAGCCAGAGTCCTTGCCCTCACAGCTACTTACAGTGGTCCCAACGTCCAAATGGGACATTATCTGCAATCCTGGCCCCCTCAGCCCTGTCTCCAAGTCAAATTGAAAGGCACCAGTCCCAGGACAGATCCTTAGGGCACACTGCTTTTCATCTCTCTCCATTGTGAAAATTGCTCATTGGTATCCACTCTCTGTTTCCTGGTCCTCAACCAATTCTTAAGAGGACCTGCCTTCTTATTCCCTGATTGTGGAGTCTTCTCAGCAGCCTTTGGTGAGGGACCATGTTAAATGCCTTCTGAAAATCCAGGTGTGTGTGTGTGTGTGTGTGTGTGTGTGTGTACATCAGGAAGTATAGTACATCAATGTGATCACCTCCTTCTAGTGATAGTCTTTTTTTTTTTCTCTAAAAGAGAAAAGAAGTCCACAATCTTAAGTTTCCACACACAAATACGGTGTGGTCATATAATTAGGAACATAAACTTGCCTATTGCAAAATGCAAAAAACAAAAACAAAACCCACCACAACCCTACTAGGTAAGAAATTATTAACTGGCATTCTGCCTGTCAAGACAATGGGATGCTAATTGAATCTAGTAATCCTGGATCTGGGCTATAGAACAAAGAAAATCGTATAGACACATTAGCCTTTTAATCTAATAGTGTGTCCTTTGCTATACTTTTTGTAAGTAATTAGTTCCCTTCTAAAATTAAATTCAGAAGGGCTTTGCAGAGCTTCTCTCTTGGGGTCTAAATCTAATGAGCTATATGTGCTTAGTATCCTTGTATTTATCATCATAACCACTTCTGGTTAGCTATTAGCCTAAGCAAATTACACTGGTGTTCTAATGCACAATTGGAATGCAAGCCAGGATAAAAATGACAAACATTATAATAATAGTAAGGTTAGTATTTAACCATATGTCATAAGAGTAAACTGTAGACTACTGAGAATGCAAGAACTGCCATGCTGGATTATACCAAAGAGCAGTCTCGTCCAGTATCCTGTTCCTCACAGTGGTCTACGAGATGCATCTGGGCAGTTCCTAAGAACTGCATGGAGGCTGTAGCCCTAGCCACAGTAATGGGCATTTATAGGTATGTTGCCTCTTTACATACCCATCCTTACCATTAGCCAGTGATTGACCTCTCCTTCGTGCAGTATAAATAAATAACTGGGCAAAGTCACCAACCATGTACGTATCTATGAGTTTCAGTTTCCCTACTGTGAGAGCAAAGAGCACTACCTTCTGAGCCTCTGACCCCTCCTCATCTGCCAATAAAAAATTGTGCATTAAAAAAAAATGAAAATCAGTACCACTCAGGTAGCAGTCCATGGACCAATGCTGGTTCACAAGCCATCAGCTGCCGTCCCTGGTAAATTTCCAGGAATTCAGAAACAATAGTAATAAGTGCATTGCACCAATCCTTGGCAAGTTGGACGGAAAATAGCGGGGCTCTGGGACATTGGGGGGGGGGGAACTGCCACTCCACCTCATGAGATGGTCTTAGAAGCCATGTTCTGCCTCCCTTGCGTAACAAATACAATGTGGCTGATCAAATGTGATGGTTTGTCTTTTTGTGGCACTTGTACTTGCTTGTGCAAGCAAAATGTTTGATTTGTCTGTCTGCTTGATTCTTCTGAAAAATAGCATTGTACTATGCACCCACAATCAATACTTCCTGATTTGTCAATATTTTGTATACATGTGGTTTTATACTCAGTAGGCAGGATGGTGTCATGGTTCAGGAATTGAACTGAGTCTGGGGAAAACCCTGGTTGACCCAGCTATCCTGGGTGCCTGTCACTATCAGCCTCACCAACCTTACAAAGCTGAGCATTAATGCTGAGCTGCTTGGCTTGTCCTTGTCCAGCTTCTGTAACCTATCTTAGCAACATCATCGTTGAGCCAGGTGTTGACTGTGCCTGTGCATGGGCTGATGAGGTTGGAAGTCTGCTCCTGGACAATATGTACCCAGCATTTTGATGCCAGACTAATGGGAGTACCAGACGGTTGGCTGCCAGACTATTGGAGTTTTTATACACAGATTCATTTCTGCTGTAGTTGAAAAAATATATATGCAAATCTAACTTAAATAGTATTACTCTGGACCAGTGATTTTCAACCTTTTTCATCACACAGCACACTGGCACGGCAATACATTGTCAAGACACACCGTCAGCTTTTTGACAATTGACAAAGCACACTATGCTGTCAGTGGGGGGGGCTCACATCCCCCAATTGCCCTACTGAAAAAAACGACTCTCTCCAAATTCCTGCAGCACACCTGGAGACCATTTGTGGCACATCAGTGTGCCACGGTACAGTAGTTGAAAGTGGCTACTCTAGATATTGAAACCTGTTTGGGGCAGGTAGATTATTCTTTTGGTATTAAGTAATAAGGATTCTGCTGCTTTGCATGAAGCTATGGCTCTGATCTGTAAAGGCAGAACTTCATGTTACTCCACCAAATGTGAATTTCCAAACTTCAGTATGTAGATTAATGGAGGAGAACTGGTGGGCATGAACTGCCACTTCTCCCCATTGCAGCCCCACTTTGTTTTGGGGGGCTTTATACTGAATCAGATCATGGATCTATCTGGATCAGTATTGCATACAAGGACACGTTCTTAGATGTTGTTTGGTTTTGGATGGGCTTTCTTACCTAGCCCTACCTGGAGGTATTAAATTTGGAACCTCTGCCTATAACACACATGCCCTCCCACTGGCCCCTTCCCACATCAAGGATTGGGGGAGAATTGATAAGTGTGATTTGGGAATATTGGTTTGCTTTGTAACTTGCAATTATACTTTAACAGTTAAAGTGGGTGGATCCAGTGATGGGATCTCATGATTTCACCTCCCCAGAGGTAGATAACTCGGGGCACAATCCTAACCTGGCGTTGCTCCAGCTCAGTACTCTTGCGCCAGACCAGCGCTACCCCAAATATCTCGTAGGGCATGTCTGCACTGCAGATTCGGCTGCTGGGCTGGTTCAAGCAGCAGCGCTGGCTCATAGGTGCTACTGCGGCAGTTGAACTTCAGCTTAGCTCTGCTGGCACAGGGCCGCGCTGAGGGCATGCCAGAGGCGGGCAGGAGGTGTAATGGGGTGGCTCGGTGGGAAGAGATGGGGTGGAGACAGGACATTAGCATTGGGCTATATCTAAACCCTTGCCCCTGGGCTGGATTTGGGCCGCTCCTGGCCACATGGATTAGTGCCTGCTCTTTTGTTGGTGCAGATCAGAGCAGTCCATTAGGGCTTGCTGGGGCTTACCCTGGGGTAAAGGTAAAATATTCTCTTGCCCTGTGTTGAGCTTGTGCCGCCTCCTAATGTTGTTAGGAAGGCCTACCTATTCCAGCACAGGTTAGGATTGAACTGTCAAAGAAGCCTGTGTTGATGCTTGGGTAACCCTAGGACAGCTATTTTCAACCACTGTGCTATGGCACATTTGTGTGTCACAAATGATCCGCAGGTGTGCTGTGGTAATTTGTGGGAGGGTCATTTATTAGTCATTTATTAGGGATGTGGTGGCTCAGCGGGTTAAATCACTGCTGCTGGGCTTTCCGACCGGAAGTTCAAGACTGTGTGACGGAGTGAGCTCCCGTTGCTTGTCCCAGCTCCTGCCAACCTAGCAGTTCGAAAGCACCTAAATGCAGGTAGATAAATAGGGACCACTTTGGTGGGAAGGTAACGGCGTTCTGTGCGCTATGGCGTATAGTTATTATAGTCATGCCGGCCACATGACCACGGAAGCTTGTCCTGGGACAAAACGCCGGCTCTACAGGCTTTGAAACGGAGATGATCACTGCCCCCTACAGTCGGTCATGACTAGACCATTCGGTCGTGGGGAAACCTTTACCTTTACCATTTATTAGTAGGGTCATTGGGGGATATGAGCCTCCCACCAGCAGGGCAGTGTGCCTTGTCAATTGTCCAAAAACTGATGGTGTACCTTGACAATTTTAGCACCTTGTCAGGGTTCCATGAGACAAATACCTTTAATGATAACTTTTTAACACTTAAGAACACTTAACACTAGACATAGAAATATCTATGCAATGGGTAGGAAAAAAAAGTGACTTTTCAGATGTGTTTCTTCCTAACTCCAGGCCCAGCTGAACTGCTCAGTTAAAGTACTTCAAGTGCTCTTGAGCATTTCACTTGGAAAGTGATTAAGCCTGAATTTCTATCAACAGCTTAACAAGCGCACAACCTTGATATGAAACGGCTGCTAAAATACAGCTACAATACGTACCTTTTTGCAGTGAGCATTGGGCCACTAGAGGGTGCAATTTAATCTGTAATGAATCAAAAAGCCACATGAAGTAGAAGTTGCAAAGCCTGGTATGTTTATTGGCAATTATGTAGTGCAAATTATGCATAACGTAAAACTGAAATGGCAGACTTCCTCGTTATTCAAGTATGATAAAAATTGCCCACATGGCTGTTTTCTCCCCAAGTACTACTTAAAGGTGTGTGTGTACATGTGCTTGCAAGTCCACACATACACATGCTGATTGGGTTGTGGTGTAATACATACGCAGCTGCAGTACAAGATAACATGTATCAGACTTCAGTTTGGGTCCAGAAGGGCATGTGTGCAAAGTGTCTTCACCTGCTCACAAGGAGGTAGTGGCTAGTTATGTCTATCTGGAAACACTCCTTCAATACCACACAGTGAAGCTCTCATTACCAGTGGTAATCTGGGAAACACAAGAGAAACTTTTCATGGAATGTGGGAACTACCATTGGAAGAGGACAACTGAAAAGTCCTCCTGTGTTAACACTTGTAAGGATTTCATAAAAACCATGTGAAGTGCCATGCACACTCAGAGATCACATATAACTAACATGTAAGGCAATATTATTCAAACTGTGAGTCAGGACCCACTTGGTGGGTTGTGATGGTGTCAGGTGGGTCACGGAAAGGTGGGAGTAGCTGTCTTGGAAACTGCAAACCTTACTCTTGTTATGTTCCTTTTGTGTGTGTTAACAGTTTGAATTTTCAAGTGAGGTTTTAAAAAAAAAATTATTTAGTTCAGTGCCTTTATTTTGCCCTAATTTTGCTTTCAGTCAGAGATGTTTCATGTTTCTGCATTTGCTTCAGTCCAAGAATGCCAGTTTGCATTCTGGGAGTGTCATTTGATTACATCACAGTGACAGCACATTCTGCTTGATGGCTTCTGGCTATGACATCACTTCCAGGGTACTGAAATCGCTTCCGGTGGGTCCCAACATGTGTGCCATTCTAAAAAGTGGGTCCCGGTCTAAAAAGTTTGAAAATCACTGATGTAAAGCATTTGTTATCCTCATGTTGCAGCTGGAACAGAGACCAAGAGGACATGGCTTGCCTATAACCACACATGAATTCATGGTGGAGGTGAGATTGAACCAATGAAATCTGGATTCACTGCTCAGTTTCTTTGCTGCTACATCTCACCAGCTTTGGATCAGACTAAAGCCCTCTGGAGTCTAGAGTGCTGTTTTCAGCAGTTTCCACCAGATACTTCCAGGAAGCTCACAAGCAGAGTACGAATGCAACAGCTCTGAATGCAACAGCCCTTCCCATTTGTCCATAACAACAGTAGCTTGTATTCGGGTGCAAAGTGCCTCCAAATGAGGAGGTTCTATTACTTGGCTTAAAAGCTGCTGCTAAATCACTCCTCTGCACATTTGTCTCATTTCTTTTTAAGCTAATGGCCATCATATCTTACCATAGTGACTTGGCTGCCAATTGGTTAGCAGGTATACCTTTCTTGTTAACACGCCTTACCTAGACGTGGCATAACTAACTGCAAGCCTGTCACTGATCCTTCTCCTTTGGAGGCCTGAGCCTTCAATGAGATTGCAAAGCCACGCCTGCCACTAAGTGATGCGAGTCAGCTACTCGACCAAGCTGCTGATTCATCTATTTTTGTGTTGCACTCTGCTTTTGGAGCACAGTAGCAAGTGCCCAGTCGGTGCATGCAGGTGTAGAAATAATTGGCGGTGGCGTGTTTCACTGTGCTGAAATAAAACATTTGGCAAACTCATTTTTATAAAACTATGCCAGGCATTAACAGGAGGAAGGGCAGCTGAGCATTTATCCACTCTTTGTACCAACACATTTTCTGTATGATGACAGCCAGAAATTGCATTATGGTGGAAGGCATGACTGTATAAAACAAACTGCTAATAACTTTTAAAGTGCAATTTTTAGAGTAGAAATGCAATATGTAAACTTGTTTTGCTAATTGAAGTAAAAGATGAAATCCTGAACTCTTCTTTTTTTGCTGATGGTAGAAATGTTGTTTTAAGTCATTTGGGTATCATTTGCTAAAAGCAGGAACCTAAATGTATTCTTTGGAAGCAGCATATGCTGGTGTTATTAAAATGACCCTGTTAAAAAGTGGTTCCATCTTTCCAACATCCCACCACATCTGGACCTTGGTTTTCTAGAAAGAGGCAATTTCCTGAAGACTTATTGGAGATTAGGATCCATAAAAGAGAAATGGGACCAAAAGGAATTGAGATCATAATAGGAAAGAAAACTCAATGTGTTGTCGGCTGTACATTTGGTTATTCTGGTTTTAAAGAACCTGAGGAAAGGGCTCAATTGGTTTACTTTTGTCTGACCATAGATTTGGTCACTTCTAGTACCACATTGTTTCATGGTTGCCTAACATGATTAAACAGGCTCTATTTCAAATATAAGAATTGTTGAGGTGTTACAAATGCCCAACTTCTGTTGGCTCCACCATTTCCATTGTGAGAGGCAGACAGATCTGAAGTAAATGTTTGCTGAATAGGATAGTTCCAAGGAATAACAAATATTTGATCAGTACTAAAAAAATTCACAGACTGAGGGAAAAACATTATTGTTGATGTGACATTATAGCCTTCTTAGATAATTTCAAGATGGTATCCATTTAATGTACACTGACTGGATCGACTATGCTATTACCTTTGTCTTGCATAAAGTGATTATTTTTTGGCTCTTTAAAAACTTGAGTTAATGTCCACACCAGCCCTGAAGTGAGTTGCATGGCCTTAAGCAGAGCCCTGTCTCTTATTGTGAGGAGTAAATGGAAAATTTCATTGTGTTCCAGCTAGCTGAACGACTGTTCTAGAACCATAAGTATCCCAAGTTTGGCCACAATTCAAAAAGCTGAACAATTAAGTCTGTTCATCCAGTGGAAACTTCTGCCTCTGGTCTGCACATGTGTCTTGTGTCACAGGTTCCTGTTGGGGGAGTCTCAGGCTTATGGTAAAGAGTGAGGCAGCTTCTATTAGGAGGGGAAAAGGTTGTGGTGTAGCTAGGTCATTTGACACCAAGGGCCCATAAATAATTGACAGCTTGCATATTCACATACAACAAAATCATTTTATTTATATTTTTCACATTTTATACACAAGGAGCTCAGGATGGTATGCATGTTTCCTCCCCTTCTTTTGTACTTCACAACAACCCTGCAAGGTAGGTAATGATGATGACATGAAATGAATAATAATAATGTCCAGAAAATAAATGAAGTAAATATTTCCCCACAAGCAATGATGAACATTGGTGCCTTCCCCTGCTAGTGTTCCCCTGCACATAGTACTAAACCACATATTGCTCCTGCATGTGGAGTTCAGTGTAGCTATGTTGCATAAGACTGTCCTATTCATTTTGGGCGGGGAGGCATATATGTTTGATAGTGAAGATAGTACGCTCCAGTTTTTTTACTGAATTCCTCTTAAATTCCACATCGAACAGTATATTACATGATGGTGGTATTCTTTAAAACCACGATTTTAATAAATCACGATTTTTACATAACTTGTATCTTCGTTTTTGACCATAACGCTTGATAGAATAAAGATATTACAGTCTGGTTTTTTCATTGAATTCCTTGTGAAATTATGCATCAAATGGTATGTAACGATAGTGCTATTCCTTAAAACTGCAATTTTAACAATCTTGGTCCCTAGTGATGACACCACCCTGAGAGTAGCATCAGGGCTCCCTACCCCATAGCTGTGCTATTGCCACCAGGTGAACCCAATTGTTACACTTGCCTAAGAGGTCTCATTGGGTTATGGCTAATTTCTCCCCACCTGCCTGGCTGCCCCCTCAGGATTCCTTGGCATAAGCCTTTAGTGAAAAAACTTCATGTTGCATACCAATCTTTCCTTTTCACCACAAATGAACTTCTGATAACACAGTATTGTGTGCACTTTGTCTAACTTGTCTAACGGCCACATCCAGGTTTCCCTTTGTGTGAGTCTAGCAAACAATTCAAGAATCTGTCATTCAATCTGGCAAACAATCAAAGAATCTGTCATAGTGCTCTGTTTGCCCTGACCGTAGGTATAGTTGCGGATGATGATGCTCAGTGCATATCTGTGGCTCCTGACATTGTACAGGCCTGCCAGAAGCACATTATTGAAATGTAATTTCAGATGTGGACATCATCATCATACAACAGAGGAGAAATAGAGGAGTATTTGAGTTGGCCTAATTCTCAAATATACTGTCCATGCCTTATGTCAAAGAATTGGATTAGGCTCTTAACATGAGTGTCGGTGTGCATGGCAAATAAGGAGTGAGAAAGATGTGCAAAATACATGTGCTGAACTATTTTGTACATTATTCTGAAACACTTTTAATCATATTGGCACAACTGTGAGAGACTGAAATTGTACCAGCTTCTAACATATTATGAAGACACAAACGGCAACCAGCCCTCTGTAGGCTTTCTGCAGGGAGATAAGACGGAGAATTTCTTTGATTTCACAATGCATGATGTAATTCTTGCTAGAGGCCGAAGGGTGGCAATGGAGCCATTTCCTATACTAAACTTATTCCTATACCATTTCCTGTATTGCAAAGGTTCAGGTTCTATTCCGTTACAGATACCTCTGTAGAAAAAACATGTTGGGTAGCAGAATATGGTTCATTCCCATATCAGATTTCTAATAATGCAGTTTGTTCCATTGTCCCTGGCACAACTGGTTGCCAGACTACAATCCCCATAGGGTCCACTGAGAGGGTCCTTTTTGGACCTGATTGGTTTTAGGATCAGCAAAAGTTGACCTGGTGTTTCCACATGTAAGATTTATGTTTAAGAGGAACTGGGATTGTTAAGAAATGTCCAGTGCAAGTGAACATTTCTTGCTTCTCTTTCTCTCTCTCTCTCTCTCTCTGAGATGCTTGCTAGTGGCTTCTCAGTTGTGATGTTTTTCTGTAATAAGCTCTCCACTGATGAAAGGAAATATGGTTTTAGCAAACCTGGTCTTATTTTTAGTTGATATCTGTATGACTCTCATGTCCTATTTGGAGTACATGGTCTTGAAGATGAATGTCCCATAGTTCCTTACCTGGAATGAAATTAGTTGGGTCATAGTCTGATAAATCCAAATATAGGTGGGCCCACGATATCTGCTGATTTGGGACCCGCTGATTGCAGAATCTGTGTCCCAAACCTGCGGGGGAATGACCCACTGGATCCTCCGAACTTGACCAGAATTCAGCTCCAATCAGGTCCAGAGGGTTTTCTCTGAGACCCGCAGAGGCTGTGCACAAATGGGCCTTAGAATGGCTGTGTTGGCCGAAAAGATGCTACTTCCAGTATGCCTCATAAAGCGTTCTGAGGTCCAGGGAAGCCCTGCCTAAAGCAGAAAGTCTTGCACCAGATACACTGGGTAAAGCAAAAGCACTCTGGCATTATTGATGACATCGGCACACTTAAGAAAAATGTTGGGTCTCAATATCTCCAAGCTTTGCATTGGATATCATTCAGGAGAACCCCATCAAGAACAGCTTGACACTTCAATGCCAGGAAAATTCCTATCTTCTCCAAATTTAATTTCAGCTTGTTTGCCCTCCTTCAGCCCTTTGCAGACTTCAGGCATCTGTTCAGAACCTTTAATCTTCATAGCTGGGCATTGTAAGATGTATAATGTTGTCATCTGCATACAGATGACATCCCACACCAAATCTCTGAACAATCTCCCCCTGTTGGTTCATTTGAAATAGCATGGAGGATAAGATGGAATCCTGAGGGATGCCATAAACCAAAGGCTGCTCCAGAAGCCAATGGCCATACGCTAGGTCTCCAAACTGGGGGACTGGGCAGCAAAATGGCAGATGTGTTTGAGTGTGGACAAGTCCAAAGTGCTGCACACTGGGATAAATAATCAAAACTTCACATACAGGCTAATGGGTTCTGAGCTGTCTGTGACAGATTAGGAGAGAAATCTTGGCGTGCAGGTGGACAACTTGATGAAAGTGTCGACTCAGTGTGCAGCAGCGGTGAAGAAAGCCAAGTCTATGCTTGGGTTAATTTTTAAAAGGGGTTGAGAATAAAACAGCCAATATTATTATGCCATTGTATGAATCGATGGTAAGGCCACATCTGGAGTACTGCGTGCAGTTCTGGTTGCCACATCTCAAAAAAGACATAGAACTAGACATAGAACATAGATGTAGAACTAGAAAAAGTGCAGAAAAGAGCAACCAAAATGATTCCTGGGCTGGGGCACCTCCCTTCCAAGGACAAGCTACAGTGTTTGGGGCCTTTCAGTCAAGAAAAGAGGCACCTGAGGGGACACGATTGAAACTTACAAAATTATGCATGAGATGGATTGAGTGGATAGAGAGATGTTCTTTTCCGTCTCTCACAACATCAGAACCAGGGGACAGCCACTTAAATTGAGTGTTGAAAGAGAACAAATAAAAGAAAATGCTTTTTTACTCAGCAGGTAATTAACCTGTGGAACTCCTTGCCACAGGAGGTGGTGGTGTCTGGCCTTTAGAAGGGGATTGGACAGATTCATGGATCAAAACTCCATCACACGCTACAGGCAGTGATGGGTATTGTCAGTCTCCTGGTTTTAGATGTAAGGTATCTCAGGCCAAGAGCTAGGGAGAGGCAGCAGGATGTAGGCATCTTGTGTGTGCTCCTTGAGGCATCTGGTGGGCCACTGTGGCAAATAGGAAGCTGGATTAGATGGGCCTTGGCCTGATCCAGCTGGGCTCATCTTATGTTCTTAACCTACTATTTCAAGAGCAAATCCTGGATGACCCAGATCTCTTGTCTGAATTGCAATTAAACAGCACTACCTTCAGCTCGCAGAACAAGTCATAGTGCAACCACAACTTGCAAGGTTGAGAAAAGAGCTAGACAAAGAAATTAAGTGGTAAATGCTCTGTCTCCTAGAATGCCTGCCCAGCATCCACTACCACATCTCTCTGCCTGAAACTGCTTTGTCATTATGCTCTCATCTATTTTGCTGCCTCTGTCCTGGGAAGACATGTTCCATGTACCCTATGTTCTGTGTACTGACAGCTGCTCTCCAAGTAACAACAGGAGAGAAGGCGACCAGAAAAGTAACTATTGTCAGAATTTAAAAGCAAAGGGATAAACACCAGCAGACCCCCCTCTGGGTATTTCCACTTAATCCTCAGAAAAGGAAGCACAAACTACCACCATCAATTTGTGGCTCTCAGAGCCACAGGGGCTAGGCCACACTGCTATCCCAAGGTCATATATCACTCCCGCACCAATGACTACAGGTGTTTGAAAACAGTGGGTTTTTTGCTCAGAAGTAAGCCATTGTGGTCAGTAAGACACAGGCTGTAGTCCAGTCTTATTCACAGGAAACAACAGGAAACAATGACGCAACTGTTCTCCAAAGACAAGGAAATAGGCATCCTTGTAACATTTCCAAGGAACCCTTTGGTATCTATCCCTTCAATGGCATTCTACGTCCTCCCCCTTGGGTCCTCCCCTGGGGAAATATCCTACCACCTGAATGGGGCTTCCTCAAGACTTCTTTCCTGTTCCCTCTTCTTGCTCCCAGCCTTTTCTCTCCCTTACTCCTCCCAGCAACCTTGGAGGGACAGATGAAAATGCCATCTGGAGTTTGGACGTAGTGCATTATGTCAGAGCTTTGGCTATAGTCTCTGGAGCTATGGGCCAGCCTCTCCCAGGGCATAGCTCTCGTGTTCTGATCTGGTCTCTATTGCTGCTGGCAGGTTTGCACCTGAGGGGGCCACATCACCATTCCACCCCAGGGCTGCTGTTCTCTCTGCCACACTGCCTCTCCTGATTTCCACAGAGATTCTGGATGTGTCTGCCTTGGGTTGGGGAGAAAGTTCTTATCCTTGCTGCTTGTTGTCGTTGTCATCATCATCATCTTCTGGAGAAGAAGCTGTTCCTCTGAGCTTTGATTCCAGCGCAAAGAGCCCCTTGGCTCTTACTGTATCTGTTGAGTTGCACCAGAGGGCTCTCCCACTCTGGCAAACCAGACGCTTGTACATCCGTGAAGAGAACGAGAGGGTCCCACTCGAGGGGTCTCAACATCTTTTGTTCCAGCCTTCTCAGTTGAAATTTTGCATGCACGCCTGAGCTGCTGGGCCTCCTCCACTGCTCAGTCCAGCATCTCAAGCAGGCATTTAAGGTGGTTGGGTTCAGGAATCTGCTTTGCCATGCATCATTGCTAGTTATCACTGCTTGAACAAAGTAGAAATAATGTGCTAGGGTCTATAACTTTGCCAGCCACTTTCTAATTTGGTGACTAGAAGAGCTATTAGCCTGATCCTGCTATAAAGCCTGTTTCAAATTTGACAAGAAAAGCCAGTAGAATTGAGCAGCAGATGGCAGTGTTGTTCTGCTGTGTTGCGGCTGTAAGTGCACTGTCTTTAAATCTCTCAACCTGTTCTTTGCATCTAGTTTGACATAGTTCTTGATTTCATTCATATTCACAAAATAAGTTCTAGAGAGTAAACAAACACTTGCTTAAATATTGTGGTTTCTCTATGTCAGAACTCTTGACATACAGTTTCCACATAGGATTCTGTTTTTTTAGGTCTTACAGGTGATATTGCATTTCAGCAATTAGGATGTCTTGGTCCAGATGGTTCCCCTCTGTTGATGGGTTTTGGACTCCTTATGGAAGTATATTTATTCTTAAACATCAATTGGTAATTCATGAATTACTATTTTAAAGAAAGCTTGTACACATGTTCAAGTCTGTATAATAAAGCATTAAGTTGATTATTTTTTAATTCTTATCAAAGGTAACAATTATTACCTAATTGTTACTAAAAGGCAATGTATATTTTCACTTGGGAGCAGAAAACCCAACAAAAAGTTCCATTTCAGTTGGTTAAATTATATTGAACTGTGCTACATTAATAGTTTATCAAAGAATTAAAACATACTGTGCCAGACCTATATACTGTAATTGAAACTACAATTTTAGCCTTTTGATATAGGATGTTGGAGGCATGTGATTCTTGAAAAGCCTTTGAGATTGATTCAGTGTGGGATGTTATAGCACAGTGAAACTTTGTTCCGTGAAAAACATTTTAACTATGAATCTGAATACAAATTTATACAAATTTAGTGTATCATTGCTACGGAGGCATTTCTAGTCTAAAGTATCAATTTAATATCTTTTTGTATAAAATAATCCTTTTAACTGCCATTATAAGCCTGCAAATGCTGTATAAAATGGTTACTTTTGCAATAGTTAGATGTACTGCAGAAATTAAGAGTACTAAGAAGTTCTAAGAATTGACATGTACAGAATTTCCTGCTGCAGTGATAAATCATAATTCTTTTTCCACGTAGGACTCTCTTCTAGATCTTACAGGTGGTAATTGCATTTCAGCAATGAGGATGTCACAGAACAAAAAGGACCTACTAGGGATGGCAGGAGGGGGCAGAATGGACAGTGTGAGGGGACAGAAGCGAGAGCAGAATTGCAAGGCAGCAACTGGGAGGCTTATGTTATGAGCAATACAACCCCATCCTTTGCAGCTCTAGTCAGAAGTAGTCCCATTGCTCTGAGGCTTCTTCCTTCCAAGTGACAACAAAGCCTGGAGCCTGCTGGAACCATGGTTGGAGGAGGCGTGATGGCTAGAAAACACCTCCTCCCTGGTTCTCCCCCTCCTTGGGCTTCTCAGACTCCAGCCAATCCTAGGCAAAAGAACCCCTTGGGCTTTGTAATAATACAAAACATTAACCGTCCCCTGTCTCCTGGCTGGAATTGCTGGCTTTCAGATGGTCCCACACCACAAAAATTGTAAACAAGCACACCCAGAAGTTTTCAGATTGGAAATTTTCAGATCCATTCTCGAGTCAGTGCCTGAGTCCTTGACATATGGGACACGAGTCTACATGAGTCAGCACAAAAGAAATGTATTTTTTGCGACTTGGACTAGAGTCCAAGAGAGTCCCAAGTCTTGACTTCCCATCCCTACAAATGTATACAGTTTATCAGTGAAATAAGAATATAATAGTATTATATTCTATTCCTCAGAACATATGGACACCTAGATATTGGGGAGGGGGGGAAATATAGTGTGGCAAAAAGGAAGATCATCACATGCTAGAAACAACCTGCAGTAATAGTTTTATTTCTTGTATTAGAATATTTTATACCATTTTCCTCCATGTTTAGGGCAGCTTACAGGGCAATAGAAGATACAGTTAAACATATATCATCAGCAGTAGCAGACACTAAATCAGTGGTTCTCAAACTAAAAAGGGACTCACTGTTTAGAATGGTATTCGTGTTGTGACCCACCGGAAGTGCCGTCAGCAGGCTGGAAGTGCTGTCACTAATAAAATGACACTCCTAGAATGCAAACTGGCATTGTTGGGCTGCTGCAATTGCACAATCATGAAACATCCCTGACAAAAAGCAAAGTTAGGAAAATAGGTAAGAGCGATAAACTAAAAACAAAATAAAAAACCCTCACTTGCAAATTTAAACTGTTTACACTCACAACAGGAATATAACAGGACTAAGGTCTTCAGCTTCCAAGATGACTGTTCCCAGCTTTGCATGACCCACCTGACACCAGGTTGTGACCCACCAAGTGGGTCCCTACCCACAGTTTGAGAAACAGTGCTCTAAATATTAGAGCCACAGCAAAGACTTGAGTTCAGACTTGATTTGAGTGATGCCTTGCAACCTGTTCGAAAGGAAAGTAAGGATTGTCTTCTGTCTTAAACTCACTGGGGTGCGGGGGGGGGCAACAGCTACAGATTGGCAGCAGCACTGTAAAAGCTCTAATTTGATCTTCCACTCTTCATATTTGCTGTAGAAATGGCATATAGACTAATAAAGTCTACAACCTGGGGAGGGAGATCTGCAAGCGAGTAGTTTCAATGGAGAGAAATGACCCTTAAGGTTTGAGCGTCCCAGACTGTGCAAGGCTTTAAATGTTAAAATGAGCACCTGAATTGGTCCTGGGAGCAGGTTAGTTACCAGCATGGGCTGGCACAGGGCAGGTTGAGTGATTATACTTTCCAGCGCCAGTATCAAGGTGCATGAGCTGAAGCTGGGAAATGATCTAGGGTAGCCCACACATAGAGCATGTTGTAGTAATCAAGCATGGTAAGTTCTCACCCATCTAGAGGAGGGAAAAGCTTCCTGCCTAAATGGAGATTAAAGAAGGCAATCCTGACAACAGCTCTGTCCTGTTTCTCAAAATAATGCCCGTTCCAGGAGTATCCCATGTCTTTTAACCTGTTCAGAAAGGGTTGCAGAAACCCCATGGATCACAGGCCAATTAATCCCCTTCAGACCACAGCTGTTCTTGTTTCTGAAGTGAAATATATTCAGGAGCCTGGACGTTTGGTTTGATGACAAGAATCGTCTGTAGTAATACAGGCACATCAGGAGGAGGGAAAGGCGAATGGCTTCTGCAACCAGATTTGCTCTTTGCGTTTGCAATACTTAAGGAAGTTCAATAGGGGGCCCTTGATGCTTTGATCTAATGCCCCAGTACCCTTTTTTCATGAGAGAGATTTGGAATATTGTCATAGAGAATATTCCAACAGCTTATTGTAATAAGCAGAAGAGTTGCACCTAAGGAGTCTTTCTACACTTTCTGGGCATTTTATTAGAAGCAGGTAATTACAAAAGGGCCTTGGATCAGTTTTGTAAAGGCGGCACCCTGATGAGTGCCATGACTGAAGTGTGACATGAGCCTTTTCCAATACAATGGGTGGCCTAACATTCCTCTGGAAGGCCAAGCTCATTAAATATTCTGTTCCCTTTTTTTCCACCCTCTTCATGCACTTAGCTTGAGTTGAGCGAAGGCTGAGGTTTCTCTGCGGAGGACTTAGCAAAATTGCTTAGAGTTCTCAGATTGAATTTTTTATGTGTATGACTTCATGATGGCATTAGCATGCGCTTTGATCCATGTGTGAATGGCACTGGGTCGGCTCTTATTGCCATATCCAGATGGTGTTACGGGGAACAAACAGTTGTGTTTTAGGATTTCTCAATAGACTGTCTAGACTGGCTTTGTAGCAGACAGATACAGCCACCCATCAAATTAGCGTTTGTCAGATTTATGGTAATGGTTCACCAAAGCCTTCCTGTCACTGACATTAAGATTTACGCAGCCAAGTTATTTTGTTTTCTCCAAGATATAGAGAGCCTAATTTATTTAAAAAGCCCCCACTCCCGTCCCCTACTCAGATTCAATAGAAGCAATTTTCAAATAGAAGGCTAGCGTTTTTAGAAATGATTAAAAATAAGTGACTTGCAGCTGGATTGACGAAGGAAGCCTTTTATTTCCCCTTTCAGACGATAAGACGGATGTGTGGTGTTCAAGTCAGTGTCTCCCATATGCCGCTTTTAGAAAGAAAAACATGTATGTGGATTGCTACAGCTAGAGTTTGAACTTTCATGTTACACTGGAGTAACATGAGCTGCTCCTTGTACACAGTGGGAATAACCTTTTGACAGGCACTATGTCCATTATCAGTGGAAATGTTTTTCCAAGTCTGGCCAGAGTGCCTTTGATCATACCACCACAAATGTAGGGGTCATAGCTACTATGCAAGGCAAGAACCATTAGCTGTTGACCAGAGCAAAAGATAAATTGGAGGCTAAGGAGCCTTTGGGTGAGTGGGGAGGTAATTTAAACGGAAACCAGAATCCTTTGGGCTATCATTCTTTTGTGTTGGGGAAATTAGAAATATTTATAGATTTTTGAGGGGAGCAAGAAGGAAGTTAGACTGCTTGGGTGATTTGAGAAATTTGTTCACTGTAAGCAGCAGGCCCCCTTGCCTAAAAAGGGGCTTCTAAAATAGGACCATTAAAAAAAATTCAGGTATTTAATAGATGACATGCACGTCTCTTATCCTTTGTGAATTTTGTGCTATAATTTTGCAAGTATTGTCCCCTGTTTTCCAGCTGCTGATTTCCAGTGGGCTTTATTAGTGGGCTTTATTTATGCCCATATCAGTGAGAGAGGAATGAACACTCTCTCTCTCTCTCTCTCTCTCTCTCTCTCTCTCTCTCTCTCAAAGAAAACAACCTTTTAATTCAGCATTTCTGTTTTTGAAGGCTAGTTCTAGTACACTGCCATGTGTATACTTGGATGTTTCCAAAAATTGTTGTTAGTACATGTCTTGTAAAAAGCCTGTGTTAACCCGAGTTGTTGGGCGGGTAAACCTCCTTTCATGCTCATTGGCAATGGGATGGTTTCACCTGCCCCTTGCACCTTCTCTTAGTGCCTGTTCCTACCCAATAAGATGGTCAAAATGCTTCTTTATGTTTATGCATATACATTTGTTAAGCACACTGTAAAAAGTAAAAAAAAACCTCAGTTGTGGTGCAACACATGGGCATGTTTTGTTGTTTTTACATTTTCCATAGTACCATATAGAAATTAAATAGCCAGGTTAGGGGATGCTGGTGGCTGCCAGGAGCACTAGAGTGATAGTGGTGGTAGGAGGTTGGATCTGGCCACACAGGATGACTTCCTAGGCAAAGGGTGTTAAAAGCTGTGATTCTGTAAACCTGAACTAGTTCAATTGGCTATGATTTTACATTTGGAAGGTTAGATGGTGAAAGAGATGGTTCTCTACTACACAGATAATACTTGAGATTACTAGGCACAAGTATCAGAACAAGTCTGCTTTTCAAGATCTGAGATAGAAAAATAAACCAAAGGTTTGCCTTCCTGCTTTTAAAATTTCCTGAGATAATTTGTGTTCTTGCCTTTTAATCTTTTGAAAGTACAACAAAATAATTAAATGACCTAAAATGTCTAAATTATCAGATGTGATAAACTATCAGAAGATCCTAAATTATCAGGAAAGCAAAAAAAAAAAATCATATCCCTTCTATATAGTTTCTATGTTTGTTTAGTTTCTAACGACTTAGTTCTAAGACTTAGAAGCTAACTTGGATTATACATTTCATGTTGGATTAGGAAAAGAATTCAGATAACTGATGCTGATGTCATTATGCTACATTGTGCTGAATTCTAAGCATGGAAATCCATATTGTGACTGAATTAGGAGTAATTATGATCGCCACATCTCTAAAAGTTTTGTAGATCTGAAAAAAAGATATTGAAAAGGCACCCAAAATGATAATGGATTGGCTCACTTTCCCTACAAGAATCATCCTGATTTTTCATATTGTAGTAATGGATAAAGTTATGGTGTAGAGAAAGTAAATATTTTTTTTTTCTCTTCTGATGTTTGATGACCACAAAAAAGTAGACAAGAGACAATAAATTTTTCACAGAATGCATAATCAATTTAAGGAATTGAGAATTCTGTATGTATTTATTTGGGAGCAAGTGCCAGTTAATTCAGAAGGGCTTAATTCTGACACACGTAGGGCTTTCTTAGACACACATGGAATTGCTCTGAAACTGCCTCACGGTCAGACTCAACAAGTTTGTTGACTTTGAATAGATGTTTGCAGGCTTGCCCCAGTATCCACAGTTTCAGTTATCCATGGATACCATAGATACTGGGACGCCTATTAAAAAGATGGGGAACATTAAACAAATCTTTCTTTACCTTGTTGCAGCAAAACCATGGATGTTCCCCTATCTTTAAAAAGGCATTCCCAGTATCCATATCCACCGGGGGCGGGGGGCGGTCTGGAACGGAGCCCCAGCAGATACCAGGGCATGCCTGTATTCCATATGGATAGACAACTGATTAAATACAGAGAGAGTCAAGAGTTCTCTCATCCATTGCAAAACAGTAGGTGGGGTGGGGACCTACTTGGTCTGATCTAGCAGAATTCTTCTTGTATGTCCAACTATGTCTAATTTTTGTGTGATGGGGGAGCACTGTTGCTCTTTTATTTTTTTAAAGAAAAGCAGCTTATGTGATGGAGTTCAGGTGTGTGGAATGGGGTAAGTTATTTGGGCAGGAAAGCTACATGGCAATGATGAGGTGAATAAGTCTTGCCTGCTATTTGCCCATTCCAAATTGCTTTCCCAGTGGTTTTAAATGCAAAATTTTTAATTGTTTTTTATAACACCTTTTTTTTAAAAAAAAAAAAAAAAAAAAAAAAAAGCTCACAAGGAGGTTTACAGGCAAAATAAATGATTCCTTGCCCCAAAAAGATGTCTTCATCTTTTTCTTTTGAAAAGACATAACTAGTGATGGAGAAAGGAAGAGTGAAGTCCTCCCTTGCTGTTTCTTTGCTTAAAATCCCCCCTCCCGTTCTCATGTTGCTTTAAAAAAAAATTAAAAAGGGCTTTGGGGCTCAGTTGTGTATGCATTTTATGTACTATATAGTTAACTAGCATTTTGTTACCCGGCGTTGCCCGGGTAACAAAATGATCTTCCACAGTTTATGAGTTTTGCACCTCTTCTCGCCCCCCCCCCATGCCGATGGGGGCCGAACCCGGACTCCAACCGTGTCAGGAGCGTCACCAGTCGCCTCGGTGACCCCGGAAACTATGGACTCGATGCCAATTTTGCCCGTTTTCAGCCATCTTCACTTCAGGCCCCTATGCACCCCCACCCCCGGGGGCGCTAGGGTAGCCTGACCCCGGAGTGTCTGTCGCCAGGCCGCTAAGCACGCGCATGCCGAGTTTGGTGCGTGTCGCTCCAGGCGGTCCAGCAGGGCATGGCGGACGTTGTGTCTCGCACCTCTTCTCGCACCCCACGCTAAGGGGGGCGAACCAGACTCCGACGGTGTCGGGAGCATCGCCGCTCGTCCCGGCAACCCCAGAAACTGGAGTTGACGCCGATTTAGGCCATTTTCAACCATTTTCACGTGGGGACCCCCGTGTACCCCCATCCCCGGGGGCGCTAGGGGGGTCTGACCCCTGCAGTGTTTGTCGTCAGGCCGCAAGGTGTATGCGTGCCAAGTTTCGTGCTGATCGGTCCAGGTGTTCCAGCGGGGCATGGCGGACATTTTGTTTCGCACCCTTTCTTGCACCCCACGCCAAGGGGCGGGGGCGAACCCAGACTCCAGCGGCATTGGGAGCATCGCCGCTCATCCCAGTGACCCTGGAACCTATGGATTCGACACCAATTTTGGCCATTTTCGACCATTTTCACGTGGGGACCCCCGCATACCCCCACCCCCGGGGGTGCTACGGGGGCCCGACCCCCGCAGTGTTTGTGGCCAGCCTGCTAGGCTTCCGCATGCCGAGTTTGGTGCCGATCGCTCCAGGCGTTACAGCAGGGCATGGCGGATGTAGTGTTTTGCACCCCTTCTTGCCCCCCACATCGAGGGGGGGCCAAACCCAGACTCCAACGGCATCGGGAGCGTCGCCACTCATCTCGGCGACCCCGGAAACTGTGGATTCGACGCCGATATTGGCCGTTTTTGAGCGTTTTCATGTGGGGACCCCGCGTACCCCCACCCCCGGGGGCTCTAGGGGGGCCTGACCCCCGCAGTGTTTGTGGCCAGGCCGCTAGGCTTCCACATGCCGCGTTTGGCGCCAATCGGTCCGGGAGTTCCAGCGGGGCATGGCGGACGTTTTCTTTCGCACCCCTTCTTGCCCCCCACATCGAGGGGGGGCTGATCCCGGACTCCAACGGCATCGGGAGCGGCACCGCTCATCTCGGCGACCCCGGAAACTGTGGATTTGATGCCGAGATTGGCCAGTTTTGACTGCTTTCACGCGGGGACCCCCGCGTACCCCCACCCCCAGGGGTGCTAGGGGGCCCCGACTCCCGCAGTGTTTGTCGCCAGGCCGCTAGGCTTCCGCATGCCGAGTTTGGCGCCAATCGGTCCAGGTGTCACAGCGGGGCATGGCGGACGTTTTGTTTCACACCCCTTCTTGCCCTCCATGTCGAGGGGGGGCTGAACCCGGACTCTTATGGCGTCGGGAGCGTCGTCACTCATCTCGGCGACCCCGGAAACTGTGGATTTGACGCCGATTTTGGCCGTTTTTGACCGTTTTCAAGCGGGGACCCCCGCGTACCCCCACCCCCAGGGGCACTAGGGGGCCCCGCCCCGCGCAGTGTTTGTCGCCAGGCCGCAAGGTGTATGCGTGCCGAGTTTCGTGCCGATCGCTCCAGGCGTTGCGGAGCCTATGCGAGAGACACACACACACACACACACACACACACACACACACACACACACACACCCAGGCTCTTCTTTATATATATAGATTCCTTGGTGTGCCAGCTAAGAGATGTTTGTTGCGTATAATCAAGGTGACTTTATGCCATAAGAACATGCTTGTTGTGCCAGCAGTACAGAGATTATGGTGCCATTTGGGGTAGATACTCTGGTGTGAATATTTTGACTTAAAGGTTAGAAATTCTGTTTCCAAATTGAAAAAAAAAAGCTTTCAAGGATTTGTTTTCCAAACCTTATATTTATTGTTCTGAAGTAGTGACCCACAGATCTGAGCCTTTTTGAGATTTGATAATTTTACATGTAGATTGGAGTGTTGGTATTTTTTTAATGGGTTATCTGGTGTTTAAAGCTTAGATTGGTGGTTCCGAAGTGGTGGGAGCCAAACTGGGCCATTCCCCCTTAAGGGAAGTGGGCCAGTTATGGGTGTCCTGATTTAATTGCATCGCAGTCCCATGGGCACCCAGGGGCTAGTAAACAAACCTGGGGTGACACACTGGCTGTTAGGTGAGTGCAGGAGGCCCACAGTTCGCAGAGCACTTCTACTTTTCGTGCAAAAAAAACAGGACTTTGGAACCGCTGGCTTAGATAATACATAAGTACCATTTTAACAGTATTTCAGACTGCTATTATTTAAAAACCTGACAAGGTTGCAGCACTGTATTGCAAGCTGCATTTCAAATTTTAGATGTATACACAGCAAAAACAAATTAATGCCTTAAAGCACCCAGATTTTATACCCCATTTTACCATCAAAAAAGTGATGTCAAGGGTGACTTGACTAATACTATTGTTGTTGTTGTTCAGTCGCTAAGTCGTGTCCGACTCTTCGCGACCCCATGGACCACAGCACGCCAGGCCTCCCTGTCCTCCACTAGCTTCCGGAGTTCGCCCAATTTCATATTCATTACTAATACTATAATCTAGATTAAAAACATCAGTAATATCACAGTAGAACAGCATAAAAACAGAGTAGAACAGCCTTTAATAAATAAACTGTTAAATTATTGAAGGCAAAAAAGACTTATTGAATTTGATGGAATTTATTGGATAAATGGTAAAGGATTCTCATTATCTCTAATGTCATCAGTACTCTACCACAAAAAGCTTTGAACATACAGATTTCTGACAACTTCTTAAGAGAGGAAAAATGTTAATTTCAATTGGAGACATCTTTATATGGAATAAACATGCAAATTGAGTGAATAGTAAAATGACTGGAGAGAAGACTTTTTTATTGTAGATGTTAATAAATTTATTATTTACCAGTGTAGGAGAGCAAAATTGCAATCTGATCTTGATGCTTTCTAGAAAAGAGAAGAATCAAGAATTTACTCAATGTTGCAAGATGGGACTCAGAGAATTTAGATGTTTATGAAAATGGAGATATGATCTAATCTGTTTTTATTTTAAGCGAATAATTGAAATTCATTTGCCTCATTGGGCTCCAGTACTTCATTTGTGTAGCACAAAAGTGAAACTAACTTCTATACAGTAGTATGCAATAGTAATTGATCCCTGAAAAAGTGACTAGGGTGCGTGTTACCCAGTGGTGTTCCTGCAGGGGGAGGGGGAATGCTAGGTTTTGCAGGAGTCTTGAGTTCCTGCATAATGTGGCCCCTCTCCCTCGCCTCCATAGCCATTTGCAGTGCGGAGAATTGGCTCTGAGGGTTTGCTCTCCAAGCTGAAAATGGCTCTGGAAGTGAGGGGGAGGGACTGCATTACACAGGAGCTCAGTCTCCTGCAAAACTTAGCATTTCGCCCTTGTGTAGGAATGCCACTGGTGTTGCCTGTACACCCCACAGTGAAAATGATGAGACTTGAGTTGAGCAATTAAGAATTGTACAAGTGCAGCTGGGAAGCAGAACTAGAAACCACTCTTGGTGTGCAGGACTTTGGGGTGAGGGAAATGGCACTGGCTATTTACTTCCCTGAGGAATAGCAGGCATACTATCTGCCTCCAGGCTTCAGTAGGTCAAGGACCAATTGTGCCTTTCATGGCTGACCCCAGAGAATTAAGCACAGACCCACCGCCCAAGCCAAGTGGTAGCCTTTGTCCATTCCGTCCAGGGGGCTTGCCAGCCAGCCGCACTAAGCTGGTCAAGCATCAACCAACTGTTCCTGGCTCATCCCCTGACTTTGCTGCCTCAGAATGGGCACTAAAAAGGTGGCACCAGCCTACACAATCCACACGCTACCTGCCTAAAGTGACCAAAAAAGGTTAACTGAAAACCTAAGAACAACTCCCCCCACACCAAGCCCAACAGTCTGGAATAATTCTTCTTACTACTTATGAATTTACAGTCCCGTACGCGAAAGTCCGTTACATGTTGGTTTTATTTACATTACTAACTAATACAGCTTTTAGAAACCTTTCTAACTTATCACTAATACATAGATAATTATCTACCACTTTTTATATCTGAGTGTTTCTCTCCTTTTCTTTTACGTTATTGGAGAAGTGGTTCCCTGATTCCATGGCCAAAATTTACTCCATTTTGTTTTTGACATTCTTTCTTTCTCATACCTTTGTAATGCATTAACTCGAAACAAAATCAGTTCAACCAAATTATTGATTTTACTCTCTTTTCCGGATTTAATTTCCCTACTCCTTTGAAATGTTAATGCCAATACTACTATTACATTTATAAGCCGTACGGTTGACCAGGGAACGCTCCAATATGCTGTTGCAGGGATCTGTTCTTGAGTACGTTTTCTTTTCTTGGTTGTCTTCTGTCTTGGTCCTTTGAAAAAAGGTGTTTCATTACTTCCAGATACAATACTTTCCCAGTTGTGTGTGGCCAAATCCGGCCAGTCCATTTTTTCTGCCAGTTTTTTCCAAGTCATCTTGGCAGTAATACAGTTGCTTACAAAATGTTCAATTGTCTCCTTTGGATGTTGTCCAGTTCCGTCTGTCTGCCTTCTGCAAGCTATATGAACACAGGATTGATCAACTAGCCACGGCTTGGCTGCTTGGATCCCATAAACCTGATGGTATAACCGCCATATTAAATCCCAAAGGTAGAATGGTACTCTGTTGTCTTTGAAATACTCAATTGGGAATTCTGGTTGTCTTAAATAATTACACATCGTAATTTTTTTTCCTTTTTTTCTAAATCTGGTTCAAAATAACATTTTTCTAATACATATTGATACAATTTCTTTTTTGTAATTTTTACTGTAGTGCCTTCCTCTTTTAACATTTTAGATTCTATTTTCCATTTTTTTACATTGCCATAAATGTCATGCAAGTAGTCGGGTCCAAAACACTTCATTGTTTCAGTCACATTATAGGAAAAGCTTTCTAATTCCCACCATTTGTCACTCCAAGATGTGCCCTTCCACCCTAAGGCAAAAGCAATTAACCAAAATTTAATATCTGCTTTATTTGTATTTTGAAATTCTAATTGTGCCCACCTCCCAAAGTTGAATGATAAAAAGGTCACACAAAAATATGGACCCATGGCTGGGAGATCTAATCCTCCATCCACAACAGATCTAAATGCTGTTGTTCTTGCAAGTGGAAAGTGAGCTGTTCCCCATAAAAATTTAAAAATCAAAGTATCAACCTCTTTAATCACCCACTGATTACCCCAACAGTCTGGGGTAGGTGAAAAATCCTGATGCCAGTTTGAATAGTTGTAAAAATTCCTGCCAGGTGCCCTGAAAGGCAACTTGTTAATATGATACGGCCATAGGACGGGATTGCCGCCAGGACTCACACAGTCTCCTATCCTCACCAATGCCTTGCCCATCAGTCGGCCCCAGTACAGCCAACAAGTGGGCAGGAAGCCTCTGCCTTGCCTCCTGGATGTGGGCAGGGCAAAAGCTGCTGTGCATCAGGCACGCCACCGATATTATTAAATATTTGAGATGCCTTCAGAGAGGGGCAGATTTTGTCTCCATAAGCTATTCTGGTCCATTTTGTTTAAGGCTGCACACTTCTTGGAAGATATTTTTTGTGATATGGCCGCTACATTTAAAACTTGGTTTACTGGAACTTCTCTGGGCTGAGCAAGGTTGAGTCCTGGTCAAAGGCCTATATGCATTAGACGGTCCACCTGGCCAGGTCAGCAAAACTCTCAGTGATAGTGTTGTCAGGGGCTGCTCTGTCGTAGGAACCCAAGCCATCTGGCACCAGTACTGGATCACTCACATTTTGACAAATCTCTAAATATGAACTTATTGGTAATTTTGATTGGGATAAGAGCTGGAAAAACATTAAACCGTCATTTATTTCAGTTTAAATTCGTGGTTAGATTCTATTATTTGGATCCAAAAGAGTGATAACATTAAAAATCCAAATTCAACCATGTTCTTCTTCTTCCACAAGCGCTTTTAAATTTTTAAAATTCTACTTGGTATATTTGATAATGGAGCTCAGTAAAATAACATATTTAAAAGCTGTAGTTTTACCTTTCAGGATACTGAGAGTTTCTTATTTGTAGGAATCATATTCTGACTGATGTGTTGTTGTTGTTGTTGTTGTTGTTGATGATGATGATGATGATGATAACAACAACAACAACAACAACAACAACAACAATAACAATACTTGTATTTATATACCACCTTTCTTAGGTCACCAGATTTCTCTAATGACTATAACTCAAGGCGGTTTACATAGGCAGACTTTATTCGTAAACCCGAAGGTTTTTACAATTTTACAGAAACGTTCTATCTTACAAGAACTATACACATACAGATGGATCTTTCTGGATTTAGTCCTTCTTTCTGGCCACCTGTTTGTCTTCTGCTGGCTGATGCAGAGAAGCAGCTGACTTCGGCACAACTCCCCCTCTCACAAGGCAGCCGAAGACAGCTCAGCTGTTAATCAGTCGCAATTTACAAGGTCTGCCGCTCACAGAGACTTCTGGTAGTCTCGAACTGGCGACCTTCAGATCTTCAGCTCTTATCTTCAGGCAAACGGAGGCATTAACCCTCTTGACTAAACCTTCTAAATGTACTCACCCATTTTCTCTGTATCTGGTGTTGGTGGATATTTTGTAAAACAACCAACCATCTTGTCATAAGTTCAAAGCCTCGCTAGATATAGGGAATTAGCCAGTGGTGCAATTCAAATGAGTTAACAACAGGTTCTATGACATCATAGCTGGAAGTTGAGCCTGCAATTGAAATTCAAATTCAATGGAAATGGCCCCGGTTCGCAAGATGGCCGCCGGAAGAAAAAAAAAAGCCGAAAGAAAAAAAAAAAAGGCGAGGTAAGCGAGTGGCTGGTGCCCTAGGCTGGAACAAACTGTTCTATAGAACCGGGGCGAACCGGTTGAATTCCATCACTGGAATTAGCAGTTGGTCTGTAATCACTTTCTTTTTATAAGCTGTGTTCCAGTGAGTTGATGTTGTGTGGTGGCTAAGAGACTGAAGTATGAATCAGAATTTTCTTGATTCAAATCTCCCTCTGCCAGGAGCTCATTAGGTGCTCTTGGGCAAACTACTCATCTCAGCCCTTGTCAACTACAATTTGCGGGGAAAATGACTTACAGGGTTGTTGTGACGACAACATTGGAATAATGCATGTAGAGTGCTTTGCACAGTTAATATACAAGGTAAATGTGGCTATGGCCTATGGAAAATTTACTCTAAATTGTCTAGCTCAATCAGAGATCATCATTTGATAATAAAATAGATCCATATTGGATGCCTATATCATAAGCATATATGCTTATGATTTGATACTTGTTAAGAGTAGATTTTTATAGTGGGAGTGAGTTGGATGGATTTGAACCACCACTACCACCACCCCCCCAAAAAAAAAACCACACCAGACTGTGCCAGCTCTATTCATCAATCTGAGCTGCAGAAGGACTGCTAACAAAAATGACAGTGCAGAGTATCAGTGTCTTGCTTTCAGTATATGTGGGAGCGAGAGATGTCATTATTTTTAAGCCCAAAAATGCACACAGGGAGAGTACATTCCAAGGCAAGTCTATTAGGGGTATGTGTGGAATCATTCAGTTGTTTTGCTGTGAGGCCCAAGGCTTCATGAAGCCTTTTTCATTGCTAATATCCTCTGCCTCCCTACAAATAATTCCTTGTATGTTTCTTTCTATGTTTTATTTCTTTACTTTTGGATTATCTTAATATTTTGGTTCCTGCTCCAGATGGAATGATTAGATTTGTCATGTGAGCATGTTCAAGTCAAAAAGTAATCTGTAAACATGACGCAAAGCATACATTGGACAGGTGATGCTAACAGTGAGCTGGTATTAGCTGTGCCTCATTCAAGACTATACAGAGTGGCACAAGTGAGTACTTTACTTCAAAATATTGGTGTAGGGCAAATGGCTTCAGAGGATAATTTAAACTTGGAGGTTGGATTCTTTCCCCCTACTCCATGTCAGAGCCCTGATTAGATTGAAACCCTTCCATACCCTTGTCTGCTTTTTAAAAAATCATGCAGCTTTTACCGTTGCTCCCAGTTAGGTCCTAATGTAGGCCAGGAACACAGGTTACATTTTGTCATTCTGGCCCAAAACGGGTGCTCTCTGACCGTAAACCTGTACAAGAATCTTGAAACAACTTGATTAGAAAGCTTTTCGAAGATTTAACTTCTACCAAATTTATTATATGTCAAATCTGCTTGCAAATTAACAATTGCATTATATTCCCATTCTACATTATATGCAGAATTAGCAACACTGAAGATTTGCTTTTAAGTTTTGAAATTTAATATGGCTTATTTCTCTCTCAAAATGTCTCAAGCCCTTACTCTCAACATTTCAGATGAAATGATGTTGTGGCTGGAGCTGCCTGTTGAACTTGGCAATATATAATATCTATTAGAGCTACGATCCAATAAAGTAATATTAAATCAAATTAAATAGGAATCAGAAAAAGTGGAGTAAACTTTGCGTCTTTGTATTTTACAGTCCTGCATTGAACAAGCTGTCTAGTCTTCAGGAGCCGCATATGATGCGTTGCTTGTCTGGCTTTTAGATAACAACTGAAAGAACAGTGGCCTTTAGAAAACGACAGTGTCCTGTTCCTTTCATTTACTTGTCCTAGACGTATTGGAGCTCTTGCTCTATTGCAGGGGGCACCGTGATCTGTTTTCTAAAGCCCATGCCTTTGGCAAATTGTTTTCTGCCGTAAATGTACAATAGTAATCTTAATGTGCAGCACTGTGTGTGAGTAAGCAAATATAAAAAAAACCCCTTGGTTCAAGACTGTAAAAATATTGTGTTTTTCTAAAGGCCGAGACAACAGAAAGAGCTAGTCACTGAAGTGGATAGCAGCTGTAATAGAGCGGAAAACTGGGGTCATCTCAAAGAAGGAAGTGCTCGGGTACTAATGGTATGCAACACATTGTCTGGTTCAGTTTCTCATCAGTATTTTAGTAGCGATATGTCTTAACTGTGGGCAGTACTAGTGAGATAATCTTGAAAACTTTAGTTCATTTTTGATGAAGGAGATTACTGTTATGGGCCCAGGGAAATTTTCCCACCCTCACTAAATGTTGGTGTAGGACAAATTTGGGCAAATCCTTGAAATTCATTAGTCTGTTGTTGTTTTTTGCAGGCGCCCCTCTAAAGCAGTGATTCTCAAACATTTTAGAGACTGCTGCCTGATTTGTAACTGTCAAGGTGTGTGACTGTAAGGTTGATTTGGCAGCAGTGTTCCACCCTCCCACAAGTAGCAGCTTGTTTAACCATAAGAAGAGCCCCACTGGATCAGGCCAAAGGCCCATCTAGTCCAGCTTCATTTATCCCATAGTGGCCCACCAGTTGCCTCAGGGAACACAAAATGATACCTGCATTCTGTGTCTAATCCCTTGCACCTGGAGTTCTGAAGTAGCCTAATTCTAGTACTACAGCTTGTACCCTTTTCTTTCTTCTCTGGAAAGCATCAGGCTCTGGCGTCACAACAGCATGCCCGGCAGTGATGGGATTCACAAACGACCTGGGGGAACGCTGGGCGGGACGTATTTGTAATTGGCGGCCCGTGATTGGCAGCCCTTGCGATTGGCAGCCCGTCTGTTCTGCCCCGCCGCCGTCCCTGCTGGCTGTGCAGGCTGGGCCCGCTGCCCCCGATTGGCACGCCCCACCGCTGCATGCCCGGGCACCCAGGGGACCCCCTAGGCGAGCAGGCACCCCCTCCGAGGCCTGGGTGGCCCGCGCGGCGGCAGGGAAGGCGGCGGGGCGGAACGGATGGGCAGCCAATCGCGCAGGAGTTCCGCGTACGTCCCGCCCAGCGTTCCCCCAGGTCGTTTGTGAATCCCATCGCCGATGCCGGCCATGACATCACTTCCCAGACAGATTGTCATTCTAAAACGTGTGTTCCAGTGCTAGAAAGTTTGAGAACTACTGTTCTAGAAGCTTCAGGGAGAGGCCTATATATGGGAGAACCAGACTGAGGGGGGAGTTGGTTCTATGCTGGCATGTGGTGAGGAAAGAGGGATAAAAAGGCTGAGAAAAGGACCTTTCTAAAAATTGAAAGAACAGAGGTACAGAATACCACTTACCTCTGAGCCCTTCTGCTTTTGCTGGTGTCACCTTGGTCTAGCACTGAGGAAGAAGGGAGAAGCCACAGAAGACCACTTAGTTCTTGCCATATGCGAATTTGCCACTTGCAGATTTGTGCCTGTGCTAGAGACTGATTTGTGATTCACCTCATTTTTCAATATTTGCTTTTTGCGCAATCAGCAAGTTGCTGAATGGTGCAGAGTCCTTCTGGAAGCTGCAAGTACCTTCAGAATGGCGCCTGGGACCAGCGCAGAAGCTTCAAAAGCTTCTGCTGGCCTATTTAAAGGGGTGCGTGGGCAGCAGTCTGAAGGTGCCTGCAGCCTATGGTAGGTCTTTGCACCATTCAGGAAGCCAGCAGAGACCTTCTGGAGGCTGCAGGCACTTTCAAAGTGGCCTCTGCAGTCCTTTTAAACTGCTAAGCCCTTCACCACAGGTCCACACATGATAGTGGTAGCTGCATGCATACATCAAAGGACTATAGGGTGCTTTTAGGCTCCTGACTTTGCTATGCTCACAAGAAGGTTCTGCTTGGATGAAACCGTGCTGCCTTGCATGTAGTATATATGAGGCTGCCAAGATTTCTGCAATGGTGGTGGTCTTTTTTTGAATGGAATGCAGAGTATCAGGGGCATGTAAATAAAACAACTGTTAAATACAGTGCAGTGTGTGTTCAGTTAACACTTGTCTAGTTGGCAGTTGTAGTATATTCATCCCTTGTGCTAACAAAATAAAACTTGGTTAGCCAAGTTTGTAACATGCCTAATTCATGAATCACATCGAAGAAGCTTTTCTAGATTAGTCAAAGGTCTGTAAAAGGATAGTTTTTATGTTTTTGTTGAATAATCTGTGCCCATCTTTCATCCTAACAGGAAATGACAGGTAGTACTGTATCCTCGGCTGCTCTGTATTTGTATAAATGCCTCATTGGCATTTTTTGACCAGCGACTTGTTTTGTCCAAAGAAAATGAAAACAAAAGTTTGTCTTTACTAAAGACTAACTAAGCTGCCTTTCAAATGTGGTCAATTTTCCTGCTAACTTTGTTTACACAGATTTAATGAAACCTCAAGCAAAGTATGTAGATGACAGAGCATCTCAATGCTCAGGAGCAAGCTTTTGAGTCCCTGCAATTAGGAATCTGGGGCTTCAGAGGGTGCAGACGTTTGTGTGGGATGTGAGGACACCTAGTCAACCTAACTGGGCCGCAGCTGAGAAGGGTCCATTTCTGATCTCTGAATCCATCTCTGTGTGTACAACCGTCTTGTAGTGGTGGTGTCAGAAGCCTAGCCAGAGAACCCCCCTCTTTTTCTTCACAAGCAACCTCGGAAGGAAATGGAGGGAGGGTCTTCAGTCCCTTTGCAGGACTGAGTAATATTTCTCCATTTGTGCAGGTGCACCTAGGCTGATGTCTTCACTTTGTCACTAAAATCCCACCAGAATAAGTGACGCAGAGGCACGGACCACACAAAGTAAAGCAGGCAGACCTAGGAGGCAATAGTAACATTGATTTAGTAAGAATCAAAGAAGTGATTTCAGCTCTTTAAAACAAAGCCATGCCCAAACCCAGTAACTTAGATCTGGATAGCAATCCTTTGAATTACTACCAGAACAAACCCTATTACCTTACTGGCCTCAGTCCAAAGGACTTAGTCCCAAATGAAAGTCTCCTCACTCTTTTATAGCCTGTTTGTGGAAGTTTCCAGCAGCATTTCCTTGAATGGGTAGGACTTCTTGCTTTGCCTCAGCCTGACAGTCTTAACTTAGGTCAGAGGCAAGTAGAAAAGCAGTTAGAAAAGGCGGGAAGCTCCGTTTGCCAACTGCCTGCCTATCCCTCTTCACCAAGCTACCTGAGGTGACTGAACCAGTTAGTTTCTAACATTTCATAAAGGAGTCATTTAAATATTTTCTAACAAGTTTCCCCTTCTGCCTTCTATTCTCCCTTGAGGTAAGAATGTTTAGTATCCCTGAGGTAATACCCCTGAGGTAAGACTGCTTACACAACAGTATGAAGTAATTTGAATGCCAGGTCATAGGTCTCCTGTGTGTGTGCTAACCCAATGATATCTCCTGCTTGGGCTGCCTCAACCAGCGCTGGGATAGCAGATCTACGTGAAGGCTTCCTCCAGGAGGTGTGCCTAACTTTAGATCTCCTACTCTCCCTTTCACTCTGTTGCTAGGCGGCCTTCTCCTTGCCACATCCATTCCAAAGGTATATGCCAGAAGAAATATACAGAAGCAAAGCAAGTGGGTAAAATGTCTTCCTAGAAAGTCAACTGATTAGGAAGGTGTTGTTTTTTTCTTGTGGTTGGACGCATGTGAATGCATCTGTGCTTGTTGTGTGAGGATTGGGCTCTTTTCCTCATCCAGGAGAGTAGGACTATACTTAGGCTTACCAGATTCAAACTGGGACAGAGTGCCTATACTTTTAAGAAGGAATTTGGGCAGGTGCAGCTTTTGAAACCCTTCCATGATGAGCCGCACCCGCCCAAATTCCCTCTTCTGTTCAATGGTTAAAAGTATAGGCACTCTGTCCCAGTTTGAATCTGATAACCCTAACTGTACTCCAGCTCCTTCCCTGCTGTTTTCCCAAGACTGATTTAAAGAAATGTGGGGGTGGGGGGTTGGACTAACCAAGCTGTTCTGAAGGCTGGACTAGCACATTTTCCTGGAGGGAGAGTGCTCAGTAGCGCTGTTAACGAAAAACATATTCTTGTTCGCCTATGCTGAAACACAAATGAAACCCTGTATCTGGATGGGTACAAAAATGAACTTGCATATTGGCACTCTCCATATGCTCAGAGGCATTTTTATATGTGGGAGGAGGAAACCAGTTTGAGGTCAAGCCACACATGGGCATCCGCTGAAACTGAGGGTTGGGAGAGTTAAAACAGATAAAAGGAAGTACTTTTTTACCCAGCGGGTAGTTAATCTGTGGGTAATTTAAAAAGGGGTTGAGAATAAAACAGCCAATATTATCATGCCATTGTACAAATCGATGGTAAGGCCGCACCTGGAATATTGTGTCCAGTTCTGGTCGCCGCATCTCAAAAAGGACATAGTGGAGCTGGAAAAGGTGCAGAAGAGAGCGACGAAAATGATTACGGGGCTGGGGCACCTCCCTTATGAAGAAAGACTGCAGTGTTTGGGGCTCTTCAACCTAGAAAAAAGGCGCCTGAGGGGGGACATGATTGAGACATACAAAATTATGCATAGAAGGGATAGAGTCGATAAAGGGATGTTCTTTTCCCTCTCTCAAAACACCAGAACCAGGGGGCATCCGCTAAAACTGAGGGTTGGGAGAGTTAAAACAGATAAAAGGAAGTACATTTTTACCCAGCGGGTAGTTAATCTGTGGAACTCTTTGCCACAGGAGGTGGTGATGGCATCTGGTCTTGATGCCTTTAAGAGGGGATTGGACAGATTTCTGGAAGAAAAGTCCATTGTGGGCTATAGGCAATGATGGGTTGTAGCCTCCTTACATTAGTAGTAGGCTACTTCAGAGTACCGGGTGCAAGGGAGTGGCAACAGGATGCCAGCGTCTTGTTGTCTCATGCCTCCCTGGGGCACCTGGTGGGGCTGCTGTGAGATACAGGAAGCTGGACTAGATGGGCCTTTGGCCTGATCCAGCAGGGCTCTTCTTATGTTCTTATGGTGTGACACGTGAAATGACATAGGAACTTCTGTTTTTCACCTTGCAGAGTTTCAAGGCAGCTAATTAATTAGCAGCTGCAATGGGAGGGCTGGCAATTGGACCCTGGTTAGAAAGGAGGTGGCCTTGATTCTTTGGCTTGTGCTGCAGTCATGATAAAAAAAGTCATGATATGATAAAGATAAGTTTCTACTCCAGGAGAGAAGCTCCCACTCTTGCTGGTGGAGCTTTGAATTAGGAAGTCCCTGACTCGCATCTTGCCTCACCATAAAATTCACTATGTAGTTTTGGACAAGTCATACTCTTTCAGCATTGCCCCCTCCCCCTGCAATATGGGGATATAATCCTGGTTTACCTCTCAGACTTCTTGTAAGGTTTATTAATGTACTATGTAATGTATATGAAGCCCTAAAGCAGTGGTTCCCAAATGTCTCCTTGGAAGTCTTTGTGGGGTCGGGGTGATTGCAGCAGCATAATCCTATGGATTGCATTGCTGCCAAGGATAGAAGGAGGGGTTACTTAAGGCAGTGTTGGTCAGGGGTGGTGCAAGAAGCCCCATGGATGCCTTCGCAGAGCTCCCCAAGCCTTAGAATGAGTAAAGATAGTGATCAGAACCCACTTGGATTGTTAAATCAGAAATGGGTTCCACTCACTATTTTTTACTCATTTTGAGCCTGCAGAGGCATCTACTGCCTTGGGTAAGTAAGCCCTCCCTTCTGTCCCTGGCAGCAAGGATCACATTACTGCTATCCCACCTGCCCCTTAAGGAGGCAGAGATGAGTGCTTCCCTGGCTGGTGGGCTGCAATCCACCAATTTGGGAGCCACTGCTCTAAAGCACGATGTAAGTTCAAAGTGATGGTTATATCTTATTCATAATATGCACCATAGGGCATAAGCAGCTTGGCGCTTAAATTTTGCAATTTGCAATGCTTTTTATGGTTGATTGACAAAAATACTGTATATCTCATGCAGTACATAAATTATTGATTTAATTTCTATACTTCTTTCTCCCAAGGAGCTTGGACAGTGTACATGGTTCTCTTTGCTATCCTCACAAGAATACTTCAGTAATAGCCTCACAATAATAAAGGGAGGCTAGGCTGTTTGTAATTTATCCAGAGTTACTCAGAGAGAGCTTCACAGCTGAGTGGGAATTGGAACCCAGGCCCCTGTGGTCATAATCCAGCATCTTCATCACACTGACTTGATGTTCAGAATGTTTGTGCTGTACATTCAGAAACTTAGTGTTGTACATTCTATTGCTTCAGTTAACATGCCTGTTAATAATTTCCAGAATGCCATCTGTTCTCCAGGATTTCTGAACAGTAGGGCAGCTGGTTTAGGGCACAGTCATTTAGTGTACAGTATCTAGAAATGTCCTCTTTGTCATGATCTGAACATGAATCTACACAGTCTACTTATTACTATAACATGCTCTCCTTAGATGCCTTCCTGATTTCTCCCTCTTAGTCAAGAATTTTTAACCTGGAAGATAAAAGTGTGGCTCTAATACTAGATTATCATTTATGAAATTACTTCCACAGTGATTCTCCTTAGATTTTCTAGTTTGTTGGGTTCTATACCCACTTTGACATACAGAGCTATACAATCCTCAATATCATAAAGTTGGAACAGACCTACAAGGTCATGTAGTTCAACCCCCTGCCTGTACCAAGAAATCCTATCAAGCCTCTGCTTGGAGATCTCCAGTGAGGGATAATCTATGACCTCCTTCAGCAATCTGTTCCACTCTCAAACTGCTCTTACCATCAGGAATTTCTTCCTGATGTCCAACCAGAATTCCCTGTCTTGCAGTTTGTACCCATTGGACTTAGTTCTGCTCTCAGAGGCAGGTGAGAACAAATTTGTCCCTCCTTCCGTATGAAATCCCTTCAGGTATTTGAAGAGTACCTTCCTATGCCCTCTCAGACTTTTCTTCTCCAGGCTAAGCATACCAACTTCCCGCGACCTTTTCTTGTAGGATTTGTTTTCCAGCCCTCTGATCATCTGTTTTGGTCTTCTCTGAACCTGCTCCAGTTTGGCTGCATCTTTCTTGAACTGAGGTGCCCAGAACTGGATTAGTACTCTAGGGGAGGTCTCACCAATGCAGAGTAAAGAGGAACCACAACTTCTCATGACTTGGAAGCTATGGTTCTATTAATGAAGACTAAAATTGCATTAACCTCCTTTGCATCCGCATCACACAGTTGTCTCATGTTCATCTTGTGATCCACTGCAATTCCAATATAATTCTCCTTGTCTTTTCTATAGAGTTTGTATCCTGGTATAATCTTATTCTCTTGTGTTTCTCTCTGAACCATCAGGTTTCTGTTATGCCCACTATATCTAAATTTTTCCTGGCAACCAGTCACACCAGGTCCCCCATATTGGTTGAAAGCAGCAGTTCCCAAACTCTCCAGGAAAGTTTGGGCCACTGTACGTCCTTGTGGGGAGCTGTGCCAGCACTCTCTCAATTGCATTGACACCGGGGGGTGGGGGAAGGGCTCTTTTAAAACTTTCTGGGTATCACTGTTGCTGCCCACAGGGTGCAGGAAGCCCATGGACTGTGTTGTTTACAGGCCTCCCCATGCCTCCAATCATGCTACTGTAACTTACTTCTGATTTTTGTCCCAAAACTGGAAGTAGGTCGCAATCACATTTTGGAGCAGTTTGAAGGCATGAGGAGGCTTGCAAAGAGGTCCATGGGCCCTCTGAACCCTGTAGTTAGCAATAGCAAATCCCTGTAAGTTTTTAAAAATTCTTTCCCTCCTAACACCAGTGCAATTGTAAGAGTGCTGCCATTGCCAAATCTTTATTGTTACTATTTGCCTGTAAACCGCTTTGTGAACTTCGTGTTGAAAAGCGGTATATAAGTACCTGTTGATTGATTGATTGCCCCGCCCCTTCAGGGAGCAGCAACAGAGCTTTCCTGACTGGGGTGTTGCAACGCCCCAGTTTAGGGATCTTTGACTTAAAGGGTTTTGGCATTCCTTATAAACATCTATACGCTATACCCTCTTCCAAATCTTGTCAGCATGTCCTCATGACCTTTTATTCTCCTTGATCAGCTATCCTGTCCTACTTATGTTCATTTCCACATTGTACTTGTAAACAGCGACTGATTAGAGCTGAGCTACAGCTGCCTGTGAGAGGGGAGTGTGCTGTGCCAGCCACTTCTTGGTGGGAGCAGAAGATGCTTATTAGCCAGCAGGAAGGCAAATTGTGTGGCCAGAAAGAAGACTACACCATGAAAGTACCATCTGTATGTTGTATGTTCTTGAAAGATAGAACTTCCTTGTAATTTGTAAAAACCTTGTGTTTATGAATAAAGCCTGCCTATGTAAACCACCTTGAGTTAAAGTCAGAGGAGTAATCTAATGACCTAAGAAAGGCGGTAAATACGAGTATTATTATTATTATTATTATTACTGTTACTATTATTACTATTACTCTTTCTAATTCAGGATAATCTAGACACATGGTCTGAAAGCAGCACACAGAAGTTCTTTATCTGGCCCTTGGGCTATCCAAGTGCCACCATTGGGTGTTCTCGGCAGCTGTGGCATGCTGAGGTGTCACTATTGAAAGGGCAGCCTGGCTGTGTGATGATTGGGATCTCCCATGTCTTGATCAAGATTTGTGTATTCTCTTCTGTCATTTGCTGTGAATTTGTTCCAAAATGAGAAAAAAGTGCTTATTTCTAATCATGACCTGCTAAATGACATTATTTCTGGCCCTCAGCAGGCATCATGAATGCTATTTGGCTCGCTGTGTGTGTGTGTGTGTGTGTGTGTGTGTGTGTGTGTATCAGTCTGTGGCACTGGAATGCACCCAGCCACTTCTGATTTTCTACCTTTCTAACTAGTTTTTTTAATTTTTTGGAGTGGTATTTGGGATATCTACTGGCTTGGAAACATACTTGGAAAGCTAACTTCTATTTTATTTCAGAAAACTTTTTGTGCTCCCCTCCTTTCCCTGTTGTCAACTTGCACAGATGGTTAACTCACCTCTTTACTTCCCATTAATCTTGATGATTTGCTTTATAATGCTAGAATGCATTATAAACTGATAAGCTAAGTCAATGCTGTGGTAGTCCTCTGTTTATATACTAGCCTTCCCCTCTTCAAGTTTGGGATTCGTCAAGAGTTTCTGGATGAGTTTTATTGTAACCATTTGAGCCTTAAGGACAAGTAGAACTGAAAAACTGCTACATTCTAGGATTCAGCTGCTGAATACCTTCCTTGCTGCACCCTCACTTAAATAACTATATTGTCAGATAAATAACTAAATGCTAGTGCAGGCATTCCCTCCCCCCGCCCCCGTATCTCTGGGTTCCATACCCGCGGTTTCTCTTATTTGCAATTCTTAAATTCTCCCTATTGTGCTCATGCCTCTCTTCATTTGTAGGCACTTTGCAAAAGGCACTTTGCTTTTTTTCCTTCCTTTCCCTTTGGAACAGGAAGTAGAAAGTGAGAATCTAGATCCATAGTTGCTAGAGGAATGCTACAGTAAGCAATAGTGAGAATGCTAATAGGAAGTCCTCTGCTAGCCTCTTCCTGTTGGCCTTCTCACTATTGGCTCCTGTGGCATTCGTCTAGGAGCTATGGGTCTAGGTTCTGTCTTATTTCTGTTCTACACAGCCTCAGCTGGCTTCAAAATGGCTGTTTCAGCCAAAAAGCACAACTTCAAATTTTCAGGAAAAACCAGAAGTTGCAGTTTTAATGCCTTGTAAGGCATTACGAGGCCTGGGGAAGCCTTGTTGTTGTTGTTCAGTCGCTAAGTCGTGTCCGACTCTTCGCGACCCCATGGACCACAGCACGCCAGGCCTCCCTGTCCTCCACTAGCTTCCGGAGTTTGCCCAATTTCATGTTCATCGCTTCGGTGACACTAACCATCTCATCCTCTGCTGCCCCCTTCTCCTTTTGCCTTCAATCTTTCCCAGCATGAGAGTCTTTTCTAAAGAGTCCTCATGAGGTGGCCAAAGTACTTGAGCTTCAGCTTCAGTATTTGTCCTTCCAAGGAGCAATCAGGCTTGACTTCCTGGAGGATTGACCGATGGGATCTCCTTGCAGTCCAGGATCTCAAGAGTCTTCTCCAACACCATAATTCAAAAGCAATTATTCTTCGGCGCTCTGCCTTTCTTATGGTCCAGCTCTCACATCCGTACATTGCTACTGGGAAAACCATAGCTTTGACTATGCGGGGGAAGCCTTACAAGGAATTAAAAACGCAACTTCCAGTTTCCCCTGAAAACCAGAAGTTGTGGTTTTTGGCTGAAACGGCCATTTTGAGGCTGCCAAGTCTGTACGTGCCTTGACAGGTCTCAGAAGAGCTTCCTCGTCTAGTTGCCCTTGGAGGCTTCAGGTTGAGCCAAATTCTGCTCAATGTGGGTCCAGGGGACCCACATTGAGCCAAATCCACGGATAATTAGGCTCAACCTGTACAGTATATATGTAAAGCATGAAGAATCCCCCAAAGTGGAATTGAATAGATGTAAGAAACCACAAATCATTCTCTCATATTTGGGAAGTAAACTTTATTTGTTAATTTTTTTTACAACTGTGTCTTATTGGAGTACATGTAGATTCTTCTTCTTCCTGTGGTTTTAGACTGGCTGTGTGGCATAGTTTCCAAACCACTATTATTTAATTTAATAGGAGCAGCAGTGGGTATTTTTTACTACCAACGTTCGCAGTCTATTTATCTGAAGAGCAAATTCATCATCTTTCAATGATTTTTATTTATTTATTTATTTATTTAAGAAATTTTTACCCCGCCTTTCCTCTGCCAGGGCAGATGTCCAAGGCGGCTTACAATATTAAAAAAGATAAAAATAAAGTATAACAATTAACATTAAAAACAGTTAAAAACAGTATTAAACAATAAGCAATCAAGATTAAAAACACAAACAATTTAAAAACAATTAAAAAATAAAATAAAACACAAGCCCCGTGGATCATAATAACCAGCCAGCCAACCTGTCAACAATTAAAAGCTTTTTGGAATAAAAAGGTCTTCAGCCCCCGCCGAAATGTAAACAGAGAGGGAGCAGTTCTCAATTCGAGGGGAAGGGTGTTCCAGAGTTGGGGGGCCACCACCGAGAAGGCCCTCTTCCTGGCCGCCACTCCTCTTACTTCTCCTGGTGGCGGCACAGTCAGAAGGGCCCCCCCAGATGATCTAAGAGTACGGGTTGGATTATATAGAAGAAGGCGGTCCCTCAAATACCCCGGACCCGAGCCGTAAAGGGCTTTAAAAGTCAAAACTAGCACTTTGAATTGGGCCCGGAACAGAACCGGCAGCCAGTGTAGTCGCCGAAGCAGCGGCTCGACAGAGTCAAACCGACGTGCCCCAGCAACCACCCGAGCCGCCGCGTTCTGTACTAGTTGTAATTTCCGGACCGTCTTCAAAGGCAGCCCCACGTAGAGCGCATTGCAATAATCTAATCTTGATGTCACTAGGGCATGGGTCACTGTGGCCAGGTCCGCACAGCTCAGGTACGGCCGCAGCTGGCGGATCAGCCGAAGCTGAGCAAAGGCTCCCCTGGCCACCGCTGCCACCTGGGACTCCAGGTGTAGCTGTGGATTCAGGAGAACCCCCAAGCTGCGAACCTGCTCCTTCAGAGGAAGTGCGACCCCATTCAGAGCAGGACGATAGTCCAATACCCGAGCTGTGGATTTCCGAACCAAAAGCACCTCTGTCTTATCCGGATTTAATTTCAGCTTGTTCGCCCGCATCCAGCCCCCAACTGCCTCCAGACAGCGATCCAGGACCTCAACCGCCTCCTCAGAATCAGGGGGAAAGGAGAGATAAAGTTGGGTGTCATCAGCATATTGATGGCACCCCACTCCAAACCCCCGGATGACCTCTCCCAGCGGTTTCATGTAGATGTTAAACAGCATGGGGGATAAGATGGAACCTTGCGGCACCCCGAACCTAAGAGGTCGGGGTGCCGAACAAGAGTCCCCCAGCACCACCTTCTGGGATCTGTCAGCCAGGAAGGAGCGGAACCACTTCAAAACAGTGCCTCCAAGCCCCAACCCATCCAACCGACCCAGAAGGACACCATGGTCGATGGTGTCGAAAGCTGCCGAGAGGTCCAGCAGGACTAACAGGGTCGCACTTCCCCCGTCCATCCCCCAGCGCAGGTCATCCACCAAGGCGACCAAGGCAGTCTCCGTCCCGAACCCCGGCCTGAAGCCAGATTGGAATGGGTCCAGATAATCCGTTTCCTCCAGAACCCTCTGAAGCTGGGACGCCACCACCCGCTCAATCACCTTGCCCAGAAATGGGATATTGGATACTGGCCGAAAGTTGTTTAAATTTGAGGGATCCAGGGAGGGCTTCTTCAGGAGGGGGCGAACCACCGCCTGCTTCAAAGCAGGCGGGAGCACCCCCTCCTTCAGAGATGCATTCACTACCCTCCCCGTCCACTCGGCCAGCCCTCCCCGGGCAGCTCTAATTAGCCATGCCGGGCAAGGGTCGAGCGGGCAAGTAGCAGGTCTCACACTCCAGAGAATCCTGTCCACATCCTCAGGCTCTACAAACTGAAAAGAATCCCAAATGATAGGATAGACAGGTTCCCCGGGGACATCACTAGATCTGCCCACAGCAGCGTCCAAGTCATGCCGGATCTGATCGACCTTGTCTGCAAAATGTCGAGCGAACTCATCACAGCGAGCCTCCGTGTGCTCCTCCCCACCAGTAAGGGGGGCAAGATGTAACAGACTGCGGACCACACGGAAGAGCTCAGCCGGACGGTTCTCTGCAGACGCAATGGTGGCAGAGAGGTGAGCTCTCTTAGCCACCACCACTGCTCTAGAATAAACTTTCAATTGGGCCTTAGCCCGTGTCCGGTCAGATACGGCACGAGTCTTTCGCCACCGACGCTCTAGTCGTCTGCTCTGCCGCTTCATCGTTCGCAGCTCCTCAGAAAACCAAGGAGCCGCTCTGATTCTGCGACTGGGCATAGGACGCTCAGGAGCAATCTCATCCAGGGCCCTGGCCATCTCCATATTCCAGAGGTCCACCAGGGCACCGGGTGGATCTCCAACTCTGGCAACAGGAAAATCCCCCAGAGCCCTCAGGAATCCATCTGGATCCATCAGCCTCCGAGGGCGGATCATAGAATGTGATCCCCCGCCATTGCAGAGGTGAGAAGCCGCAACAAGCCTAAATCCCACCAGACAGTGATCTGTCCATGACAAAGGAGTGATCTTAATCTCCTCCACCTCCAGATCACCATCAACCTGTCCCGCAGTAAACACCAGGTCCAGCATGTGTCCCGCCTCATGTGTCGGGGCAGATATTTTTTGAGACAGACCCATGGTTGCCATGGAGGCCATGAAGTCCTGAGCCGCAGATGTTGCCGGGGCCTCGGCATGGACATTAAAGTCCCCCAACACCAGAAGGCGGGGGGACTCCAACACCACGCTTGAGACCAGCTCCGTCAGCTCAGGCAGGGAGACTGCTGGGCAGCAAGGCGGGCGGTACACCAACAGAATCCCCGTCCTGTCTCGCCCCTCCAACACAACACGAAGGCACTCAAACCTGGTGGACTGCTGAACAGGGTATCTGGTGAGACGGATGGAATCCCGATAGACCATCGCAACCCCACCTCCCCGCCCCTGTAGCCGTGGCTGCTGCAGTACCCGGAAACCCAGTGGACAAATCTGGGAAAGATTAACCCCGCCCAGCTCATCCAGCCAGGTCTCCGTGATACATACCAGGTCGGCTTTCTCCTCCAAGATTAAATCATGGATAAGAGAGATCTTATTATTCACCGACCTGGCATTCAGAAGCAGCAGCTTCAGACTCAGGGGACTGTTGCCAGGATTTCCAAGGGTCAGAGGGATGAGGGAAGGGCCAGAAAGAGGGACAGTCTGTCTACGACTGACCCTCCATCTCCTGTAATGTCCAGCCCCGACCCCACCGCCATATCTTCCGTAACCCGTAACTCTGCTAATGGTGGCCTCCCTCCTTCCCCCTGAGCTCCCTCGAGGTGTCAAACACATAATTCCGGCGGGAGCGACCTACAAGCCAACCACCAGCACAAATACAAAAACTAAAAAAACACAGACACAGACACACACACACACACACACACACACACACACACACACTCCCACCAACAACCGGTGCAGCAGCCCTCACCCCACTCCCACTGAGGCTTGGGCTGCTGCAGGCCTCTGCCTCCCTCTCACTGAGGCAAAGGCCCTCACTCCTTCCCTCCCTGCCCCCCCTCTCACAGAGGCAGGGATAGCCTTCCACTCCCTGGCCAGACTCTCACTCCGGCCAGGAAGTTACACTCGTACAATCACTCACTCAGTTAAAAGGCTGGGGTTGGCTTGTTGACTGGCGACTAGGCTCCAACAATAAAGACGTGGCTGGAGCGTGACGATCCACAGGACGATAACCCAGGAGGCAGCCAGGACACAGCAACAGCAGCAGATGGTATAGGCTCCCGGCTCAGCTCCCCAGGCGAAGAGCCACGGGCAAAGAGCCCTTTGGCTCTTGCCCTTCGGCTCGCGCCTCTGGCAAAGCCAAAGGCTTAAGCTGGTGACTGACCTGCAGGGAAGAGAACCAAATGGTGCCTGAGTTAGCCGGCCCGGCCCCCAGCACAGGTGTCACAATCAGTGGCTCTTCTCCACCCACAACAGCCCAAACAGCCTGGATCTTAAGGGAGCCCTGGCAAAGCCAACGTTAAATTTTTACAAGTTAAAGCTGTGGGTGGGTACTCTGCATGTGCCTGATAGTGGGCATATGCATTTTTCATGGAATACCTTCCAACTGTACCTGTAATGTGTGAAGGAGCCTTTAAGTTCAGTTATCAGCTTATAGGTAACCTGAGGCTCTACCTGCCAGGCCCTACTGTTTACCGAATTTAGGTGACAAGTTTAGGCATTTTCAAAAATGCAGTTTATTGTCCCACAGCTATATTTACTGTCTGGGGCTACGTACAATAACAAATAAACTGTAGTGATTAAGCTAAGAAATCCTGTGCTGAATAAACACAGGTGCAGGTCTGTTAAATATGAACATACAACCTTTATAGAACTTTGTGTTTAATGCGTTTTAAGTCTGTTCTCTAAAGCACTATAAACTGCAGCAGCAGGTTCCCCACGTATTCTCATCACCTTTGGCTCCTGATGTGTTAAGGATTTATTTGCCTTTTGCAATCTATAAAGCTATTTTTATTGCATTAGAAGGCAAATATGTCCCATAAGAAGTATGTCCTGTAGGGTTTATTTTTGCAGATGACAAAGGCTTATGTAGACAGTGCAGAGGAATGATGCATACCACCCAATAGTTCCATTATTGTTGTGCAGTTATTTTCCTTAAATCATGTGTGGTCCTTATCCATTTGGGAGAGTAGCACAACTAGGAATTAAGACCTAAATGTACGGTACGATTGAATCTTTTTTACTGCTTTAAAATAACCTCCCAAATTGAACTCCCTGTTTTTCATCTCATGCAAGGTCTGATATTGAGCAGAGTTGCTTTACAGTGATCGTCACACTTTCATGGTCCTTAGTGATCATGAGATAGCAGAATGTACTCCTGATAGTTTCTTGGATTTAATTGCTGCATAATTACAGTACAGGTGTGCCCCGGTATCTACTGATTTGGTATCCACAGTTTCAGGTATCCATGGATACCATGGACCCTGGGATGCCTATTAAAAAGAAACATTAAACAAATCCCTTTTTTGCCTTGGTGCAGCAAAACCACTGATATTCCCCTGTCTTTAAAAAGGCATTCCCATTATCCACGGTTTCAGGTATCCAAGGGGAGGAGTCTGGAACGGACCCCAGCAGATACTGGGGCATGCCTGTACTTCTCTGTATAAAAGAAAAATATGAAACTAGCCCAAAATTATCCTCATTCTTCAGGTGAGCCTTTTTAAAAGGAGGAAGTCAGGCAGTTCCTTTGTGTGACTTTAAATTTAATTTCTCTTTGAAATCTCTTTGTCTTCCCCTGCCCCCAATTAACTGACTTTGCAAATAATCACATAGGACAAGGAAATGGGGCTAGCAAGGACTCCTTTTTTCCCCTCCCTTTTGAAAACTCTAGCCTAAACTTACTCTGTGATTCCAGCCTACAGTCAAACCTCTCTTGAGCCCCATGTGTAACTTAATTAAATCATATATTTGAGGCACAACTTGTTAAACTTAGGACACCAGGAGTATTAACTATGTGGCAAAAACAGGAGGTGCTTGAAATGTAGTATATCTATATTATATATATAAAAATGGACGTTTGTGTGTGTGTGTATGTGGGTATGTATGTATGTATGTTCCTTATACACGTCTCCGTGCCTTGACCCACGGCCACGAAACTTGGCACACACGTTCCTTGCAGCCTGGAAGGAATCACTGCGGGGGTCAGACCCCCCTACAGCCCCCCGTTTTTCAGGGAGGGGGCCGGATCGTCAGGAACCAAGGGGATTGCATGGGGCTACAGGTCTGCTGCCACCCTGTGGTCACAGACGATTCTGCAGCAGCTCAGCTGAAACTGAGCAGAACAGAAAGTGAAACTAATATAAAGTGCTTCGCCTGCGTGGCCTGAGTGGGCCAGGGAGGAAAGAGCAGGATCCACAGAGTTCCAGCAGCCAGTCGGATCTGAGAGGGGCCTATGTCCAGGGAGCTCACAGGCCACCTCTGCCTGTTTCTCATACGTGCGGGCTGGACCTGCAGACAGTAAGTGGGACCTTCATGTTGCTCTCTTCGTTGATGGTGTCCCTGTTTCCTCATTCATGTCACAGTGATAGTGTGCATTGTGGGTTCCAGGTCATCAATACTGTTGTATTTCAGGGACGGGTTCTATATGTCTACATATGGATCTCACTATGTCATGCTTTTGAGGGAGGTTTGCATATTTGTGTGTATGTTCCACCATTCCTCTGGAACGCCTGGAACGATGTGCACCACACGTGGTACACTCCTTCCTTACGATCTGGACAGATATACTGTGGGGGTAGGGCCCCCCTTACGCCCCCAGAGGTGGGGGTGCACTGCAGAACACACTCATTCCTCCTCCCAATAGAGCCTGGGGATGATTTCTGCCCCCGGGCAACGCCGGGTCACAAAACGCTAGTTGATAATAAATATGATTCAGTGGAGTAGTTCTTTTCAAGAACTCTTTTCAAGGCTCTGCCTTGATACTTCTTTGCCAGTGCGTTCACTTACTTGTCTTTGCTTCACAGGTGTGATTAACCTTTGCTTCTTTATTCCTTCTCTAACAGTGTTTCCGAGCACTTTGCTGCAAAGTACCTCCGCCACCACGACCAGAATATGATTTGGTTTGCATAGGTCTTACTGGCTCAGGCAAGACTAGTCTACTGTCACAGCTCTGCAGTGAAAATAGGGAGAATATTGGATCCACAACAGGTGAGTAAAAAGCTTAACTTTAAGCAAGTTATACATCTTTAAAAAAAATGTTTTTTCTGACTTTAAAACTTACTTGGAGAGCTAAATTCTACTTTGTATTTTATTTCTGTTTTATGTTGCCTTCTCCTTCTTGCCCTTTTGCTTAATTCTCATAGGGGATACTTAACTCACCTGTTTGCAGTTTATTTCAGATTCAGTTTAAAATTTGCTTACATTTGGGTAAATATTTGAATTGTAATTAGCACTGTGCAAATCACATGACATTTGTCAACTCAGTGTTCCTTGCCTGGCTATTTCAAGCACCTGGACTCATTCTTTTATTATCTCTATGTATAAAGAACGTGCGTGTGTGTGTGTGTGTGTGTGTGTGTGTGTGTGTGTGCATATATTCAGCATAGGCTCTGCAACGCCTGGAGCGATTGGCACCAAACTCGGCATGCACATGCCTTGCAGCCTGGCGATAAACGCTGCGGGGGTGGAGGTATGCGGGGGCCCCGCGTGAAAACTGTCGAAAATGGCGGAAATTGGTGTCAAATCTGTAGTTTCCAGGGTTGCTGGGATGAGCGGCGACACTCCCGACACCATTGGAGTCCGGGTTTGGCCCCCACTCAGCATGGGGGGCGAGAAGGGGTGCAAAACAAAATGTCCGCCATGCCCTGCTGGAATGCCTGGACCGACGCGCACCAAACTCGGCATGCGTTTGTGGCCTAGCGACAAACACTGTGGCCTAGCGACAAACACTGTGGGGGTCAGCCCCCCTAGTGCCCCCGGGGGTGGGGGTACATGGGCGGCCCCGCGTGAAAACAGTCGAAAGTGGCCGAAATCGGCGTCGAATCTGTAGTTTCCGGGGTCGACGCTTTTGGCCATTTTCACGTGGGGCCCCCAGCATGCCCCCCACCCTTGGGGGTGCGAGGTTGGGCTGACCCCTGCAGTGTTTGTCGCCAGGCCACAAGGTTGCTGAGCCAGATTAGGCTCATGCTGAGCCATGCATGGCTCATGCATGGCCCATGCTGAGCCACATTAGGCTCAACATGAAGCCTCCAAAGACGCTTCTGATGTCTGCCAAGGCCTCAGTGGGGATGAGAATGGGGGATACTCCCTCTACCCCACCCTGCGGATACGACGGAACACAGTTCATATTTGTCATGTTTGGAGGGTGGTGGAAATCCCCCATTCTCAGCCCTGGTGAAGCTGCAGCTTTTGTGTAGCTGAGAATGGGGGATATTTCCCCTACCCAGCCCTCCAGACATGACAGAGCTGTGCTCCAATGGTGTCCGGAGGGTGCAGTAGGGGGAAAATCCCCCATTCCCGGCCCCACTGAAGCCGCATGCAAGCCACATGACCTCAACTGGCCTCAGAAAGGCCATCTGGAGGCTGGAGGGGGGGCAAAATTCATGGGTTTAATTACCTGCAGATTCTTTCATATGTGAGGGTTCCAGGAACAGAACCCTCGCAGATAAAGACCCCACCTATAGTGGTATTGTTGAAGTAAGGCTATGGTGCATACTACAAGTTCCCAAATATGATGTATGCTACAGATGCAGGAGAGTTGAGAAGTATTCCTGTGAATCTGGTCCTTCCAAGCTTAGATGGAGCAAGGCAAAGAATACAGGGAAGTGCTATTTACTGGACTCTTCTAAAACTGTGGGAAAGATACCTGCTCTGTGGGAATTTATACATGCAAGCTACTTCCTTTCTTTCTAGTCACCTTCTTTTGCTTTTCTGTTCTACCATTGCCTAATTATTCCATATGCATACTTTTTCAGGATTAAAAGTGAGGTAAGCCTGCCAATTTTAACAGAAAAACAAAACCATCAATATGCCTAGGTATCTGAAAATTTGAAACATTGATATAAGTAGTAATACATCATTTTTGGGTTTGGGCAGTTCTCAGTTTTGGTTTTAGTTATCAATTTGTACCATTTCCCATTGAGTGATTAATTTGATTTTGCAATGTGGTATGAATTGAAAGAATGCAGAGAGATAAATAAAATTTGAAGGTGACTGATTTAAATTTAAAATAGTTTTCCCTCAGCCATTTGAATTCACTATGTATAGTTTGAAGAAATTATATATTTTTCAAGCCTTTTTCTGTGTTTTGTGGTTGTAATTTGGAGAGAGTGTGCCTTCTGTGTCCCTTCCTCCAAATGTCCTTAGTACTTCTAGAATAAATTATGCAAAATAAATGCTTATGCACTTTATATGAGTATTCTGCCACCATGATTTGTGTGTTTAAATAATTCCAAATATTTTGGCAAGAAAAAAAGATATGGAGAAAAGAGAGGACCTAGGATTAGGGAAATGGATTAGTGAAAAAGTAACTTTTGAAACCCTGCCCAGGCACTTTAAGCTTATAAGATGTTGAAGGCTCAGACCAGAGAAGAATACCCTTACTGTTACAATTTCAAACATATTGCTATAAATGGCCTTTGTACTGCAAAAAGTTATTAACTTTTCTTTTTATTTCTAATTTCAGGTTTTAGCATAAAAGCAGTGCCATTCCAGAATGCCATCTTGAATGTAAAAGAGCTTGGAGGTATGACATTGTTAATCACTTGCATATCTGACTGGCAGTTTCACATTCCTTTACCATTGTTTTAATGATAATAAATAATAATATTTAATACTTATCAAGCACCTGACTAGCCAGACTCTGTACTTTCTACAAGTAATTAGGCACAGTCCTTGCCTGCAGGCATAAAACCTAAAGCCAACTTAGCATGTGCCAAAAGTAAGGGAGGGGGACGAAATGTCAAGAAGAGCTTAGGTACTGAACCAAAAAAAGGAGGGCTAATAGATTAAGGGGAAAAAGACTAGTTACAAAAAAGCAAGAAAAAAATGCTAATTTAGGGCTATGTTACACACTGTACTCAGGGAGGTGTTTTGTTTTGTTTTTTAAATGTGGGTTGCGGGCACAAAAGAGTGGAAATAGTGTGTGTGTGGGGGGGGGGGGAGGATTTTGTTCCTGCCATAATTTCACTCCTGACAGTGTCTCCACTTTCTCATGATTTTTTAAATAGGAAAAAAAAATTCCATTGAGGTGATTTAAGACTTTGCCAGCATCATGATCTTGCTCTAGACTAGAGTGTTCCCTTTGCCCCAGGAAAAAACTGTGGTGTTGGTTTTCAATGGAATATTTTTCTGTTTAAAATAGCACAGAGAGGGATATGTTCTGGAGCGAAATCATGATGGGCGCAAAGCAACTCCCCAACCTCCCCTCATGGTTTTGTTTCACAGCCCCTCAGTCTCCTGTTTACAGAAGAAACTAATAGCCCACCAGTTCACATTACACAAACAGTGGCTAGGAGATATGAAGCTGAATTTGAGAAATAAGGTGTTAGTGTTGGAAATGTCAAGTTCTATGAAGAAATGGAGAGGAAATGTGGTTTACCAAAAAGATTAGATTCAGGCAGAACAAATTGTGCAACAGGAGTACAAAAATAGAATTATTTGGACTGATCTCACATAAAGCAGTGTGCTTATGTTTTCATAAAGGGATGAAGTCACATGAACCTTGGGAGGTTTCCTTGTTTCCTTACCCCTAATTACACTCCTATAGGAGAATTATCCAGAATCAAATTGCTGGTCTGTCTGGGTCAGTAAGGTCCACACTGATTGGCAGTAGCTTCCCAGAATTCCAAATGGAAATCTTTCCTATTCCTTCATACAGATGACAGGAATTGAGCTTGGGATCTCCTGTATGCATAGCCTACACTCTTCCACTAAGGAATGGCCCCATCCTCAATTCACAGGAGGGGAAAAAGTCCTCATTACCCATGAGTAATCAAAACAAAAACATTTCTATCTTGAAAGCTTATATATTGAACTATATCCATCTCTGTTGAATAGACTGCATATTCCTTATTCAGAAAAGACTTACCACTGGGCTGATGGTTTCTTTTTTTTTTTTCCCCCGCACCAATCTCCCTATAGCAAGTGTGTCCAATTACCCCATGCATTATATGGAGATGGGATGTTGTAGATCAGGATTAGCTCTAGCAAACTGCTAAAAGTAAAGCCTGGAGCATTTAACAAGAAAGTGCCATCAACATTGGGATCAAGTCCTTCAGGAGATGGGCCAGCTGTTGCCCAGAAACCTAAAACTTCTTGAAACTTTTGGGAAGCAGCATCACTAGAACAGGTTATTGTTTTGAATAATGTACAAAGATTTATCAACCAAATGTCTTATCCAGATAGTCCCTGAGTTCAGGATATCTGCTTTAATGCAAGTGCAGTCACACTGTTCTGACATTGGTTCTGATTTCTGGACAAATATCCCAACGGAACCAGGATGCAAGTTGGGAACTACCTGTATTTCTGAACTAAGTTTGTGTCTGTCTGTGGACTGACCCTGAGCCAGGCTGCAACTAAGAGAGTGATTTGCTGAGTAAGCAAGGAAAGGTTAAAGGGGCCAGAAGCAGCAGATGGGTCAAAACAGGCTGGGGTTTATTATTTATTTATTTTAAAGATTTGTATCTTTAGTGTTAAAAAGGGACGTGGTGTTGCTTGTCCCAGCTCCTGCCAACCTAGCAGTTCGAAAGCACCTAAAAAAAATTGCAAGTAGATAAATAGGGACCACTTTGGTGGGAAGGTAATGGCGTTCCGTGCGCTACGGCGTAGAGTCATGCTGGCCACATGATCGGACAAAAACGCCGGCTCTACAGGCTTTGAAACGGAGATGAGCGCCGCCCCCTACAGTCGGTCACGACTAGACCATTCGGTCGTGGGGAAACCTTTACCTTTATCTTTAGTGTTGAATCTCGACAATTATCAGAAGGGCTAAAGGCAGTAATGATAGGTGCGGGCCAGGCTGGGGTAAGCATGACAGAAATGGAAGCAATCTACATTGCACCAGATAGCGATGATTCAGACTGAGGCACCTGGACCAGTGTATTGCAGATTCTTATTAACTCCTTGAGTCACCTAGGCAAAAGACTGGCTATTACTAGCTCTGTGTGTTATTGGGAGCTCAGTAAACAAAACAGAGGGAGTAAGCCTTCTAAGTTCAGTTTCAAGTTCCCTGTCCCATGGTACTTAACACTCTGGTAACATGGCTTAATTTTAAGGCGGAAAGCATCCAAGCGGGTATCAAAACATGGTGTTTTGTAAACCCTTATGTTCTTGACTTGGATTTCAGTGGCCAGTAAGAATCTGTCATGCCTGAGTCCACATAAGAAGCTTACTTTGGAACCAAACTTACTTTTCTGACTTGAAAAATATTGAATTGATTGATTTGACCACTAGTGCATGCCTGTTTCTGAGCTGAAAATTGTCCTGTAAAGATTATTCAGACCTTACCTGTGGAAATGTTGGAAGGACTAGTAGTTCAAAACAATTTATCAAAAGATTGAGACTGCAATGAGTAGAAGTCTGAAGGGGGAAGGCAAGGTAGAAAGGGAGGTGCTTGTTGGAATCCTGTATATCTGAATGAGTGATGTTGAAAATCACAAGAGATAATACTGAAAATGCAAGCATTTTAATGTGTTACAAACCAAAGCAACTGCAGTTCTGAGGTGCTATAAAGAGGAGTTCAAATCTTTTAAACTTTTACTCTTGCTCCATGTGTTAGCATAGAAGAGCCTTTTTTAATACAGGTTACATACACACAGGTTTATTGTATTGGTTTCAGAGCTGAACTTCTGTGCAACTTAATGATTTTTGTATGCATTGACAGCAGTATAAACAAAATGTCAAGTTTAGGAAATAAGTATTTGTATGTACCACTTTGTAGCATTAAATTGGTTGGCTGTCACACTGTCCTTAAATACTGGCATATGCAATTCTTATTCTCCATTGAAAGAAAAGCAAGATTACAATTTTTCTTACACAAAACCATGTCATCTTACGTAAGTCTTGCAAAGGATAGTGTGCTTTTTTCTGGATGCTGGCAACATTTCATGAGAATATTGAGTTAGTGGCTGGACATGAGATTGTATAATGGTAGAATTTCTATATTGAATCAGGCTAATTGTCCTGTCAGTTTGTTGTCTAGCTGCCTGTTACTTGAACATGTTGCAGAAGAACATAACAATGGATGAAAACACAAAATGGCAAATTCTGGCATGATTGTTTTTGTACCAGAGTTAGTAAATTGCTGTTGAAGGATGATCTACAGCTTATTTTGTACATCTGTTTTTAAAATAGTAGTATAGTAACTTCCATTACCTAGTTCTAGGGTTGTATTGTATTTTGCATGTAAACCATCAGGGTAAGATTTGATCCCTTGCAAGATGTTTTGATTCTCTCAGTGTTACTGCCATCTCTAACCCAGTACATTAATGTGCTTGGCACATCACAAAACACTGGGGAGAGAGAGAAGCAAGGTACAAATATGATGCATGATTTTATTTTGTAGGATGCAAAATAAAGCGCATATCTACCCTTTGATAAAGGGTATTGTTTGTGGTCCAGGAATAGGTGGTGAGGAATAGGTAACTGAGAATAACTTTGCAGAGGAAATTGCTTCTTTAGAAGATGTGTAAAGGGTAGTCTGGGAAAGAGACTTGAGTGGTTGATAGTGATGCATCAATAAAGACCTCTGGAAGGACTGACTTTCAGATTGCTTACTTGCTTTCATGACTGATCTGTGTTGGAGGGGAAGACTCCATCCCTGTTAGTTCTGCTGGGTCTGTGACTTTCATAGATCAGCTGGGTTTGTTGGTCTTCGGGTTGCTGTACTGTAATGGTTCTGGTCACTCCTGGAGGGCAGGCTTCAGAAAATGGTTATTAGATGACTACCACTGAACACTGCGGCCTTGTGGCCTATGGAATCTCGTATTGTTCCATCGTGTCCTCAGTACTATTTGGTATCTACATGAAACCACTAAGGCCAATCATCTGGAGATTTGGAGTATGGTCATCATTAAGTATGGTCATCATTTCACATGCTAGCAAGGTGATGCTCAAAATCCTACAAGCTAGGCTTCAGCAGTATGTGAATCAAGAACTACCAGATGTACAAGCTGGTTTCCGAAGAGGCAGAGGAACTAGAGATCAAATTGCCAACATTCGCTGGATCATGGAGAAAGCAAGAGAGTTCCAGAAAAACATCTACCTCTGCTTCATTGACTATGCTAAAGCCTTTGATTGTGTGGATCACAACAAACTGTGGCAAGTTCTTGAAGAGATGGGTGTACCAGACCACCTTATCTGTCTTCTGAGAAACCTGTATGCAGGTCAGGAAGCTACAGTTACAGCTGGACATGGAACAACCGACTGGTTTCAAATTGAGAAAGGAGTACGACAAGGCTGTATACTGTCACCCTGCTTATTTAACTTATATGCAGAGTACATCATGAGGAAGGCAGGGCTGGATGATTCACAAGCTGGGATCAAGATTGCTGGGAGAAATATCAACAACCTCAGATATGCAGATGATACCACTCTAATGGCAGAAAGTGAGGAAGACCTAAAGAACCTCCTGATGAGGGTGAAAGAGGAAAGTGCCAAAATTGGCTTGAAGCTCAACATTAAAAAAACTAAGATCATGGCAACCACTTCCATCACTTCCTGGCAAATAGAAGGGGAAGAAATGGAAGCAGTGATGGAGTTTATTTTCCTGGGCTCCAAGATCACCGCAGATGGTGACTGCAGCCATGAAATTAAAAGACGTTTACTTCTTGGGAGGAAAGCTACGGCAAACCTAGACAACTTAATAAAAAGCCGAGACATCACCCTGCCAACAAAGGTTTGCCTAGTCAAAGCAATGGTTTTCCCAGTAGCAATGTACGGATGTGAGAGCTGGACCATAAGAAAGGCAGAGCGCCGAAGAATAAATGCTTTTGAATTATGGTGTTGGAGAAGACTCTTGAGATCCTGGACTGCAAGGAGATCCAATTGGTCAATCCTATAGGAAGTCAAGCCTGATTGCTCCCTGGAAGGACAAATCCTGAAGCTGAAGCTCAAATACTTTGGCCACCTCATGAGGACTCTTTAGAAAAGACCCTCATGCTGGGAAAGACTGAAGGCAAAAGGAGAAGGGGGCGGCAGAGGATGAGATGGTTAGTGTCACTGAAGCGATGAACATGAAATTGGGCAAACTTCGGAAGCTAGTGGAGGACAGGGAGGCCTGGCGTGCTGTGGTCCATGGGGTCGCGAAGAGTCGGACACGACTTAGCGACTGAACAACAATAACATCATTAAGCAGTGATGCACAGCTCTATTTTTCATTTTCATCTCATTCCAGCAAGACTGTCAAAGTCCTAAACCAGTTTCTGCACTCAGTAATGGATGTAAGCTAACAAATGGAGACTTAATCCAGGCAAAACAGAAGTGCTTCTGGTTTGTAAGACTTCTGGTCTGGAGCAGGAATATAGCCTGCTTTAGATAAGGTTGCATTCCCCTAAAGAATTGGGCTCATAGCCTGGGAGCGTTCCAGCCTTTCTGCTGGATGGTCACATTTGACTGCAGCCAAGAGTGCTTTTATGCAGCTTTCAACTAGTGTCGTCGTCGTCTGTTCCAGAAAAAGTGGCACCTAGTTATGATCATGCAGACCCTAGTTGAAAAGATGGGGTTACTGTTAGATGTTCTACATGGTCTGCCTTTTTTTTATTTTAATATACAAATATGGGTAAGGGTAGAAGAAAAACCATGGGGGGGTACATAGGTTCACACAAAAGTTACACATTAATTACGGCAATTACCACCTCATCATTTCGTTACTATTTGCATGCAATCTATTCTCATCTAAATATCTTCAATGCATACAAAACTTAATATTTCTAAATTCAAATACAATTTTAATCTAAATCCTGCAATCTGAATATTAATATATCTTCAGAATCTACATTTTATATTCTTTTACTTATCCACTCATAAAACTGTCTCCACAATTTTCGTATCTTAGTTATGTCTCCTTCCTTCAGTCTTTCAGTCAATACATCCATTTCAACTATATAAAATTGAATGTGTGTGTGTATGTTCCGTATAGGCTCCGCAATGCCTGGAGTGATGCGTATCAAACTCGGCACACGAACACCTTGCGGCCCAGCAACAAACACTGCGGGGGGACGAACTCCCTAGCGCCCCCGGGGGTGGGGGTGCGTGGGGGCCCCTGCATGAAAACAGCCGAAATAGGCGTCGAATCCGTAGTTTCCGGGGTCGCCGAGACGGGTGGCGACGCCCCCGACGCTGTTGGACTCTGGGTTTGGTCCCCGTCAGCTTGGGGGGGCATGAAGGGGTGCGAAACAAAACGTTCGCCATGGCCTGCTGGAACGCCTGGAGCGATTGACACCAAACTTGGTACGCGTATGCCTTACGGTCTGGCGACAAATACTGTGGGGGGTATGACACCCCTAGCACCCCTAGGAGTGGGGGTGCGAAGGGAGCGCCATGTAAAAATACTCAAACGGCCAACATTAGTGTCGAATCCATAGTTTCCGGGGTTGCCTAGAAGCTTGGGATAATTTGTTACCTGGGCAATGCCAGGTAACAAAAGGCTAGTATCATATATTTTCTCTGTTAATTGATCAACATTGGGAATTTCTTCACTTTTCCAATTCTGGGCATACAATCACCTTGCTGCAGTGTTAGCGTGTTATAATATATTCCATTTGCTTATCTTGAACATTGCTCATCATATTTAGTAGTAATAACTCTGGTTTAAAATCTATCTTATCAAAGAGTAAAATTTCTTGTAAAATCATATAAACCATTTTCCAAAATTTTTGCTTTCTCATATGTCCACCACATATGATAAAAAGTCCCCTCTTTATCTTTACATTTCCAACATTTGTTCTTGCAACCAGAGTACATTTTAGCTAATCTGTCTGGAGTTATATACCACCTATAAAACATCTTATACAGGTTTTCTTTTAGGTTAGTTGCTTCCGTTAATTTCAAATTAATGATCCAAATCTTTTCCCAATCATTCAAATCAATGTTATGTCTAACATTTCTAGCGCATTGAATCATTACCTCCTTAACTGTTTCATCTTCCATTTGAATTTTTAGCAAAAATTCACATTTTTATATATATTTGTCCTTTTCATTCATTAAAAGTTTATCAAACTCTGTTTCTTGCTCATAAACACCTATGTTAAGATCTTCTTTTAATCTTGACTTGATTTGAACTTTTGCCCACCAATCCAAAAGGATTCCTTTATTTTCTAAAATGTCCTCTAGAAGTTCTCCTTTTTGATTTAGTAAGTCCTCATATTTAACATTTTGGTCTTTCTCTTAACCAGTCTGGCTTAGTGGTAATTTCTAAAGGTTTAATCCATCTTGGTATTTTAGAATATAGTTTGTATCTTGCTTGATCCCGTAAACATAACAATGCTCTTCTCAGGGCATGTTGTTTAAAGTTTCCATAATATTTTGCTTTATCATAGATCAAAATCGCATGCCAACCAATTTGCATATCAAATGCTTCTAAATTGAGCAGCCTTTCATTCTTCAAAGTAATCCAGTCTTTTATCCAGTTGGTTGAGATTGTAACAGCTAGGGTCATAACAGTGGCCCATTTGGTGCGCATGCAACTCAGATGCCAATCACCTACACTGCATTCCGGCTAATTTCTAAGCCTAGTTCAGATTACTTATTTTTAAAGCCCTAAATGGTTTGAGGACCAGGTTACCTCAAAGATTACCTTGTTCCTCTTCTTCCTCTACAAGCTTGCTTATCTACTAGGGTGGTTGAGGAAGGTTTTACCTTATTGCACCGTCATCAGGCATGTGGTTATCAATCAGGCACATGGGTCATAGAATTCTCCATTAAAATCCCTAGATTATTATGAAAGTCCCTGCTCTGGGAAATCTGATTGGCCCCTTCCCTGGCAATGTTTTGCTGTCATGTTAAAATGTGTCTATTCTGGTGTGCTTTTGGATTGACTGACACCTGAACTTTGAATGCTGATAATCTATGCTTGTGATTGTTTTCTTATGTATTGTTGTAACCCAGCGATTCTCAAACCTTTTATAGCTGTGACCCACTTTGTAGGCCGCAGCAGACATATCACACCCCAGAATGCCTTGCAGTTTCCAGTTAGTGATAGCACACAACCTCAGTTTGAAAACTGCTGGTTTTACAATTATATGGATAGTAGCTACCTTGGGCATTGCATTTCAATTTGCGAAGACAAGGTATAATTTTTTAATGCAAGAAAAATAATTTTTATGGAGAATATGGGGCACATTTTCCAAGTCAAAATATGACCTTTCCAATAGATGGACACTCCACAAGAGTGTATAAAAGATTAAGACAAGAGGAGCTTGCCACAAAGTGTTGCACCTCCCCAGCACTAGTTGGCTCAAGTTGGCCAAGTCCCTATATTCTGTGCCCCCTTGTGGCCTGTGGACATGCTCAAAAGCATGCTCAGGGTACTTTTAGACGTTTTCCTCCTTTTTTGCTTACAAATGTATTTTCTTCTGTGCATCTAGGGAGACACCTGAGAATGTAGCAACCACGCTATAGACTCTGGTATCAGTTTGTATGCAAAATAGGAAGTACCTAAACTAAGGTAGTTGAGTTGCCTTTTGATAGACAGATATGAAGAATGATGAACTGAATTGAAATTGAGCTTCAACATCATGAACATTGATTTACAATACATTCTTTTGCATGTGTACTCTGAAGAAAGCCTCATTGAGTTCAATGGGACTTACTCCAAGCTAAGTGTGTATAGGACTTAAGCCTTCATGTATTGCAACAAGTCATAGAGTTAATCCTATTGTTGACTTAATGATGACTTAATCCTATTGTTGTTTTGGATCAGTTAACGTTGCATATTGGGTCTTTTTTTATCTTAGGGGCCGACAATATCAGGAAGTATTGGAGTCGATACTACCAGGGATCTCAAGGAGTAGTATTTGTATTAGACAGTGCATCTTCAGAAGATGATCTAGAAACTGCTAGAAATGAACTGCATTCTGCGCTTCAGCACCCACAATTGTGCACTTTGCCATTTTTAATATTGGCCAATCATCAAGACAAGCCAGCAGCTCGTTCAGTACAAGAGGTATGTTTAATATAGCAAACTCTTGTTTTCCCCTCATTGCCGGAGGGCTCTGATGGGAAGGATGGTGCTGTATAAGGTTGCATTTTGTGAAATATGAAGAACCTGCCTGGATTATGCTCTTTCTCTCCCCACCCTCCATTTTGCTTAAGGGGGAAAAATGCTTTTAACTGACTTCACCAAAAGCTCCCAAGGGTGTCTGTATGCAGTATTTGTTTTTTAAGAATTTTAAATCAAGGAGGGGGGAGGGGGCTGCTATTAGTTTAATCTTGTTTTCTTTTTTTCTAACAGCCTTAGCACTCTCCTTGTTTCTTCTCTTCACCATTGCCTAAAGCTTCCAGGGACATACTCATTTTTATATAAAAGCTTTTTATGTTTACTCCCATGCTAATGGTTAGCAGTTAAGTTGCACTTCCTGGTACTAACTTTTAGAAATCTAGCACATGTTATCTAAACTATGAAGGTAAGGTTTAATCTTGCTTGTAATCAATACTATGCTGTTCCTCACATTAGCTTTATTTACTGATAGAACTGTTTTTTTACTTGTTCCCAAATGTAGACTTTCCTGTAAGGAAAGGAAATCATTACCTTTTTTGTAGATCAGAAACTTTCCGTATTTGTAGCTATAATGATTATTGAATATAATGTGTTTGGTCAATATTTGGCTTGTAGTGCTGAAATTTTATGAGACGCACTCATAACATTGTTAAGAATTCTATGTGGCTGTGAGAAGTTGCAGAACTGTATCTCCAGCCTCCTTTTCAGCCCATGTTGGTAGATAAAAGTGCATTTGTAGATTTCATTGCATGATTTAGGTCTCTTCTGACAATTAACTGTGTCTGACTCAGTTCATCCCTTGATTTCAGATGTCCCTACTGATGCCAGTTAGCTGTAATTATATCCAATATAATAGCCTTTGTATACACTTAATAGTAGGGGGCTATTTTTGTAGTTCCAGGGGAACTTAAATATGCAACCACATTTTATTGTATCCAGCTCCTTTATGGAACTCCCAGTGGTGCTCCTGAACAAAGTTGGCCATATAGCCATCATGTCTAATATAGCCATTGATTTAGGTTCTGTGATTTTTTTTTTCCAAATCCCTTTTTGAAATAATCTAACAGCACAATCTCATGTCCACTCAGAAGCCAATGCATTGAGTTAAATGGGCCTTACTTCTAGGTAATTGTGTTTTAAGATTGCAACCTAAACCAATAAGCTATCACATTGTATGGTTCAATAAATTATGTGAATAAATATCACCTTCTGAATATACTGACTCATATTGCTTATCAAAGTTCTGGTATTATTGTGGGTGGAAGCAGTAGTGAAATTCAGGGGGTTCACCCAGGTTCTATAGAACCGGTTGTTAAATGGCCGAGCCCCGCCCACTCACTTACCTTGGCTGGCTTCAGGTTTTTTTTTGGCTCTGGCTACGACGTCATAGAACCGGTTGCTAATTCATTTGAATTGCACCACTGGGTGGAAGATATCTCTATTTTCATACCATGCGAAGTTATGAGAGTTGGTGTTAGGTCTGGGGAATCTGGGATTGCATTCTGTCTTTGCTATAAGCATAGTGGGTTGCCATGGACAAGTCACCACTTCTCAGACACATTTACTCACCTTTTTATATGAGAATAATAGTGACTTCCTCCAGAAAATATTGCAAGGGCGACCGTGAAGACGGGACAGCACTTTTCCCACTGAAGTGCTTGCTATGTAAGTGATGAGTAGTAGCCGCAAACTCTTTTGCATAAAACTGTATAAGAGCCAAGGAGACTGCAACAGCTGTTAGTCATATTCACTTACGGGAGGTTTATTGTACATTTTTCACATTTGAATTTTTTTAGGCAAATATTTTTCTCTATGTGGCATTTTCAAAAATAGCATTGTACAAATTATTTATCCAACCCATTAAGAAGAAAACCACATGTAGTGTTATTTGCAAATGAAACAATCGAATCCAAAATTGTTCAATAAAATTGCTTGCTTATATTGAAACTTCATGAAACTTTTGAAACTTTTAGAGCAATTTTTTGAAACTATATTGAAACTATTAGAGCCACTCCAGTTTCTACACTATATTAAGATTATTTTTTAATAGTCTTAATACAGGCTGCTGTGTTGTTCTGTGCCATAATCCCTGTTCCTTGCCAGTTTAAAAATCATACTTTGTTAGCTTTTTAAAAATGTTGTCTTTGCAACAAATTGAACTGACAAGATGTGTGCTGCTTCTCTGTTCTGTGCAGTAGGATCCTGTGCAGTTTTCCTGTGAGGAAAACCTTCCATTGGGGTCATCATATTTCATATTCATTAATTTGATCTGAACATTTAGTCAAACTGGGGATATAAGAAGTCTGGCTTGCTTTTCAGTTCTGTATGTATCTGAAGCAGGGGTTTGCTTGTCCAGTGATGTCCATATGTCCAGTGATGTCCATATGTTCAAAATCTCTGGAACATGTTAATCTCCCTGCAGTGAAATAAGAATTTCTGTTTCAGATGTTACGTTAGGAGTGGTGCTTAGAAATATGCTTCTGAAATAGCAGGGTTTTTTTAATGTCCCCATTTGTCCCAGGGCAGGTTTTTCTTATGTGGATATCTCTACTCTATTGTTGGAACCCAGATGGGAGCAGTCTAAAGCCACTTCAATAATCAAAGCTCTTATTTACACAATACCCTGCAGTTCATCTGTGTATATTATTTCCTCTCTTCAGTACATTAAGTTCCAACTCTCAATTCTGATATATTATTGAACAAGCTGTTTTTTAAAATAGATTGAGAAACCTCAGTGCTTCCTAGGGGTGGCTGAGGAGCAGCCGCCTCTTGGATCAAATCAATTTGGCTTTGGTTTATTTTAAAAAAATCTTTCCACTCTTAGCGCCAAGGCCTTACTATTTTCTTGGCATCCAACTAGATCGGTTGATGGGGCTGTATGATGAGCAAAGTGTAGAGTATTTCCCAGTTAATTAAGCATTCCATTTTCTGCTAATTACTATAATGCAGGCTTTGTTTTGAATGGCATCCAGGAACCTTTGTCTGCATGGTTCTATAATGCTGTCTAGGAAGCCCTTATAGATACCCATTGAAAATGTACTCCATTGAAAACCCATCTGGGCCTTGTGCTTCCCCCCCTTTTAATTGCCTGTTCAGGCTCCCCCCCCCTTGTCAGCCCCCAGTTTTGTGTGTGTGGCAAGCTTATCCATTCTCGGCAGTTTGATTTTTATCTAGGTATTCTCTCATGGCTTTTTCTTTTTTTTTTGGCCCACAGGGGTTTGGTGGTAGTTGAAATTGGCGATATGATTCAGTGAAGTATCACACATAGATTCTTTAACTATTGCCCTATTGGTTATCCATGCATACAGCTTTTGGAGATGTGTTTCAGATTTTTTTAAATAAACATACAAATACAAATAAACATTCAGACTGTTTTATAGTCTCATCAGTTACATTTTTGTAAATTTTGCTTGCAAGCCTTCCCCCCCGACAGTTATGTAGTAAAGGATTTCATAACTGTTAGTATCTCCTAGACCAGTGATAGTGAACCTATGACATGTGTGTCAAAGGTGACACGCCATAATGTTTGGGGTGACACAGCAGCATTCACAAAAACAGACAAAAACTGAGATTTTTCTACTCATTTTTCATTTTTGTAATTATTTGATGTTTAATGATTGTACTGTATTTTTGGTTTAAATAAATGAATATAAAGGATAGTTTCTCTTTTGTTTGGGAGGGGGGGTGACACGCCAACAGAGTCAAGTTTAGCATTTTTTGAAGTTTTGACACACCAAGCCCAAAAGGTTCGCCATCACTGCCCTAGACAGACTGAACCCACTTGATGCCTTAGTAATTGGAACATAAGAACCACACTGGATCAGGCCAAAGGCTCATCTAGTCCACTTCCCTGTATCTCACAGTGGTCCACCAGATACCTCAGGGAACACACAAGACAACAAGATACCTGTATCCTACAAGCACTGGCAACGTACTTACCTCAGGGGTCTAAGGGGAAAAAATGCAGAGAACATCCTCATCCTCAGGCCTCTGAGGAGCCGGTAGGTCCAGCTACCATGGCAACAGCGGAAGATAGCATGGGCTCTACAGCCCCCTCAGAGGAATTTCCCTTTTGGGTGAGATCCCAGTGTTGCAGGAGGCTCAAAGTCAGGTTATGCTTTGGGTCCGGGGCACAGAGGATAAGGCTGTTGCTGAAAAATTGCAGATGAACTCAGGATTCAGGAGTCTGTTCCCCACAGCTCTAGGGTAAGGAAGTCATCCAAATGACCTCACTCTACATCCTCAGCTTCCTCACACTCCACCTCTTTTTGGAGTTGGAGGAAAACCCCTCCCAAGGTGCCAGAGGTAACCCTAAATCTGTAGGAGGCAGACTTTAGCATTTTGCCTACATGTTGACCTGGATCAGCTTGGATACAAGAGACAGTGGTTTGGGGATACGGCCTGAAGTTTATTCATAATTGTCCCTGGATCAGATTGTAACCAACTCTGAAGGCCAGGAATCAAACAAAACACCATTCAAACTATGTGTCACCTTCTGGACATCAGAGTGGTAGAGTTTATTCCCAGGGACCAGGAGATTATTTAAATTTATTCTTGGGTGACCAAGAAGAAAGGAAGTGTGCAAGTTGTACTAAATTTGACTTGGCTGAACAAGTTTCTTCAAAAAATAAAGCACTTCTGGATGGTAGCCTAATGATTATTGAATATAATGCATTCGGTCACAGGGCTTCCTGCATCCCCTATGGGCTGGCCCAATCTTAAGGTATACTTAGGACTTCCCTCCTGCCAAAACAGTGGGAATACAACATCAAAAACAAACAAACAAAAAAACAAAACAGCACAGAACCCAGGAGCACCAACCTTAAAACCATTTCATTAAAAGATGCCAACTATCTATTCATTCAAACGCCTTTTGCAATAAAAATGTTTTAAGGTCCCCCCAAAAGGTCTCCAGTGAGGGAGCAGTTCTTCATCCCAGGGGAAGGGCATTCCATAATGAAGGAGCCACCACCAAGAAGGCCGTATTCCTGGCCGCTACCCTCTTCACCTCTACTGGTGGTGGCACAGTCAAAAAGGCCCCCTCTGATGACCTGAGAGGAACGGGTAGGATTGTATGGAAGAAGACAGTCCCTCAAATACCACAGACCCAAGCCATAAAGGGCTTTTAAAAGTCAAGACTAGCATTTTGAATTCAGCCCAGAAATGAATTGGCAGCCAATGTAGTCATCGAAGCAACTGCCTGACAGTTGAACCAACAAGCTCCAGCAACCACATGGGCAGCAGCATTTTGCACTAATTGCAGTTTCCGAACCATCTTCACAGGCGGTCCCACACTGAGCGCATTACAGTAATTAATTTAGATGTCACAAGGGCATGGGCCAGGTCTGAGTAACCCAGGTATGATGCAGCTGGTGAATCAGCCGAAGTTGAGCAAAGGCTCCCCTAGCCACAGCCACCACCTGCGACTCCAGGAGAACCCCCAAGCTGCAGACCTGCTCCTTCAGAGGGAATGCAACCCAATTCAGAGCAGGATGATAATTCAATACCTGAGTTGTGGACTTCTGGACCAGGAGAACCTTTTGCCTTATCAGGATTTAATTTCAGATTGTTTGCCCACATATTCTTATGGTACAGCTCTCGCATATGGAGAAAACTATTGCCCTAACTAGTCTGCTTTTTGTATTTAGGGTGATATCATTGCTTTTCCAGATTTTGTTCTCGTTTATTGCAGTGCATTTGATTTCTGGTATACAGTAGAGGTGCCATTGTGAACAATTTTTGATCCAAGAAAGATGAATTCCTGGACTAATTTCCTCATTTTTGATTTTGAACATCACTTGTGCATCTACTGCTGTCGTCATCTTTGTTTTCCTAGTGTTAAAGTTCAATACCATTTTTCACTTTCATCCTTGATTTTCTGGATCATTTATTCCAGGTCTCCTGTATTTTCAACCACTAATGTTGTATTATCTGCATATCTCAAATTGTTTATGGTCCTTCCACTGATCTTCACTCCAATATCAGGCATTTCCAGATCTAATTTCTGCATGATCATTTCAGCATATAGATTGAACAGAAATGGGAAATACTTTGAACATCTACATTTCATTGTCAGAGTCAATGTATATAACATATTTTGATGAACTAGTCTGGCTGTGAGATAGGAAGAACAGATGTGGAGAGTGCAGATGGTTGTAAATTGACTTCAGAAAATTGAACGAAGAGGTAACATGGTCTGCATCACAATCCGTGATCTGTTGACATTTAGACACTTGTTCTAAGTTGTGCTCCCCCCCCCCAAATCCTGTGACTTATTTGAGTACAAAAAAGTATGATTGCCGGGCTTGTGCTGTAGCTTTTCCTTGCCATTGTTCTCTTCTGCTTCTTTGGAGTCTTCAAAAACCTTGTTCATTCTGCTAACCTTATTGGTTGGGACCTTTAACATAAGATAAGTGTGTATTTCATATTTTGAGAATCTGGCTACTCCATAATTGTCTCTCAGGCTCATGACATTAATCTCACTAGTGTATGCATGAGTGCAAGAGTATATGGCTATGCAGTTAAGTTAGCATTTCTGGACGAAAAAAAGTCAAACTACTGAAACTTCAATTCCAGGAGAGAGCCAAGTGCATATGTATTATATGGGAAATATGTGAAGATTAGTTTTAAACTACTATAGTTTTAATATTGTTTAAATTATTACACTCTGTTTTTGTTTTTAATGTGATAATTTAATATGGTAAGCCGCCTTGGCTGCATATGGAATAGAAAGGCGGGATAAAAATCCGGATGGATGGATGGATGGATGGAATCGAAACAGCGAAGTTCAACAATGAAATTAAATATAAGAGTGCTGGCTAGGACTTGTCCTATAGCCGTCATCCTGACACCTTTATAAATGCACTGCATCCACTGTTGCTTCTTTGGGTATACTTTGGAACAAATGGCAATAACGTTTGTGTATGTGTGCCACTCACCCAGCATGATGTAAAATACTGTATATACTGAAACTAATGCAATAAGAGTCTTCACAATATTATGTTTCCTGCGTTGTTGTTTTTAAAGAACAAATTTCATTCACTGTGATTTCTTGTGGGTCTTGTGCAACTGTGTTATAATCTGTAAATATTCCTGTCAAGTGGGCTGTACTACATTTTTGAATTGAAGATCATGCTAAGTGCAATGTCTGTCTCATTATTTGTTCCGAAGTGTGGCCTGTCTAGTACATAATGGCACTTCGTTAGATGAATAGGAAGTCGTTCTCCCCTCATTGCTACAGTGAGCAATGATTCAGCAGCAGCAGACAAACATACATCCTCAGAGAAATGGGATGTACCAGCTATCTAGCATCTCGGAACAACCCCCTGTAAGCCTAGAAGCAGAGTGATGAATGTAATTAAATTCTTGTAATGATGATTTGCTTATATTGTATCATTGGTCATTATGGAATCTGAGAACATAAATGTTTTCTCAATATAGTTGAAATATGGGGACATCTGTTTTGTCAGCATATGCAAGAAAGCAGTCCAATTTTATACAAGAGGAATAAAATATGAAATATTTGAAAACAAAGCAAAAACCTTATGAACTAATGAAGAAGCTTAAATTTTGAAGATTTTCTGGAAGATGTTATCCACTAGTTTTTTCAGCCTCCAGCAATAATATAGATATCTGTATCTTGGACTGGTTTTTGATAACTTAGTCATTGAACAATGACTTTTACGTCTGAGTAAACATGTGTGGAATTGTGCTTTTGTGAAGCACTTTTGCTTGGACTCAGAAATTGGTCTGAAAGAGTTTGTATTCCTATCTGTTGCTGTCACAGAGAGGTCTAAGCTTAACCAGTATCTCAATGGGAAATTGCCTGGGAACCCCATAGCCATGTCTTTATGATTTTTGGAAAGCGCTTGAGACACAGAAGAAGCCAGTAAACTTTACTAAACAGGGATGCTCAGGGGCATCCCTGGGGGTAGGCTGCGCCCAGGGGTACTCCCCTGCCACCCCCAGGATTCTGCCTGTTCTCCAGCTGCCACAGGCTTTGTTGCACTGTGCTCCTCCATGTCACAGAGGGGCGGAGTATGGGGAATGCGCTCAGCCTCACTGCACTTCTGCGTGTCACGGAGGGGCAGAGTGCAGGGAATGCGCTGGGTCTTGTCACGCTCCGCTCCTCCTTGACATGGAGGAATGACATGCTGCTGCAAGCATTGCCGTAATGTTCTACCCCAGCGCCTGGGGCAGTGAGGTCATGACTCTGCCCATTTGTGCCCCCAGGGCAGTGATGTCACAGGTTGTCCCAGAGGAGGGGTGGCTGCAGGAGGCGGCCAGTGTCTCCGCCCTCAGGGAGAACCTGGAGGAGGCTGCTTATGCACTCCAAATGCAAAAGCAGTCCCCCTGGCATCTCCCCAGAGGAGGAGGGAGCATGCGTATGCGATCTTGTCAGCACTGCCTCCTTCGGGGATATGGAAGGCTGCTTCTGTGCTAAAAGCGCAAAGGCAGTCTCCCTTGGCATCTCCCCGGAGGAGGGGGCATGTGTGATCACCAGTGCAGCTTCCTTCGGGGACTGCCCAGAGGTGACTGCCTTCCTGCAGTTGCGGTGTGAAAGCAGTCACCTCTGTAATGAGGGCAGAGCCTAGGGCCAATCCTGTGCCCCCATTATCGCAGCACCTGAAGCAGGTGCCTCTCAGGCTCCACCCATGTTACGGTTCTGGCTGCAAAGTTGTAGTGGCGCAACATTCCTCCAAGTACTGCAGGAGCGAAGCAGCAAAAAGCCATTTACTGTAGCTTCTCGGTGCTTTTCTCCTTCCGTACATGCAGGAATGGGGGGCACATGGGGTATGTGTGCATCATATTTCCGCCCTCACCAAGCCCAATGGCCAGGGCATTTGCCCCCTTTGCCCCCTCCTCAGGTACACCTCGGGGGATGCTAGGGTTTCCTAAAATCTCATTGGTTGCATTTTGGGGGGGGGGAATCTTCTGAAGGTTCATGTCAAAAATGAATTGGAAAGGGACAGAGCTGTATGACTGGTATTTGGAAAAAAGAATTTTAAAGAAAATTCTTTTCCCTTTCTTGATCTCTCTTGATTGTTGATCCGAGTGATCTTGGGTTCAGACTTCCTTTCCTCCATTTCAACTTTTTTTGAAGTGTGACTCTCATTTGTGAACCTCAGGCAGTTCCATTTCACTAATCGGTGATCTAATGAGCAAAACAGAGTATAACAGTGCACATTTTTGTTTGTTTTAATGGGAGGAAGGCTAGACAGAGAGTGGGAGAAAAGTAGTGTCTCTGGAGGAAAGGGATGCAGAGTGATAGAAGAGTCTTAGCCTCTGCTAGTAAGCATGATTTATTTCAGGACAAGAAAAACCAAAACATTGCAAGGTCTAAACCCCCTGGGCTCATTCAAAGTGTTCTGACTTTTCATACCTGCAAAACTAGGGGTTGATTTTTTTCTTTTCATATGTGTGTACGGTAGACGGGATGATAGTTTCTTTGAAAAATGTAGAAACTAGGGTAAATGTAGTAGATTTTGCTTTTAAATTAAAGTAGAAGTATAGCATGTGAAAAACATGGTAATGGTTTACTCTTAACAATCAATTGTGTATAAAGAAACAAAAATCAGGTGGTAATAATGCCATTTTCTTGAGAGATTTATAATTGCAGACCTATAATGTGTGTATTTTTATATATAAGGGAAAATAAGTTGGAAGTGGGGCAGCCTTTATGTGGTTGACTAGGAGCCTATAGTAGTTGAGGTTTGTTGCTGTTGCTTAGACTTGGAACGCATAATTGCGGTGAATTTCCTGGTGAAAACAGCATCACCACATTAAGTTATTCACACTTGAACTGTAGCAGTTAAAATGAACTGCTCTGTGGATGATCACTTCCATAGGAAAAACCATTATGACCCCTATTTGTTCTTCTGGTGGCAGCTAGCAGGGGCATGGAGATTATCCATATGGTAAATCATGTTGAACATTACAACTGGGAGATTGGAACATTTGACCTTTTTGGACATTTGGCCTTTTTTGGCAGCATCTTTTTGGTGATTAAAACATGTTCCAGTCATGGATACAAGTTTTCCTTCTATTCTATGCTTTTGGATATTAAATACGTACCAGCATATTCTTTACTTTTCTGTACTTTGAGTTAGAAGTTTAAAGAGCACTTCAATTGCTGAAGTATAATCCAACCAGCTGCCCCCCCCAAGTAATTGTGGTGATGTCATCATTTCCCTGCAATTACTCCCACCCTTGTACCTACTTATAAAAAAAATGTCACAAACAAAGCCAACTGGCTTCGTTCTCCTTGGGGCAGGAAGCTAAAGCGGGTCCCTCTGCTTTCCTGCTCCGTTTTTAAAATGTGAGTGAAGCTGACACCAGGCTTCACTCACATTTAAAGGATGAGTGGAGCCTCTCTAGTTGCCCGCCTGCTCCACGAGCAAAGCCAGTACCTGGCTTCGCTCGCAATTAGTCGCACGCCTGCCCGCCCTTTAGAGTGGCTCTGCTCACCCGCCCTTTAAATGCAAACAAAGCCAGGTGCCAGCCTCATTCGCATTTGAAAACAGTGCAGGCAGGCAGCTGTAGGGGGTGCTCAGAATGCTGCCCCTTCTGCACTGCTGCCCAGATCCATGTGACCCCTGGACCTCCCACCAGGTACAACACTGCTGACACTAGTGACAGCTGTTTTTACACAATTGCTGAGAACGTGAGCAAGACTTAGACACAAGTAGGTCTTCAACCTACTTCATTCCCATAAGTTGCCGCAACCCCACTGGGGTCACAACCCCAAGGTTGAAGAGCACTGCCATAGCTGATCAGGCATTCAAGCTCACCTGACTAGATGAAGGGGCAGGTAGGGATGCGAGATATCTGTAAACCATCCAATTGGAATGAACTCATGGGATCAATCCTAGATTTAAGGTCACGCTCAAGGATGCCTAGGTCTGTCCTGGGAGGCAGCTGCTGTTGCATCTGATGGCTTTCCAGTTCACATTGCTGCATTGTGATCTTAAAGACCGGACTCTAGAAAAATATGACTAGAATTGGAACACTGTTCAGCTAGTTGGATCAGGAAAATTTTCTTATTTTCCTCTTGCATTTTAATCTTCTAGCAACATGCCTCTGCTACTCCTACTTGCTTTTATTATGTGGGCCTTGTTTTGTTCCTTGTGTGTCTTCTGTTTTGTTCCTTCAGCCTTTTAAATACATTTCTCTGGAGGAGGAAGGGTTCCATTCCTAACTTCTGGGAAGTCCCTCCCCTCGCCGAAGGCTGAGCTGGTCCCAAAGGAACATGCTCCTGTAGGGGGCGCTCCCCTGTTCCCCAGACCAGCTCAGCTACTGGACCCAGATCCAAAGTCTGAGTGACCTTATTAAGTAAACGAGGGAACATTTTTGGAGGGAACAACCTATCTCCCTCCTCATCTTGCAAATCTTCCTCCTCCCCAGAGAGCTCCCCTTCCTTCTGGGAGATGTCTGACGACTCCGGTGTAACTGATTGCCAGGGATCAGACCAGCCAACATCCTTATATCTGCGTTTAGGAGCGCCATGTGAGCGTTTGGTACTCCTGGAGACATGGCCAGACTTCCTGCGCCTATTGGGAGGAGAATCGGACTCAGAGCTCGTGGAAACTAAGGAAGAATAGGAATCCACTGGAGAAGGGGAACGTTTACGAGCCCTCTTGCCCGATTGCTTGTATCGCCCCTGTTGGGCCTGACTGGACTTGTCCATCACCTGCTTAACCAACGCCTCTAAATGTGCCTGAGACTGAAGCACAAAACCTTGCGTAGCTTTGGTCAGGGCCTGCATATTAGCTGTGGTGCTTGGTCCTGCCTGGGCCTCTGGATGTGGGCCGCTTTCAACCTGTTCCTCCTGTGCACTAGTGGCCATGCTGGATTATAATCACCCCTGCTCCAAAAAGGGGGAGAAAGATCAGAGCAGCACACTCTGTGGAAAGAGAAAAAACAGCAGGTTTCGAAAACCACGGATTCAGAGAAAAAACCCCGCCGTAGCGAACACTCAGAACGAGGGCTGTTGTAAACTGGGGCGGGCCTGGACTTCAGACATAAAGGCCCTCTTTCCCCTCAAAACAGACGCGCGCACACACACACACGGCTCCGCAGCGCAAATCAGGGGCTGCGCGCCGGGAACAAGCCTCAGAAGCCCAAGAAAAAACCCCCACCGCACAGGGCGGGCTTACCAGACCTTCGGTGCTTCAGAGCAGCGTAGGAGACGCGAAGAGGGGCCTCCTGCGGTCTACCAGGGTGAAGAAACCTCCGCGGTGCGGCAAAGCTACAGGGAGAGGGCGCGCGATGCAGGGGCTACCCTCTCTGCTCAGTCTGCTTGCCGATACTGCTGCAGCCTCAGCACGCCCTCGGGAGACGCGATTGTGGGGTCTCCCGGTTAGAAAAAAGGCTCTTCCCTGCGCACGGCTGCAGCAGAAGCACGGGAGGCACGTGTTGGGGCCGTCCCGCGCTGACGCGATTGAGCAGGCTGAGGCTGACCTCGCAACTCTCCACAGGAAAAAAGGCCTCACTTTCCCTCAGCCCGTCGCGTCGAGTGTGCTTCTGCAGAGGGAGAGGTGCGCGCGCTGCAGAGCGAGGCAAAACACCGCTCGTGAGAAGGCGGGAAACAGCAAACAGAGCCCTGAGAGGCTCTTGAGTTAACCCCTCCCAGTGAGTGCCAGTTTCCTAGGCTCTGCTGGAGTACTGTTTCCTCAGAAATCCTCTTATCTGTCAATCTTCTTCTACTTCTACTTCTACTACTACTTCTACTTCTATATAGGAGCTAACGTTAAGACCAAGCGACCATTCTCTGCGAAGGCTGAGCTGGTCTGGGGAACAGGGGAGCGCCCCCTACAGGAGCATGTTCGTTTGGGACCAGCTCAGCCTTCGGCGAGGGGAGGGGCTTCCCAGAAGTTAGGAATGTCACCCTTCCTCCACCAGAACAGGAATTCACGGTAAGAATTCCGCTTTTTTATTGGTTTACTTGCTGGAACTGATTCAGATTAACTTTACCTAACTCCTGCTGCTGTTTGGCTATAAGGGAAACACCTTAGTTTCTCATCCAGAGTCCCTGAAACCTTCTAAAGGCAACGGCTGCAGAGGGACTACCCATTTCTCATTCAAACCACAGTTGGCCCAGCAAGACGAATAAAGTGAAAAGCAAGTGTAAGAGCCCTGCTGCTTACAGATGTTGTGCTTGTTTTGTCTCTGGTCTTCTCCTAGTCTCCTCTTCCTGCACAAGACGATATTTAGAATCTTTTGCACTGAGAGCTTTTCATGTATAGCAATCTCAGACATTATTTCTGGATCAGCTGTGATCCATAAACATGGAAGTGCAGTCTCTTAACATGCATTCATGTTGCTCACTGAGGCATTAGATAGCAAAACAAATGGTACTCTTAAACAGTAGCAAGTTTTTGTATTCTCATATATACTTAGCTAATTGATTCTTTTTCCTACAGCAGCTGTTTTCAAACTTTTAGGTCTTTGGAGCCCTTTGCACTCCTAGACAGTCTCGGGGGGCCCTTGCCAGTGCATGTGCAGAATCTCTGAATACCAACGCATGCATGGACTGGCACAGCATCAAGCAGATGGCCAACACCTATAGTATGCTCGGGGAGCCCCTGAAGAGGTCTCGGGGAGTTTCAGGGCTCCTAGGAGCACACTTTGAGAAATGCTGGCCCGCAGGATCTCAAAGCCACCTTCCATAAACACCTTAAACTGTAGTAGGGTTAATTGAGACATTAATGAGATACGACAGACCCAAGCTCTGTAAGAACAACTTAGTTGTCACCTTTTTACGTATTTGAAGAAAGGTAAAAAATAAAGATGCAAATAGCTAAGGCAAGGTACAGGGCTGGCCAGCCATGAGGCTAGCTACTTCACGCAACATACTATTTATGAAATTCACTGTTACAAGGCGTAGTGGTGGCTCCTGGCTTCAATGCCTTTTAGATCCCTTTTAGACTTAGATAAATTCATGGAGGACAGATCTGTCAATGGCATGCAATTTGCTGTATGATGCTTCCAGAATTGGAGGCAGTATGTCCCCTATACAATTTGCTGAGGAGCAACAGCAGGACAGAGGTTGTTGCCTTCATATCCTGTTGGTGACCTTTTCAGAATCATCTGGTTAGCAGCTATGGGCAGCAGATTACTGAGCTCCATCTGCAGCTTGGGCAGCTGGGTGAAGTGGTAGTGGTTCTTGATCTTTCAGAATGCTTTTGATTTTTTTTTTTTAAAAATTTGTTCTTCTTTTGAGAAGCTTTGAGTGCTCTAATAATTTTCCTGTTTTTATCTTCACAACGTTGTTGTGTGGTTGATTAGATCAATGGTGAATGGCCCAAGGTCACCCTGTGAGTTTTATTTCACAGGGTGAGTTATATGGATTCAGTATATATGGTTCTATATTTCACCCTGTGAGTTATATGGATTCAGACCTGGGTCTTTACTATCCTAGACTGACACTCTGCTGTTCTAGGCCTTGGTCCACACTGATAAGTTATCATGGCAAGCCTGTTCTGACAGTTCACCTTGCTCAGAGAGTTTATAGAGCTAGGAGCAATAGTTGTTTCAAGGTAGATAAGCTGTATATAGAATCTTCCCTATTTATGATACTATTTGGTTCTGGCATCAATTCATAAGTTGTCTGTAAATACAGTCATGCTTCCTCTCAGTTGCTCTAGTTGTCAGTCCCATTCTGGTTGTCTTGAGTGACACTGTCAACACTATCAGTGTTGTCTGTTTCAATGGGAACATTCCCAGTCTGCTGAAGCCGGGAAGGTTCCTTGAGTGGCTTCCTTATTCATCATTAGCTGCAAACTGGACTTTTGGTCTGAAAGTATTAGTTGCATGTTCATAGGTTGGGGAGCTTCTGCAGTTGGTATCTAGAAGTGAGGATCATTCACCATTCACCGTTGAAGATTGAGGGCGCAATCCTAACCTGAGTTAGGCCCGCATAAGATAAGCCAGCAAAGTTTGGCTAGCACAAGGGTCCCCGTAAAGTATGTTTGGACCACTCTGAGTCAGAGAGGCCAGCACACAGATGTGAGCCATTCTCCCTGACTCTGAACGTAGTCCAAAAATGCTTTACAGTGGCCCTTGTGCTGGCCAAACTTGCTGGCTTAGCTTATGCTGGCCTAACTCTAGTTTAGACTGTACTCTGAGAAGTTTTGTAAACCTAGTGAAAAATTGCCTCTTTTTCCACGCATGAAAATTACACTGTGAAATAAATTGATTCTTCGTCAGACACCTGAACACTACCCTTAATTTGGAATACTGGAGGAGTGCACAGTTTTATTCTTTAAATCATTTGCCAAGATCCAGATGTTAGGCTTATGTTTGCAATCAATATGATGTCTTCTGAGCTTTTTCCTTATGCTCCTGCAAACCCTATTGTTTCTTTAGCTATCCAGTAGCACTTAGAAGGGGGCAAGCAGAAAGCACGCCCTACCCAATGGCTTTCATCTAGCCATATAGCCTACTATAGTCCATGCTCCTCTTGGGACTGACTTGCTGGCTGCTTCTGTAGACACCTGCATGATTTGCATGTTGTTGGAAATATTTGGATCTTATTCAAGGAGAACATTAAAACTTAATTACAGTGTTGGCCAGACATCACAGAAATGGGTGTACATCAGGCCTACACTCCTAGCTTCAATAGTACCTATGGAAAGAGGTTAAAATCCTTTCCAAAACCTACTCCTTGCAATACATCCAGGCTATCAGTAGGGTTTTATTTGATGTTAACTGAATTCTTAGTGAATTTGATATCCACTTGAGTAATACTTCCCCTTGCCTGAGTCATATAGTTTTATAATACTAAGGTATGAAAAGGGCATATCGTCTACTAGTGCAGTACAGTCAATTACATTACCCCATTCATATGGTTTGAGTCATCTTGGATGCAGGATTGCTAAGGCTACAACATTTAGGCCTTAATGTGCTTTCAGTAGTAGATTATGGAGAGATAATTATACAAGTGAGAATGGAAGTTTCTAATAGATTTACAGAGATTCCTATTTAGAAATAAAGGTAAGAGGCATTCATATGTCTCATGGTATAGTAGAAGAGAAGGAATTTTATGAAATCTTATCCTGCATCATCATATGCCAAAGACCAAAGACTGTAGAACAATCAAGGGATGCTTCTGTGCATTGGCATCTTTAAAGTCTGCCCCCTCCCTAGACTCTCAAATACTACGACCTAATATATTGCCTTTCAATTATGGTGTTGAAGACTCTTGAGAGTCCCCTGAACTGCAAGGAGATCCAATTGCATGCACTGCAAGGGCAATCCTGCAGGAAGTCAAGCCTGATTGCTCCCTGGAAGGACAAATACTGAAGCTCAAATACTTTGGCCACCTCATGAGAAGAGAGGACTCTTTAGAAAAGACCCTCATGCTGGGAAAGATTGAAGGCAAAAGGAGAAGGGGCGGCAGAGGATGAGATAGTGTCACCGAAGCAATGAGCATGAAATTGGTCGAACTCCAGAAGCTAGTGAAAGACAGGGAGGCCTGGCGTGCTGTGATCCATGAGGTCGTGAAGAGTCGGACACGACTTAATGACTGAACAACAACAAAAAATATATTGCCAGTATGGCACAGTGGTTCTGAAATTGGACATAGACCTGGAAGCCATGAAGCTTCCTGGGTGACCTTGGGTCAGTATCTCTTCGCCTAACCTACCTCACAGGGTTGTTGTGAGGACAAATGGAGGGAAGGAACTATATACACCACCCTGAGCACCTTGGTGGAAGGGTGACAGAAAAAGTGAAAAATCAGTATTGCACATCTTTATTTAAATTGTAAGCTTTGTTTGGGACCTAGCCTGGCTGAAAAGGAGGGAATAAAGCAGTAACAGGAACATCGGGACTGGGGAGAGGACTCAAGAAAAACATCTGCCCCAATTCTCACTCTTTTGCCATAACCATCATTCCAGGGGAGCAGACAGAAAATAACAGGATACCATCAATATCACCCAACACTGTATTATCATTGGAATGGGAATAAGATCCTCATTTCAATCCAATGAAGCTATTGTTAACTGCTTTGAGAATCTATTGTGGTTGAACTATGGAATGCAAATATTGTAAATGATGGAATAAAATAAACTTGTGGGAGAGGAAGTAGAAAAGATTAGGCAAGTTTTATAGGAAGGGAGAGCTGAAAAAGAAGTATAAGGAGATGACAAAAATCCCAAGAGGTGGGGAGGGTTTTGCTCGTGAAAGATCTGCTTTGACCCCTCATGTCTAAAGGTCTTCGAAGGCCCATAAGAAGACAATAGTCTACAGATCAGATGGAAAAGGAGCTTTTGATGTTTGCAGATTCTCTGAGGGACAAAAGCAGCTTGTGGTCAAATTCCATGCGTTCTCTTGCTTCTTGTTTCCTGTGGGTTTACATCCAATTATTGTAGCTTTAAGATTTCCACTTTGGCATTCTAGGGTCCCCATCCTTTGTATTCATTATTTCCAGTGGTACATATCCAGTTAGGATGCTACTTACATGCAAGGTATATCTTCTAGAATATTAAAATTCCAATTTGTTGTGACACTCCTAATTTTTTTCCTCCTTGGTTTTGTTGTCAGTAGTGTTTTTTCTTTGTAGAATACCTCTTCCATTTCTAGATAATTTGGGCAAAAGTTAATTCAGGGTTCATGCTAAGTTTTTTTACTTGGCAAATGGGAAAATATTTTGTTTGAAAATGGGAAATACTGCCTCTCGAATGTCCCTAGGATTTTAAGAACAATCCAGTTTATTTCTCCCTTAGAAATGTTGTGCCCTTTTAATTTATCCTCTCTAGAACCAGAAGAATCTCTGAATAATGGAAGCTGTCATCAATCCTTATTTATGTTTTAAACTGGTTCTTGTTTAAAATGGCAGATTTACAACCACCAATGGGTTCTTTAAATGACTTGCCAAACATGTTCCTGAATTGGAATGATTTCTTTAGGACTCTGTCTAATGGAAACCAGTGGCTGACAAATAATCAGAGATAGGCATATAATCATATGCCTGAACTAGGTGGAATGTCTGGAAGTACCTCAGGCTAATTGGGATGCATGATCTTTACTGCATTTTAGTTTCTTAGAAGAGCTGAGAGATAACACCAAATGTTACTTCCTTTAGTCAGCAACTGACTTCCGTTGAATTAGCCTACAGATGCAAGTGTTTTTATTGCTTAGGCAAGAAGCAGATGCTGCTACTTGAGATTATCTCTATATCTCTCAGTTGCTTCTTATATCTCTTGTCAGTGTGTGAAATGTATTTGCAACAATTGACTGTCATGCTAGTTGAGTGGATTATATAGCATTCTAAAAGAAAACATTCAATGGGCTTGTTTAGTTCTCCATTCTTTTGGTAGGTAGTATGGAAACCCCGTTCATTGGGAATTCTCATTATAGTCCTTTATGAAAGTCACATAATTTGCTATTAATTTCTGTAGTAATTAAACACATTTGAGCTTGAGTTCAATTTTCAGGCTCCTGGAAAATCCCTTTCTTACCATTTCTGAAGCCTACTGTAGTGTTTACAGCATGTCTCTCTCTCTCTCTCTCTCTCTCTCTCTCTCTCTCTCTCTCTCTCTCGTATATTTTAGTTTTCAGGAGATTTTTCAAAGCTGCTTAAGGTGAGAGAACTGCTAAAAAGGAAAGGGAGAAAGCAGGAGCTGGCAGAACTGCCATTCCAAGTTGAAATCTATGTACTGTTTTACGTACTGTATAAACCTTTTTGTCCTGTGTTTTTATTCTTTTGTGTTAAAGTCGTTAGACATGTCTACCAGCTTGCTAGTTTTATTGTTCCATAAAATAGTGTTTAAAAACAATTAATGGCATAGAGAAATCTAGTACAACACAATTCAAGATGTAAGGTTAGCAGCCTGTTCTGCTCAGAATGGAAGGTTTTGTTCAGCACGTGTCAGTTCCTATTTTTAAAAGGACAACATAAAGACAATGTGAGGACCACCACAGCAGCAAACTAAAAGCCCTTGGGAGCAAGCTGAGTGTGGCTGAAAGCTTTAGCAGAGTTGTCCTTCAACCCTTAATGCCTTGCAAAATAAGATGTGATTCAGTGTAGAAGTCTGCTTTCCTGTAATAATTTTGTGACCCTGCCTGCAGAAAATAAATTTATATTCCATCGGACTTGTGGTGGTGACGATAGAAGTAACCTGGATGTGATATCAGGTTTGTTTGTTTTGTGTGTGTGTGTATACACATATATACACACCATGTAAAAGTGCAATAAAAATTCAGTTTATTAATCAGTTTCAGCCTGATCCGATGGTGCTATACTGCCGGTGCTGCAACTGCAGTGCTGGTGCGGCAGACTGTGCCACCTTGTCTTCTCTGCAGATTGTTCCCCAGTCATTGGCAGAGCACAGGTAAGCACCAAGTAGCATGAGGGTGTGGGGTGGGTGGCAAGAGGGCAGGGAGATGTCATTCCTAGGCAAGGGGAGGACAGAATGGGGGGGGAGTGACAGGCCCGAAAGGAGTAGGACCTTTCTTTGGTGGTGGCCTCCTTCATCAGATCCTATCCCCATTGGGCTCAGAAGCCCGGCATGGGATTTCTTGAGTCTGCACCAGTGATATAGCTGGCACATACTCAAGAGGCCCCATTAAGCATACTGGGGCTTTACTCAGGTTTCCCTTACCTTGCCCGCCAACCTGTTTGCATCCAGCATAAGATGCAGCGGTAGCCGTTTGGAACTGCTGCTCCTGTGCTGGATGGGATTGCTTGTGTGTATATTCACATGCATATAGTCTGTATTTGGCAGGTAATAAAATTGAAGTATGTTTCAGTGTATAAGCAAGAGATGAGCCAATAAATTAGTTAAATATTAAAATTAGTTTAATGTATAATGCCATTAAAATTCTACATTATTGTAACAATATTCTCTATTTAAAATGTTTCACTTTATTTGTATTGGATTAGATTTGTGTGTAGTTGGTTGTTCCAAAGTACAGAGGGCATTGGGTTTACATGGCTTCCCCAGCATTTCAGGTCCCAGAACTTCTGCATAACGGTCTGTGTGGAGGCCCTTTCGCATACATGGCATCCAAAGAACAGATGTCAAAGTGGTCTGGAACCTGGAAAGGCATGCCAGAGGGGACTGGGTCAAGCAAGTGTAAAAATAATCCCTCATGGTGTTTGATCAAACTGCATAAAACAATAATGGATCCAGTTGCACAGTGAGGCTTTCCCTCTTTTGCTCAAGGTGCCTTGATCAAATTGTTGTGATTCCCTCCTTCCATTACAATCCTTTGCACACCCATCCTGAGGGGACCTCCACTCCTTCATAGAGTTGCAGAAGAGCTGTCTATGGAAGAGGCAGGAAAGCCCTGTTGCATGAGTGGACGTCTGCTTAGGTAATTATAGATTCAATTTTTTAAAAAAATTTCTGTGCTGAAGAAATGGACGATTGAAGAGGTTGACTAGCCCAACTCAGTATAATTTCTAAACCATCCACTTGGTTACTCTCGTGGCACTTGCACAGAGAACTTGACAATTCTTAAGCGGCACTGTGTACTTCTGGAGCTACAACTTTTAGTGCTATGATGTGGAGATATGCAGTTGAAAGATGTCTTGAACCAGAGGTAAACTGAACATGATCATATGTACGTTTCAAAATGATCTCTAAGCTGATAGGGGCATAATTCCATTCACAATGTCATCAGATGGAACTTCTTTAAATGGTTAAAGGGCTATTACTGTCTGTCCATCAGATGGGCAGGATGAGCATCTGCAGTTGTAGCCTGAGGAGGTGCTCAAGATGCTAACAGACCTATCATACGTCAGAGGCAATTTTGGGAGCAAGTTACTCAAGTGAGATACAATATGACAACTTGAGGAGTGATTGTATGAAATGCATTTTTGGACCAATGTCAGGGATCAGAGTTCAGAGCAGAATTTGATTCTAAAGTATACCTTGTTGCCCTAGTTGAATATCCTTTGTAAAATCTACTAACTTTTTTAGTGCTTTTGGTCCTCTGTGCCACTTGACATTAGTGACCAGTCCATAACTTTATTGTGAGTGGCCTGCCAGAATATAGCTCTGAGTGATTGATGGCCTCCCCCTTACAATTTGACCTGCAGGTAGACCACAAAATTTCTCCCCTATAAGATATGCTGCCTGGAGATTCTTCTGGATCCTTCATTGCTGCTGGATTCTCAAGGTACCTTTCACCAGCTTAAGCTGGTGAATTAATTTTGTGAATTAGCTGTGATTACTTCTGGCAGATAGGTACTTGACCTCTGTCATTCTTGCTTTAGCAACCTCTTGTATTTACTAGGCACTCTGATCTTATCATTTTGAAGATTTGTGGGAAGCTGCAGCATACTTATGGGCCATGTCCCCTGGGTGCAAGGGAGTGGTAACAGGATGCAAGCGTCTTGTGTCTCGTGCCTCCCTGGGGCACCTGGTGGGGCCGCTGTGAGATACAGGAAGCTGGACTAGATGGGCCTTTGGCCTGATCCAGCAGGGCTCTTCTTATGTTTTTATGTTTTGAATAAAATGGCACATTGCATATTGAAATAGAGCATATTGCACTTATTTCAGCCACATTGTCTTTTAGCTTCCAGACTCAGTTCAGAGTGTTTAAGTCCCTCAGCATCTGGGGCCCTGTCAGGATATGTATATCTTAAGGAGCACCTCCTCCCATACATACCTCCCTGCTGTCTGGTTCCTGCCCGTTGTGAATGTGACAATTACCTGGACAAAGGGTTAACTGAACTGGACAACTACATGGACTACAGGGTTAACTGAAGCTTGACCAGCCTGTTTGCCACTAGATGCTGACAAGTGAAATCACCGCGTTTTAGAAAAACATGTTTAGATACTTAAGGGCTCAATTCTGAGGCCACTAGCTCCAAGTGTGGTAAACGTGTTATAAAACATATTTACAGCACCTAGGGAGTAGGGAGCACTGGCACTGGGCCAGCACGGGCCTTAGCGCCCGAAGAGGACGTTGTACTGCTGCCATTTGAAAATGTGACTGGGCAGGGCAGGGGAGGCTCAAGCCTGTGACAGGGTGGGGATGGTGACATTCTTTGCTACCAAAACCTTCTCCCCTTGCGAGCTAGGTAGCCTGACAGGGGTCCCGTCAGTTCTGCAGCCGCTCAAATACAGGTGCAGTGTCAAGAAGACCCATTGGCCCCACACTAGTGCAAATGCTCCCTTACCCGGAGGAGACCCTGGTGGTAGCCTTGGCAGCCTCAGGCCCCAGCGGTCACCATTTAGGCACTACTGGAATCCTGGATCCATTTTGGCACTGACTTCAGGATTGAGCTGCCCATGGAAGGTGGAGCTGCTTCTTTGAGGAATGCATTTTGAGACTTTGCCTTTAACACGCGACATACTTCTTTTTAAAAAAAAATTGATAAGATTATTTTATTGTTTAGGTTCTTCTGGTACAATTGTTTTATGTCAGAGAATTCAATATAAAGAAATGAATATGTAGACTGCAGTCTTATAGATGAAAGTTATATCCCAAGAGCATAACAGCCCTGCTGGATCTGACCAAGTATATATCTAGTCCAGCATTGTGACCAACCATATGCCTCTAGGAAACTGCAAACAAAGCACAAAGACAGTAACCCTAAATTTTTGTTGTTGTTGTTCAGTCGCTAAGTCGTGTCCGACTCTTCGCGACCCCATGGACCACAGCACGCCAGGCCTCCCTGTCCTCCACTAGCTTCCTGAGTTCGCCCAATTTCATATTCATTGCTTCGGTGACACTATCTAACCATCTCATCCTCTGTCGCCCCCTTCTCCTTTTGCCTTCAATCTTTCCCAGCATGAGGGTCTTTTCTAAAGAGTCCTCTCTTCTCATCAGGTGGCCAAAGTATTGGAGCTTCAGCTTCAGCATTTGTCCTTCCAGGGAGCAATCAGGCTTGACTTCCTGGAGAATTGACCGATTGGATCTCTTTGCAGTCCAGGGGACTCTCAAGAGTCTTCTCCAACACCATAATTCAAAAGCATCGATTCTTCGATGCTCTGCCTTTCTTATGGTCCAGCTCTCACAGCCATACATGGCTACTGGGAAAACCATCGCTTTGACTATGCGAACCTTTGTTGGCAGGGTGATGTCTCGGCTTTTGATTAAGCTATCTAGGTTCACCATAGCTTTCTTCCCAAGAAGTAAACGTCTTTTAATTTCATGGCTGCAGTCACCATCTGCGGTGATCTTGGAGCCCAGGAAAATAAAGTCTGTCACTGCTTCCATTTCTTCCCCTCCTATTTGCCAGGAAGTGATGGGAGTGGTTGCCATGATCTTAGTCTTTTTAATGTTGAGCTTCAAACCAATTTTGGCACTTTCCTCTTTCACCCTCATCAAAAGGTTCTTTAGGTCTTCCTCACTTTCTGCCAGTAGAGTGGTATCGTCTGCATATCTGAGGTTGTTGATGTTTCTCCCAGCAATCTTGATTCCAGCTTGTGAGTCATCCAGCCCTGCCTTCCTCATGATGTACTCTGCGTATAAGTTAAATAAGCAGAGTGACAATATACAGCCTTGTCGTACTCCTTTCTCAATTTTAAACCAGTCGGTTGTTCCATGTCCAGTTCTAACTGTTGCTTCCTGACCCGCATAAAGGTTTCTCAGAAGGCAGATCAGGTGGTCTGGAACTCCCATCTCTTCAAGAACTTGCCACAGTTCGTTGTGATCCACACAATCAAAGGCTTTAGCATAATCAATGAAGCAGAGGTAGATGTTTTTCTGGAACTCTCTTGCTTTCTCCATGATCCAGCGAAGGTTGGCAATTTGATCTCTAGTTCCTCTGCCTCTTCGGAAACCAGCTTGTACATCTGGTAGTTCTCGATTCACATACTGCTGAAGCCGAGCTTGTAGGATTTTGAGCATGACCTTGCTAGCATGTGAAATGAGTGCAATGGTGCGGTAATTCGAGCAATCTTTGGCATTGCCCTTCTTTGGGATTGGAATGTAAACTGATCTTTTCCAGTCTTGTGGCCACTGTTGGGTTTTCCAAATTTGCTGGCATATGGAGAGCAGCACTTGGACAGCATCATCTTTTAAGATTTTGAGTAATTCCGCTGGAATGCTGTCACCTCCACTAGCTTTGTTGTTAGTGAGGCTTTCTAAAGCCCACTTGACTTCACTCTCCAGGATGTCAGGTTCGAGCTCAGTGACTGTACCACTGTGGTTATCAGGAACATTTAGATCGGCCTTATAGAGTTCCTCAGTGTATTCTTGCCACCTCTTCTGAATCTCATCTGCTTCTGTTAGGTCTTTGCCATTTTTGTCCTTTATTGTGCCTACCTTAGCATGAAATTGTCCTTTGACATCTCCAATTTTCTTGAAAAGATCTCTAGTCCTCCCCATTCTGTTGTTTTCCTCTATTTCTTTGCATTGCTCATTTAGAAAGGCCTTCCTATCTCTCCTTGCTGTTCTCTGGAAATCTGCATTCAGTTGGGTATATCTTTTCCTTTCTCCCTTGCTTTTGGCTTCTCTCCTTTCCTCAGCTATTTGTAAAGCCTCGTCAGACAGCCACTTTGCCTTCTTGCATTTCTTCCTCTTTGGGATGGTTTTAGTTGCTGCCTCCTGTACAATGTTACAGACCTCCGTCCAAAGTTCTTCAGGCACTCTGTCTACCAAATCTAAGCCCCTAAATCTATTTGTCACCTCCACTGTATATTCGTAGGGGATCTGATTTAGGTCATACGTGGAGGGCCTAGCGGTTTTCCCTACTTTTTTCAGTTTAAGCCTGAATTTGGCAAGAAGAAGCTGATGATCTGAGCCACAGTCAGCTCCAGGTCTTGTTTTGACTGCCTGTATGGAACTTTTCCATCTTTGGCTGCAAAGAATGTAATCAATCTGATTTCGATGTAGACCATCTGGTGAAGTCCATGTGTACAGTCGCCGTTTGTGTTGCTGGAAAAGGGTGTTTGCTATGACTAATGTGTTCTCCTGACAGAACTCTATCAGTCTTTGCCCTGCTTCATTTTGTACTCCAAGACCAAACTTGCCTGTTATTCCTCTTACCTCTTGACTGCCTACTTTAGCATTCCAATCCCCTATGATGAGAAGGACATCTTTTTTGGGTGTTAATTCTAGAAGCTGTTCTAGGTCTTCATAGAAGCGGTCAACTTCTTCCTCATCAGCACCAGTTGTTGGGGCGTAGACTTGGATTACTGTGATGTTGAAAGGTTTGCCTTGGATCCGAATGGAAATCATTCTATCATTTTTGAGGTTATACCCCAGTACTGCTGTTCTCACTCTCTTGTTCACGATGAAGGCTACTCCATTTCTTCTAAGGGATTCCTGCCCACAGTAGCAAATATAATGGTCATCTGAATTAAATTCTCCCATTCCTGTCCACTTTAGTTCACTAACTCCCAGGATGTCGATGTTCAGCCTTGACATCTCACGTTTGACCACATCTAGCTTGCCTTGATAAATAGATCTGACGTTCCAGGTTCCTATGTAGTATTGTTCTTTGCAGCATCGCACTTTCCTTTCACTTCCAGACACATCCACAGCTGAGCTTCCTTTCAGTTTTGGCCCAGCTACTTCACTCTTTCTGGAGCTACTAGTACTCGTGTTCTGCTCTTCCCCAGTAGCATAATGGACACCTTCCGACCTGAGGGTCTCATCTTCCAGTGTCATATCGTTTAGCCTTTTTGTTCTGTAATCCATGGGGTTTTCTTGGCAAGAGTACTGGAGTGGGTTGCCACTTCCTTCTCCAGCGGACCACGTTTAGTCAGAACTCTCTGCTGTGACCTGTCCATCTTGGGTAGCCCTACATGGCATAGCTCACAGCTTCATTGAGCTACTCAAGCCCCTTCGCCACAACAAGGCAGTGATCCATGAAAGGGATGGACCCTAAATAGATGGAGATAACTAAAATAAACAGCAAAGTTGAATTCATCATCTCTGCTAATGTATCTGTGTGAGGTAGTAGGCCATACAACTGTTCTAATTTAAAATACAAAGTGTTGTACCTGTTGTACCTATATCAGTACCTGTTGATTGATTGAAAATACAAAGCAAGGCAGTACTCAAAGAATAAGTTAGTGTCCTGTATTTGCTGTGTTGATGGACTCCTGAATTTTCTTATTCTTTCATTACCTTATGGCTCATGTCTTCCCTACTTGAGTTCTTAATGCGTGCATAGAGAAAATACATTCTTCTGCAGTTTAGCTCGTCTAAACTGGAAATAGGAAAGGCTGGTGTGAATGTACTCTTTTGGCATGTACTCTTGTGGGGGCGGAGGGCACCCACAATAATTAGTAGTTATTGGGGTTGCTCCACTCTGTGAATATTCGGGGGCTCAGACCACCCACAATAACTTGTTGGGTGGTCTGAGCCCCCCCAATATTGGGTACCCCCACAGAGTGGAACAACCCCATCCTGCGCGGCTGATGGCACCCCCATGTCCAAGATCGTGAGCATGCGCAGTGGTCGCCTCATGTCAAAACCACTGCACATGCTCACTCCAGCAGCATGGAGAGCCAATGGGATGCTGCTGCATCCCTCTTGTTCTTCCCCTTCGACCTCCAGATTGGCCGGCTGGCTGCCCAGAGACTTGGGCATCCTTAAACTGCACTGTCCCGCACTCCACACTTCATTTGGAGCGCAGGTGACGGACCAAGACAGTGGGAGGGAGTTTCTGCTGGTACTTAGCACTGCCCACAGGACTGAAATTTTTTGAAACCACGGCCGCTATTTCAAATATATTACTGCGTCTGCTCTGCTGCCTCTGTGTGCTAATTGTTAGTAGAGAGAGGGGGGCTTATTCTAGAAGACACAACTTTTACTATTCAGTTTTTTTAAAACGTTTTTTCTTGTGCTGGGCTTCAGATTAGATTCTAGTTATTTTTTGGTTGGGGAGGTTCACATTTATAGTTCAGTTCTGTTTTGGGCAGTGGGTGAACTCAGCCCTGCCTGCCTGCCTGCCAGCCGGTTCTCAAAGTAAAACAACAGCAGCACCAAGGGCGGCAGCTGATCTTTCTAAGAGGGGTGTCTCCTGATTGATTGAGTCCTACTTCATTTCTGTTTGGGGCAGTGGTTGAAGTCAACGCAGCCTGCCAGCCAGTTTTCAAAGTACCTGTGTAGAAACCAAGGAGCAGCTGATCTTTGCCGCCTTTGAGAGTGTCCTGCCGCCATCAGAAGTGTCTCTGCCATTGTGGCATCTCCTCCCTCACTACCATGTCAAAGTTCCAGCACACTATCCAAAAATTTGGATAAAAACAGATAACACCACCTTTTGCTATTTTAATTGAGAAAGTTTGGGAAAAACCCAAAAACCACCCCTAATCCTTGCTTTAGAAGAACTGACACTGTTCACAGCTGGAAAAGGAGATGCGGGGCAGAAATGATACTATCTGTGTTCAATAGATAATTTAATTTGAACGTGCTATTTTACTGCTGTGTGGGCGTGTCCGCGTCAGGGGGCATTGCCGCATCAGGGGGCGTGGCTATGGGCACCCCCAATGTTGAAGTCAAGTTGGCTCCCCTGCTTGGTAGTAATTATCCATGGCCTTTAACGATGGAAGTAACAGCTGCTCTATTATATGGCATGAGCAGGCTTTGAAAATGAGCCACAAATTTTGCACAGACACCTCATTTTGCTTGTATAAATTTATGTTTATAGTGCTGTTGAACTTACTAAGTCGAAACTATTGTATGCTGCAAAGGCTTTTTGCTGCTCTGATTTGTTTCTCAGTCTGTCTATGGAACTCTAGGATTCTCTGAGTAGGAAGAAAATCAATAACAAACTTCCTGAAAAGATAGCTTGCCTTCAAATGTGCAGCTGCTGGGAAGTTGAGGGTGTCATTTGAGTTCATGCCAGGAGATGGCGTGTCCCAAGAGATTGGGCTAACTTCCTGTGTGGTTCAAAGAACATGTTCCTGGATCCTCTGTGATATACAGATTTTCCTTGGCAGACCAGTAAATGTGGAAAGGGTTTTATTGAAGATCATCTATAGATCAAAATACTAATTATTTTAAAGATTGTACACATTCAAAAAACAAAAGTTCAAAATATACAAGTAAAGACATATCCTCTGCTGGCAGAGGCCACACATCTAAATATGAGTAACTTACGCTATTTGGAATGAAAATACTTTCATGTGGCATACTGTAAGCTTGCAACATCCCCGTAGGGACATCCAGGGCAGCTAATTGTTGTTGTTGTTCAGTCTCTAAGTCGTGTCCGACTCTTCGCGACCCCATGGACCACAGCACGCCAGGCCTCCCTGTCCTCCACTAGCTTCCGGAGTTCGCCCAATTTCATGTTCATCGCTTTGGTGACACTATCTAACCATCTCATCCTCTGCCTCCCCCTTCTCCTTTTGCCTTCAATCTTTCCCAGCATGAGGGTCTTTTCTAAAGAGTCCTCTCTTCTTATGAGGTGGCCGAAGTATTTGAGCTTCAGCACTTGTCCTTCCCTGGCAGCTAATACCATTTGTTTAAAACAAACTAATCAAAACAAGAGCTCGTGGGCAACAAATAAATGCATTAAAAAAATCTAGTAATTTTGATTCTGAGACTTCTAATGCTAATTCTCAGACCCCTAGCGCTGAGAATAAAAAAGCAATGAAATAATCAGTGGAACACTAATTGGAACGAGTGCATTCTTACTAGCCACTAAAAACCGCATACAGGCCTGCCCAGTTTCAACTAATTCAGTAGTTAATTCAGTTAAAAATCTTTTTTTAACCTTGTTGCAGCAGAACCACAGGTGTTCCCCTACATTTAAAAAGGTGTTCCCAGTATCCACAGTTTCAGGTATCCACGGGGAGAGGGTCTGGAATGGAACCCCAGTGGATACCGCAGCATGCCTGTAATGACTGCGTCAGCTGGACCTCTCTGGAAAGGGAATTTCACAAGCTTGGCATTGCCACAGAGAAGGTCCTGTCTGGCATCCATATAGTCCCCAACTGTCAGTAAGGGGATGCAAAGCAAGGCCTCTTTTGAGCAGAACAGAGTGCCTGGGCAGCTTCATGTTGTTCATGTGGAGGTGATTCTTTCAGTATCCAAGCCATTTAGGTTGTAGAGGTTATGATCAGCACCTTGAATTGAGCCTGCAAACATACTAGCAGCTAATGAAGTTGATATAGCACTGGTATGGTGATCAGATCAAGGGGCTCCCAAAACAACTCTGCTTGTCTCACATTCTGTACTATATGAAGCTTCTCCCCAAAGAGCAGGCCCTGTGTAGAAACCAGACCCGAATTAGTGTTCAGTGTTTTCTCATCCATTCATTTCATTTTTACCTCTTCGGTTAATTGATGTTCTAAGAATTTATTTAAGATCCATTCTGTCTCTTATAATTGCAGCCATAAAATCCACACTTCTCAAGATACTTCTGGCATACCACCAGTGGTGTGCCTAGTGGTGTGAATGTTGCTTCATTTTTGCTCAAGATTTGTTAGTAGGCAGCCATTTATGTTTTTTTTTTTTTTTTGAGTAATTGACCTTGGAAGAATGTAACTGCCTGCTAAGATATGTTTGTACATGTGCCTGGCAAAAAAATGTGTCTAGCAATAAGGCTTCAGATCTTCGCATTGCTTTCAAATTTCAGCAGATGCATTTTCTTGTAGCAAGAGTGAGTGAGTGAGTTTCATGGGCTGAACCAATTGCGGGATTACCTAGAGGAACATAGTAATAAAAACAAAACTTGAAATATCACTTTACACTCTTGAAATAATAAAAGGAGTGTTAACAAGATTGATGCAAGCTGTGGCTGACAAAAGTTACCCCTAGATTGTCTTACAACTTATTAACTGTGTTCCTTTAGCAGGGTTTATGCTGTTAAAAGCTAATCTTATGATCAGCTATACTGTGCACTTTCTACCTATTTGCTGTCAAGTCATTAGGTTTTACAAAATCTCAGCTAGCAACACTGTAGGGAATGTATGAAAACTTGTATATAGGAAACAGGCTTTAGGAAGCTTTCTGATTTGGCTTAGATTATTTGCTAGAGGATCATTAAATACTCTTGGTAGTGTCAAATCTATTTTACTTCCAATTGATTTGGATTGCAGATAATTGAAAAACATTGACAGATTTGTAAGGAAATTTTATACCATCATTTGGAAGTCTATGGCTTGAATTCTGAGAATCATTATCAGAGTTTCATTCGTGCAATCCTTGTGCAACCCCCATGCTTTCCCCTTTCCTCCCCCATCACTCGAGGGATGGGTTAATCATCCAGAACCATAATTCATGTGGTGCAAGGAGCTGTAGTTATGAGAAGGAATCAGTGGAAAAGCAAAGGCTGAAGCAAAGGGGCACAGACATCAGGTATAAACCACTAGAAAACAAAACAGGGTTTAAAGTAGAGTGAAAGTCTTTGTTTCCTTATTTTTTTTATTTTCTTTAACAGTAAAATTAAAAGATCATTGCTCATTCCTGTATTTTACAAAAAATATATGTTCTCTGGAGGAGGAAGGGTTCCATTCCTTACTTCTGGGAAGCCCCTCCCCTCTCCGAAGGCTGGTCTGGTCTCAAACGAACAGACTCCTGTAGGAGGCGCTCCCCTGTTCCCCAAACCGGCTCAGCCTTCGCAGAGAACGGTCACGTTGGTCTCAACGTTAACGTAATTTTCAATAATTGTATAAAAAGAAAGAAGAAAGAGTTTTTTTGTTTGTTTGGACAAGAAAGAAGACTTTGACGAGGGCTCCTTTTCTATACCCAGCGGAATTCTTTTCTTGCTGGCCAGCTAGTTCGCTGAGAGGAGTCCCTCAGGAGCCTGTTAGGGCTTGAGCCTCTGGGGATCAGGCGGAGCTTCGTTGTGCAGTGCGCTCGTCTCTCCTGCTGCAAGAGCGCTTAGGCACGACGCGCTGAGGGAAAAGCCGAGGCTTTTTTCTAACATTCGATCGGGCAGCCGATCGGCCTTAGTCCCTGGTGTCTGTACAGCGGGACGGCCCCAACACGCGCCTCCCGCGTTAGTACTGCAGCCCTTTTTTCAGTGGAGAGCTAGTTGAGCGCGGGAGACCCCACGATTGTGTCTCCCGTCCATGTGCGCGGCAGCAGCTTCAAAGTGCAACGTTGAATCGGAGAGGGTCGCCCCTTCATCGCGCGCCCTCTCCCTGCCTCTTTGCCGTATCGCGGCGGTTCTGGGCGTCTCAGTCACAGGAGACCCCCCCACCATCGTGTCTCCCGCCTGGCGCAACGTCGATTCATCGATCGGGTAAGGTCACCCCGATACGAGGGGCTTCTTCCTGGGGTCTGTTCTGGGAGTGCTTTGCGGGCCTCAGTTTTCTGCCCTTCCGTCTCAGGCATCGAAGTAACGCTGGGAGGTCGGGTTTTTGCCTATCTTTTACGAGCCTAGGCCCGGCCCTATCGCAGGAGCCTGTGTTTGGCTTGCCCCTGCTGGTGCTTGCTTCTTATGGTGTGGTGATTTTAAGGCCCAGCTTTCTTTCCAAAGAGCTTTGGCACCCTCTACATTTGTTTCCTGCTCTGTGAGGAAAGGGGTTGACAGGATTTACCATGGCCGCTAGTGAGCAGAATAACCCAGTGGAGTCTGGGCCACAACCAGAGGTCCAGGCCGGTCCAAGCACCTCAGTTAACGCGCAGAACTTGTCAAGAGCACCGCAGGGATTTGTGCTACAGTCTCAAGCGCATTTGGAAGCACTTGTGAAGCAAATGATCCAGATCCAATCAGGCTCAACAGGGGCGACCCAAACAGTTGGGCAAAAGGGCACGTAAGCGTTCTCCGTCACCAGTGGATTCCTACTCTCCTTTAGATTCCACTAGTTCTGATTCTCCAGATTCTCCTCCCAGCAGACGCAAAAGACTGTGCCATGCCACTGGGGGTGCCAAGCGCAGACAGGGAGCCCATAAACGCAGACAAAAGGTCGCTTACTGGTCTGACCCTTGGCAATCCGTTACACCAGAATCTTCAGAGTGCTCCCATGAGGAGGGGGAGCTTTCTGGAGAGGAGGACGAGGTGTAGGATGAGGAGGGGGATAGATTATTCCCGGCAGAAATGTTTCCCCGACTCCTTAATAAGGTCACTCAGACCCTAGGTCTGGGTCAGGTTGACAAGTCCAAGGAACCTGAGGTTTCGGGTTCAAAGAAGGCTTCTCGGTCCCTATTTCCTAAGAGAGCCAGCAAGCCCAATGTGGTTCCTTTTTCTGATTCCTTCCAAGCAATACTGGAATCAGAATGGAAGTCTCCTATTAGAGCTAGGCGACAACCCAGGGTGATCAACAAATTTTACCCTTTGCCTGAGGAGGTCCTAGCCCAGCTCAAAGTCCCTTCAGTAGACCCACCGGTTGCAGCACTTTTATCGGCTGCAGTCATTCCGTCAGAGGGTGAAGGGGGCGCAAGGGACCCATGTGACAGGAGGGACGAGGGGGCGTTGAAGAGAAATTTGGAGGCTTCAGCGCTGGCCCTCAGAGCCGCAGCGACCAATTCAGTGATGGCCAGGGCCCTCCTTTCCTGGGTGGAGGATCTGAAGACAGATCGTAAACTCTCATCTTCCATGCGTAACACCCTTAAAAAGATTGAGTTAGCAGCCGCTTTCACGGCTGACTCCTCTCTGGATTCACTGCAGTTTGGCGCCAGGGCCCTGGCGGCTAACGTGGTGGCAAGAAGGAATATTTGGCTCCGGCAATGGGAGGTAGATCAGGGCTCCCAGTCGAGGCTGGTCTCTGTCCCATTTGTGGGATCCAAACTCTTTGGGCAGGCTCTGGATTCGCTCCTGGTGGAGAACCGGGACAAGCAAAAGGTCCTGCCCAAGGCAAGCAAAGAGCAGCCCAAAAATAAGTCCATGGCAACCTCTTCCTTTCGAGGCCGCAGGGGTTCCTTTCGATGCAACGAGGGGTTCCAGCGTAGAAATCGCTGGAATAGATCCAAATTTCCCACCAGGGGCAGAGGGAACGCAGGAGGAGACTCTGCCACCCAGGGGAAGTCCAACAAGTCCTCCAGGCCAGTGTAACGCCAGTCCGGGGGGGGAGTGTTCCGATTGGGGGCCGTCTCCAGCACTTTGCCGCTCAATGGAGCCAGTTTACTACGGATGCTTGGGTGCTGGAGACGGTGTCTGGGGGGTACTCCCTGGAGTTCTGCAAGAAGCTGTGTCCCCGTTTTTGGAAGGTTCCCACTTCGGGGGACAAGGAGAAACATCGGAGAATGCTGGGCGCCATCCAACATCTTTTAGACATCCGGGCAATCGAATCAGTACCAAAGAAACAGCAGGGCAAGGGCGTCTACTCGGTGTTTTTCCTCGTCCCCAAGAAGAATGGGGATGTTCGAGCCATTCTAGACTTGAAATGGTTAAACCTGTTCCTGCGCAGACGCCGGTTCAAAATGGAGACTTGGAAGTCGATCGTCTCAGCCCTGGAGGCGGGGGACTTCTTGGCTTCCATAGACCTGGCGGAAGCCTATCTTCACATACCGATCCGCCCAGCGCACAGGCAGTTCCTCAGATACTGCTATGGGTCCAGGCATTTTCAGTATCAGGCCTTACCATTCGGCCTGATGGCTGCCCCCAGGGTGTTCACAAAGATCCTGGTGGCCCTGGTGGAATATCTGAGGACCCAGAAGGTTTACCTGTTTCCGTATCTCGACGACCTCCTGATCAGAGCTCCATCAGAGGATCAGGTGCGTCGGGATGTCTCGTTGACGATCCAGACCCTCCTGCAAGCCAGGTTCGTCATCAACATGGACAAGAGTTCCCTGCAGCCGACCCAGCACCTGGAACACCTGGGGCTGTTGTTGGATACACGGAATTCTCTTTATTACCTATCTTGGGAGAGGCAGGAAAAATTGTCCAGCCTTCTAAAGCAAGTGCAGAGGGACAGAGTATCCGATCTAATGACCCTAGCCAGGCTTATGGGCAATGTTAGTCTCTTGCCAGGACGTCGTGCAGTGGGCGCGCCTTCACTCCCGGGTCCTGCAAGACTTCCTACTCTCTTTCCAACGGTCGATAGAGAAGAAGCATCATCTGGCTCTTGTGGTGCCGACGGAGGTGAAGGAGGACCTAGTCTGGTGGCTGACTGACAGACGCCTGGCATGAGGCTCGTCTTTCAACAACCAAGACTGGACGGTTGTCATGACAGATGCGAGTCTTCTGGGCTGGGGAGCCCACACCGGGGGAGCTTTGGCCCAGGGAACATGGACGTTGCAGGAAAGAAAGTCACACATCAACCTGCTGGAGCTCAGGGCAGTCCGCCTGGCCCTTCGGAGTTTTGCGCACCTTCTCCATGGGCGGCATGTCTTAGTGAGGATGGACAACACAACGACGAAGGCCTTTGTAAACAGGCAGGGGGGCCTCTGCTCCCGCAAGCTTCATTCGGAAGCGATGCAGTTGTTCCGCTGGGCGGAGTGCAACCTCCAGTCTCTGAGGGCGGAACACCTAGCAGGTCTGGCCAATGTTACAGCGGATTGGCTAAGTCGTCGGCAAGTAGGAGACTTGGAGTGGCAGCTCCATCCTCAAGTGTTCCATCTGGTGTCAGTTCACTTCGGCAGGCCAGAGGTGGATCTCTTCGCGTCAAGCGAAAATGTGCAACTGCCTCGTTTCTTTGCCAGGGATCCTCAGCAAGGGGCAGAAGCGCCTTGAGACCAGACCAGCCTTCGGAGAGGGGGGGGGGCTTCCCAGAAGTAAGGAATGTCACCCTTCCTCCACCATAACGAATTCACGGTAAGAATTCCGCTTATTTGTTTTCCATAGTCTCAGGGAAAGGATATTTAGTCCAGTCCAGAAGATCTGTTGGGCAGCCCAATTCTATCCCTTAGAAATGCCAATCTGAGTGATGTACAATATGACAAGACAAGCACCCTTGGTTGCTGTCTCTGTATTATGGCTTTACAGAACATTTGCAATTGAGTGAACCCCCCTTTTATTGGTTATGATGCCTACATAGAGTTCAGAGCCTCAGGTGGTTGTCACCCCTGTTCAGGAGCCTGTCTCTGCTCTGACCTACGAACAAATAGAAGCCAGGATTCAGAACATGTTTGCCACCCATTTCACTAGCTATGAAATCACTGGATCAGTAGGGGCAGCAATATCATCTCCACAGGTCGGACCCCACATGCTGCCCCAGCGACTGCAGCCATTGGGGAGATCCCTAATCAAACCTGATCCCTAAACAGGCTAGATTGGATAACCTAGAGGCAAGCTCCAGCTAGTCTCTTGAGCATGTCATGGAGCTTGAAGAGGTCTCTGCTGGGTCCACTGTGGAGGAAAGTGAGGTGTTTGATGATGAGCAAGATATGGAAGCCTATGACTCCTGTCTTTTCCCTCCTGAGCTCTTCCCTAAGATGCCTTTGAAGATGGTCAACATGCTCAAACTCCAAAAGGAGCATCCCAAATGCAGAGGCATCATCCTCTCAAAAGAAGGGTAGGGCTTCTGCTGTCTTTCCTTCACAACATGAGATTCTTAAAGGGTTCTCTTTACCACAACCCTTCAAGCTTCTGATAGATAAGGAATGGAACACTCCACTAAGAACAAGGAAAGAAACAAGCCTGCCATCAGGTTTTACAATTTAGATCATGAGAACATGCAGTGCCTTAAGTCCCCTTCGGTTGATGCTCCAGTCACTGCACTAAGCTCTCCATCTGTATTGCCTTCTGATACTAAGAGCCTCCCTAAGGACCATATTGACAAAAAGATTGAAATGACTGCCAGAAAGTTTTTTTGAGGCATCTGCAGTAGCTTTGTGGGCATTTGTAGCCAGGTCTCTGTTCACCCATGCATCTGTCCTATGGATCAGAGATGTTCTAGATCAAACTGTGGGACCCACTTGGTGGCTCATGACCTGATGTCAGGTGGGTTGCAGAAAGCTGTGAGCAGCCATCTTGGAAACTGCAGATCTTACTCTTGTTATATTCCTTTTGTGAGTGTTAATAGTTTGAATTTCTTTTTAATTAGTTTTTTATTGATTTTAAAATAAGGATACAGTATAGGGTAATGATAACCTTAGGGAAAGGGGAACACTAAGGATAACACAAAAGGATTACTGTCCTGGGATCGCAGTATTTCTAACCTAATTTATCTTAAAAAAATCGTTACAATACATCTTAACACATTTACTAAATTCTTGATTGTATATCTATCCAATCATAAAAAGGCTTCCAATAATTTTCTATCTTGCACAAATTTCCATCTTTGAGTCTCTCAGTCAAGATATCCATTTCGGCTACATCATATAATTTGTCTATCAAATTCTCTAATTCTGGGGTTACATTACTTTTCCAAATTTGAGCATATACTAATCTCGCTGCAGTAATAATATGTATAGCTAAATATTTACTTTGTCTATCTTGTATTGAGGACACAATATTGAGAAGAAGAAAACTCCGGTCTAAATGGGATATCACATTTCAAAATTTGTTGAGTCCTTTTATGTATTATTTTCCTTTTTTTTTTTTTTTTGCTTTTTTACAAGTCTACCTCATATGATAATAAGCGCCTGTTGAGTCATTGCATTTCTAACATTGATTTGAAGATCCTTTATACATTTTAGCTATGATCTCTGGAGATAACTGCCTTCTATAAAACATTTATAAATGTTTTCTTTAAATGTTGATGCTTTAGTAAATTTTATATTCATATTCCAGATATGTTCCCATTCCTCTGAATTTATCTCATAGCCAAAATTTTTCATCCATTTTATCATTGTCTCTTTTATCGTTTCATCTTCTGTTTTAAGTATAAAAGTAGGTATTCATACCTCTTCTTGATATATTTCTTATATCATATTGATATAATATGATATATTACTTCATCTTAATAAATTCCTCTTTTTTATCTTCTTTGAGTCTAGATTTAAGTTGCATTTCTTTCCACTAGTCTTAGTATATTCCTTTGTTTTCCAATTCTTGTCTATTTAAAAGGTTTCCTTTCTTATCTAATAATTCTTGATATGTCTTATTTTGATCCTCTCTTGTCCAGTCTGGTCTACTAATTACTTCTAGAGGTTTAACCCATCTTGGTATCTTTAAATGTATCTTGTATCTTATCTGTTCCCAAGTTTTCATTAATGATCTCCTCAAAATATGTTGTTTAAATTGTCCATAATATTTTTCTTTATCATATATTAAGAATGCGTGCCATCCAACTTGTAGATCATGTGATTCTAATTTCATTAGTCTTGTCTTGCATGCTTTTGCCCAATCTTAAATCCATTGCAAAGCCGCTGCTTGGTAGTACAATTCCCAGTCAGGCAGGCCAAATCCAGCCCTTCTCTTATCTTCTTGTAATAACTCAATTTTATTCTTGGTTTTTTTCCTTGCCATATAAATCTGATCATCATTCTATTTAATTCTATAAAAAAATTCTTCTTAAGTATTATAGGGATAGTCTGGAACAGGAATAATAATTTTGGTAAAATATTCATCTTAATAGTGGCTATTCTTCCCATCAAAGATATTTATAGTTCGTTCCAAGTTTCTAACTCCTTCAATATTTCTTTTAAAAATTTCAAATAATTATCTTCCATTAATGTACTTGTGAAAGGCAGAGCGCCGAAGAATAGATGCTTTCGAATTATGGTGTTGGAGAAGACTCCTGAGAGTCCCCTGGACTGCAAGGAGATCCAATCGGTCAATCCTCCAGGAAGTCAAGCCTAATTGCTCCCTGGAAGGACAAATCCTGAAGCTGAAGCTCCAATACTTTGGCCACCTCATGAGAAGAGAGGACTCTTTAGAAAAGGCCCTCATGCTGGGAAAGATTGAAGGCAAAAGGAGAAGGGGGCGGCAGAGAATGAGATGGTTAAACAGTGTCACCGAAGCAACGAACATGAAATTGGGTGAACTCAGGAAGCTAGTGGAGGACAGGGAGGCCTGGCGTGCTGTGGTCCATGGGGTCGCAAAGAGTCGGACATGACTTAGCGACTGAACAACAACAAATGTACTTGTCTTCTTTGTTATGTTTCCCAAATATTTTACTTTGTTTGTAATTTGCAAACCAAAAGTCTTCAATTTACCTACCTCTTTCCCCTTTATATTCTTTAATGTCATCTTTGTTTTTTGATAGTTGATCTTTAATCTTGCCACTTTGCCATATTTTTCCAAATCTTCTAATAGAAATTGAAGAGAAGTCATTGGATCTTCTATAATAAAGACCAAATCATCTGCATAAGCTTGTAGTTTACATTCTTCTTGATTTCTTAATCCTTTTATCCTACTATCATCTCTTATTATATTACTAGCTTTTTGTGACCCGGCGTTGCCCGGGGGCAGAAATTATCCCCAGGCTCTATTAGGAGGAGGAATGCGTTTGTTCTGCAGTGCACCCCCACCTCTGGGGGCATAAGGGGGGCCCTACCCCCACAGTATATCTGTCCAGATCGTAAGGAATAAGTGCACCACGTGTGGTGCACATTGTTCCAGGCGTTCCAGAGTAATGGTGGAACATACACACACATACACAAACCTCCCTCAAAAGTATGACATAGTGAGATCCATAGATAGACATATAGAACGCGTCCCTGAAATAACACAGCATTGCTGACGTGGAACCCAAAACACACACTATCACTGTGAAATGAATGAGGAAACAGGGACACCCTACCCTAAGAGAGCAATCTGAAGGTCCCACTTACTGTCTGCAGGTCCTGTGGCAGGACAGGTGGCCAGTTAGCTCCCTGGACATAGGCCCCTCTCAGATCCGACTGGGTGCTGGAAGTCTCTGGATCCTGCTCTTTCCACCCTGGGCCAGTCAGGCAACGCAGGCAAAGCATTTAGTTTCGCTTTCTGTTCTCCCTCTGTCTGGTAGCTGAGCTGCTCAGCCCTCCCACATAACCTGCAGAATCGTCTGTAACCACAGGGTGGCAGCAGACCTGTAGCCCCATGCAATCCCCTTGGTTCCCGACGATCTGGGCCCCCTCCCCGAAAACCGGGGGGTGTAGGGGGGTCTGACCCTCACAGTGATTCCTTCCAGGCTGCAAGGAACGTGTGTGCCAAGTTTCGTGGCCGTGGGTCAAGGGACGGAGACGTGTATAAGGAACATACACACATACGTCCGTTTTTATATATATAGATTTAAAATCTCCGATGAAAGAATAAATAGCAACGGCGATAATAGGCAGCCTTGTCTTGTTCCTTGTTCTATCTTTACTTCTTTAGTAAATTCTCCATTTATTTTTATTTTTGCTTTCTGTTCTGAATACATTCCTTTCATCACTTTAATTATCTTTTCACCAAATTGCATTTATTCTAGTTGTTTTTTCATAAAATTCCAATTAACATTATCAAAGGCTTTTTGTGCATCTATAAATGTCAGGGCTAATTTTCTTTCTGGATGCATCTCAAAAAATTCCAAGACATCTATTACCATTCTAACATTATTCTTTATCTGTCTTTTTGGCAAGAATCCCGCTTGATCTTCATGAATCAATTGTATCAGGATTTTCTTAAGTCTCGAGGCCAATATTGACGTAAATATTTTATAATCTACATTCAATAGTGATATTGGTCTGTAGTTCTTAATTTCCGTCTGATCAGTTTCTGGTTTCTGTATCAGTGTGATAATTGCCTCCTCCCATGTTTTAGGAATCTCTCCGCTTTCCCATATTTCTTCAATTAATTTCTTTAATGGAATCATCAATACTTCTTCTAATTTTTTATAGTATTCCGCTGGGAGACCATCTGGTCCTGGAGCTTTCTGAACCTTCTGTTTTCTTATGGCTTCAACCAATTCACTAATACTTAGACTTTTCTAGATCTTTTTTCTGTTCTTCTGAAAGCTTTAATTTATTGTGTTTTTTCAGATATTCCATTTGTTTCTCTTTATCAATTTTTTTCTTGTATAAATTCTTGTAAAATTCTTCTTTCTTTCATTCCTTCTAATGAAAATATTTCTTCTCCCTTATTATCTCTTTATTTCTTAATGTAATTTCTTTATATGCTAACCATCTTCCTACTTTATTTGCATTCTCAAAAAAAATTCTCTCATCTTCAGTTTTTTTTCCATTTCTTCTGTCTATAACTTCCTTATTTCATGTTGTAATCTTTTAACCCTTTGGTAACTTCCTTGATTTGTAGGTATCTCTTGAAGTCTTTCCTCTTCTTTTTTTAAATCTTGTTTAATGTCTTCTAATTTCTTTTGTTGAATCCTTTTTTTATTTTACCGCATTCCTTATTGCCAATAGGAAAATAGTTTGAATTTTCAAATGTTTTTTTAATTGTTTTTAGTTCAGTTTAGTTCAATATTTTACATAATATTTGTCCTGATCTGCTTTCTGAGGGATGTTCATAGTTGTACAATTGCTGCAGTCCAAGAATGCCAGTTTGCATTCCAGGATTTGCATTGTCCCCTCCAGTCAAGGAAGTGCATTTGCATTGCCCACTCCACTCAAGGAAGTGGAAATGGGCCTGCTTGGCACCCCTGTAAGTCTTCCTTTAAACAGCACAACCAGGACCTTGTTTCCAAGAGAGCCAAGCCCCAATGATACCTCAAGACCAGAGAAGATTCCGGTGGGAGGGCGTCTCTAATTCTTTGCAGGCCAGTGGGACCTGACTTCAACAGACAGTAGAACAGAGAGACCATCAGGCAAGGATACTTTCTTGAATTTCAATCTCTTCCTTGGGACAGATTTCTACAAGTTCACAGACCACACTTAAAGGTCAACTGTGCCAAAACCCTAGCTGTGATTCATCACCTGGTGCAGCTTGGGGCCATAAAACCTGTTCTGGAGGACCAGATCGGCTTGGGAGTGCAGTCCTGGCCAAAAGTTTTGAAAATGACACAAAGATTAATTCTCACTAAGTCTGCTGCTCCAATGTTGGAAGATCTTCGTGCAGATGTTACAATGGTATACTAAAGTATGAGTACAAGCATTTGCATAAATGTCAAAGGCTTTTATTGACAACTAGTGTTTTGGTACCCGGCGTTGCCCAGGTAGTTATTTATCCCAAGATTGTATTGCACACGAAATTACCAATTAGCTCAGCCAATCGTTCCAGGCGTTCCAGCGGGGCATGGCGGTTGTTTTGTTTTGCACCCTTTCTCACCCCCCAAGTTGAGGGGGGCCCCGAACCTGGACTCCAACGGCGTGGGGAGTGTCACCCAGATCCCAACATCCCTCTCCCAGATCCCAACATCCCAGATCCGTTCCGCAGGACTTCTGTTCAGCAGCTGTTCAACACTTTAAAGAGTTCAGGTGCTGGAAAGATTATACTCTGCATGTCATAATCAGAGTGACATCAGCAATGACATCATAATAGATTGCCTCAGGACACCACATATCAGCTGAAGGATACACACACACACACACACACACACACACACACACACACACACACACA
>JAJKFI010000001.1:60787843-60812734 GCA_029204185.1 Lerista edwardsae
CACACACACACACACACACACACACACACACACACACACACACACACGGTCAGGCCCCCCTCGTGCCCCCTGCGGGGGCATGAGGGGGGCCTGACCCCCGCAGGTTTTGTCGCCAGGCCACAAGGTGTCTGCGTGCCGAGTTTGGTGTCAATCAGTCCAGGCGTTGCGGAGCCTATGTGGTGCGCGCACACACACACACACCCTTTTATAGATAGATAGAAGAAGAAGATTACATTAAGTTTATGCAAAGAGTCAATATTTGCAGTGTTGACCCTTCTTTTTCAAGACCTCTGCAATTTGCCCTGGCATGTGGCGAACTTCTGGGCCATATCCTGACTGAAGACAGCCCATTCCTGCATAATCAATGCTTGGAGTTTGTCAGAATTCATGGGCTTTTGTTTGTTCACCCGCCTCTTGAGAATTGACCACAAGTTCTCAATGGGATTAAGTCTGGGGAATTTCCCAGCCATGGACCCAAAATCTCGATGTTTTGGTCCCCAAGCCACTTAGTTATTACTTTTGCCTTATGGCATCATGCTGGAAAAGGCATTGTTCGTCACCAAACTATTCCTGGGTGGTTGGGAGAAGGTGCTCTTGGAGGATGTTGTACCATTCTTTATTCATGGCTGTGTTCCCAGGCCAAATTGTGAGTGACCTGCAGGGCAAGCACCTGCAGGGCAAGCATCTCCTTGTGTACACAGACAATATGACTGCCCAAGCTTACATCAGTTACTGAGGGGGGAGCATCAGGTCAAAGTGTCTCCAGAAATAAACTCACCAATTGTTCTTATGGGCAGAGACCAAGATGTTTTCCATCAAGTCATAGCATGTCTCGGGTCTCAACAATGTGGCAGCAGACTGGCTCAGCAGACAAGAAGTGGACCAGTCCGAGTGACAACTGCATCAGGAGACCTTCACTCTACTAGTCAAACTAGAATGTTTGAGAAGATGACTGTTGACCTGTTTGTGAGTCACTGGCTGCCCAAATTTTTCACAAAGAGGTGCAAGGATGCCAAAGGCCTGGATGCTCTAAATCTAAGTTAGCTCGAGGGTCTGCGCTATGCCTTTTCTACCCTTTTCAAACTTCTAAATATAAGGCAGAAGCAAGCAGAGGTGTTGTTGGTGGCTCCTCACTGGCCAAGGCGTCCATTGTTTCCAGAGCTGATGGTGAGATCTGTAGCGTGTGCTCTCAGGCTTCTACCCAGGACAGTTCTCCTCACCCAGGGTCCCATTCTGATCCTCAACCAGAAATGTTTCAACTGCCTGCCTAGTGGCTGAGAAGTTCAGTTTGCAGAGGTTAGACTATTCAGATGCTGTCCTGAGAACCCTAATGTCTGATAGAAGGGCCTCTAGCAACTGTGTTTATTCCACCACCTGGAGGGTATTCTCTAAATGGTGTGAAGACCACCAGGTTCAGTCCACTAGACCTAGAGAAAAATACCTGCTATAGATTTTACAAGCCGGATTGGACAAGTGGTTCAATACAGCTACCCTAAGGAGGCAGGTCTTTGCCATATCCTCCATTTTAGGGTTTCTCGGGGGGGAGGGCACTTTCTTCTCACCCACATGTCTGAACGTTTCTCAGTGGGTGGCCTTACTTAATCCACCTCCTGTTCCAAGAGCACCTACCTGGGACCTTCCTCTTGTCCTACAGGTGTTGATCAGAGTTCCTTTTGAGCCTATGGCAACTTGTTCTTTAAAATACTCTCTTGAATTTCAGTCTCCTTTAAGACAGCCTTTCTAGTGGGGATTACAGCTGCAAGGCGAGTGTCTGAAATAGCAGCCTTTTCTATGGCTAAGGACCTATACTGGAGGAATAGATTGTTTTGTGTACGGATCCAACCTTCCTTCCAAATGTTAACTCCTTTTTCCATCGTTGTAAGGAAGTGATTTTACTATCCTTTTGTGCCAACTCATCCCTGGGAGTGGCACAATCTAGATGTGAGGAGGGTTATTGGTTTTTATTTGTCCAGAACAGCATCTTTTTGTTCTGAATGCCTGCATTCAGAGGCTTTTTCCCTCATTGGAGTTCATGTGCAGGACAGCTATCTGGAGTTTGCCTCACATGTTTATCAAGCACTATAAGATTTACACCTATACTTCAAGAGACCCTGCCTTTGCTAAGTGAGTCTTGTAGAGTGTAGTTGCCGGCAACTCAGATCCTTCCCAATCTTAGGGATTTACGACTTGACCACTTCCCACATGGAAGAACTGGCCCTGCTATGTAACACTGGAGAGTGGGAGGAGTTTGAGCCTACCTGTGAACTCCCCTTCTTGGTGCTCCATAGCAGGACCAGTCCACCCACCCCAGAACCAGAGTGCTGGCAATTTTTTAAAAAGAGGGAAATAGAGGGGTTACAAGGCTGTTCGGGGGGGCTATACAGCATGAGTATTGTTCAGTATGTATGACTTGATGTTGCAGCTGCCCTCCATAGGGCAAGGTTGTTTCTGTAATCAGTACCCACAGGCTGTTGCATTCTGCCCGGACGATTTGCATGAAGGACTCTGGTTGCAACAGCAAGTTGAACTGAGCATTTGCTTCATTAGTCCTGATCACTGGGAGGGGTCCAGCCTGGAGCATTCTGGGGGCCCTCCCCTCAGTATGTCTTGTTACTGCCTTGCCTGCCTGAGGAGGAGGAGCTACCCACATGCAAGGATTAGCTCTCCTATGGAGCACAAAGAAGGGGAGTTCACAGGTAGGCACAAACCATTTTCAGCAAAAAAAAAAAAAAAGTTCACAAAGTAGTGGGCAGGCAAAGTTAGATAATTAAATGACTATTAGTGCTACATATCAGGCTTGTGTCCTTTTCTACCACCACTCAACCTTCAGTATTGTGCAATATTTCTTTACTTACAAACTGTTGTTTAACAGTCTATTTTTACAACCGCTAATAGCAAGTTTCTGCACTCTCTTGGTGAATGCCTGGTACCCCAACTATTGCCATTTATTTCTGGCCCTTTTGTTTTTCAGGATTGCAGCATTGCGACATGAGACAGAACTCATTTCTCAGTTCCATTGCACCCACACACATACACGCACATAGAGGAGGGAAATGTAATGCCCAGGCGCCATGTTCTCACCCAAATAGGAAACTCCTGCATGTGCACCATCCTATATGCATTCTGATCTGGAGATCATGTTTTGCCAACACTGCTGTCATGATATATTCTCTGTGTATCTCTTTGCTCTCCACAGGCAGCTTTCCAACAGGGAATAGGGCACAGGACCCTCCCCATGCCTAGTTATACACACCACAGAGGAAGCCCGCAGCATGCCTGGCAACAGTAATCAATGTGATCCCAGCTGTTCCCCTCTGGGTTTACTGTCCTACTTCTTTCAGACAGCCCATGTTGCCTTGACACAATGATATATGTGGTTTAGCCAGACTTCTCCCACCTGCTGCTTGGCTGTCTGTTGAATAACTTGCAAAGAAACAAGAACCCTGCAAGCCAGCCATGAGTTGGTTGGCAACCCCATTTAAGTGCTTCTCTTTCAGATGCTCCTCCATTTTTGAAACGGTTCGATAACTTCAGTTTGATTACTCTTGTCACTTTGTTATCAAATAAACATCCCTTATTCCTACCTTAGTTCCATTCTTCAGTTGGCCTTAAGAGCACTCTTCAGTGGAGGGTCGCCCTCTTACCAGGGCTCATCACCCTCCTCCTCTTTGGGCTGCAGTAAGAGAAATGGGAAGCATCTCGTTGTTCACCAGCTGCTTGTATTCTGTTGCCATGATTTAGAAGGCCGACAGCTGGAGAGGAGAAGGACGGCAGCATAATAGCTACGCCTGAGCTAATATACAGCAAGTGCCAGCAGTAAGACAAAGGTGATGGTGGATGTATGTGGCTGTTGAAATCAGTACTCTTTGTCATGTGCAAGCCAGTGATTGCCTCATGCACTGCTTCTTCTGTTAGGTCCATGTGCTACCGTCTCCAAGCCAGGTATACCTGTTCGTGGCACTGTGGGGTGCTAAATACCCTGTGAGGAGCTCTCTCCCAGTCTCCTGCTATTGCTAAGTGATCAGAGAGCAGCTCAGTATAGTGGCCAAGGTGGTTTCAAGACCTACTTCTACCTTCTTCTTTTTTGTCCCTGTCATGTATGTCATGAGAACACAAGTGTAATGTTGGTTATAGCAAGCCCTTTGTATGGATTCAAACTTGCCTTAACTGGCTCTCAGCCTGGGTCTGTGCGCTGTGGGATATCAGCATGCTGCCTTGCCTGAATGCCATTGGAGTACCCCTTGTGGGTCATCCCAGTCCATCCCTTGGCAAAAATGTTCCTTCCAATTTGTGAGCTCCCCATGGAAACTTGTGAACTGCCCTTGGGAGGCTTGGGTGTGTTTTGTCAATGCCTTTGTTCTGCCACACTTGAAAAGTTATTTCTTGGAAGCATGTTTTAGTGTGAGTGGCATAAGGGGACCTGAACTCCGGATGCTGAGATCCCTGGCAGGTCTCTATGTGTTGTGTCATAAGGGCATAGTTTGTAGCAGTTGATTGCTGCTGTGTTACTCATTCCTGGAGCTGTCATGAAGGGCATCGGTCCAGTGGCAGGCACTTGTTGGATCTACACCTACTGCTGCATGTTGCTTGGTTCACCTTGGCAATGTTTCCCTGGCTGCTGCTGTTAGGATGGGTAGGTTGTAGTGATTGGCTCCTTGCATCTGTCAAATGTATGGCTGATATCAGGTTAGTAGAATATGATTGGTGGGCGGTGTTGGAGTTTTCGTGGATGCAGTTACTGGGTGGGCTGTGCCACCATGAAGGCATTCAAGTTCTTGATTTCCCCTCTTCTTTTTTGCTGGACCGGCTTAGGATATGAAGGACATTGCTCAAATATTATATTGCATCAGCATAGCAAGGAAGCTGGAGCAATTTGGTGCAATACCATGCCCATTGATAAATGAGTAACAACTAGGCATCTGTAGCATAAAAACGTAGCATGCTGGAAAGCTCCCTAATTTGTTTTTGAAAATATGGTGTGGAGACCTAACAATTCTAGTTCCTCCTAATGTGAACGTATTACACTACTAAGAAGAATCTAACATATTGAATATTAAAAATGAAGGTGGATCGCCGGGATACAGGCATAGCAGGTAAATTGCTCTTAGGCTGGAATCTTATACACATTTACCTGGGAGTCACTATCATTGAACTTAAAACGGATTTCTAAGTAGTAGTAGGATTGTGCTATGGGTTTATGTTTTTTTTTTGTAATAATTGTTGGCAAGATATGTTCTATTTTACCAGATATAGCATCGCTGAACCAATCATGCCTTTAAGAGACTGTGTGGATTACCCCTGTTAGTCATAAAATGTGTTTTGATCCTAGATTTCAGCATACATCAATGAAGGATTAGAATTGCTCTTAAATTATGAATGCTGTTGTGTCTGTTGCGAGAGGTTCAAAATTCTTCCTGTTTATACAGCCGTGGGCAATTTCAGCAATATGTTTTGTCACCTGTTTGTTCTCTTAAGATCTGGAAGGTTGATGAAGAAATTTAAAAAAAAGAAAAAAATCTTTGAGGCCTTAACATCTTCAAAATAAATGTACATATTGTTAGTGACAGATTGCTAAATTTGGCTGTAGACACTTAACTGTATTTCTTGCCAAAAGTAATCCAGATGCGCATAATTTATCCTACTGCCATATGTGCACTGACATGTTTTTCTATAATTAACTGTCTGTTTTAGTATTGTTAAACAGTTAAGTGTTTATCAAAAATCTTTTTGGAGTAGTATTTTATTTAATGCCATACAAAGTCCTGTATGTGAAATTGGAAAGGAAAAATTCTGTGTGAGCATTTCCAGGAGGTGAACGGCTAAGAAATACTGAGCAAGCAAGCCAGACTTTAATGTTTAGTTCTACAAAAGCAATTATTTCTGAGCCTGAAATATGTTTTTGTGTATGCTTATTTGTAGCTAAATAGTAATAACTTATACTAAGAAATTACAATCTGAGATAAAATGTGTTGGAAAAGGTGAGGACTGTGAAAACAAGCTGAAGGCGATGAGCGGTCACCAAACATTCCATGGGAATATATCTTATATATAGGCATGCCCCAGTATCCACTAATTCAGTTATCCATGTATACCATTGATGCAAGGAAGCCTAACATTAGACAAATCTCCTTTTTTAACCTTGTTGCAGCCAAACCACTGATGTTCTGCTAGCTTAAAGAGGCATCTCCAGTGTCCACGGTTTCAGGTAGCCATAAGGTGGCCTGGAACAGAACCCCAGCAGATAGCGGGGCATGCCTGTATAAGTCAATGTCTTGGATAAGTCAAGGGCAGGTTTTAAGCCAAAAACCATGGAATTGGCTATGACCCGCAGATAAGTTGAGGGTAAAACTAAGGGGTATATACAATTCTTTGAATAATATAATTTTGTCTGATTTTACCCAAGTCCAGGTCCTGAAAATTGATCTACCAGTAATTGTGACCTAAGAACTGTCTACCTAATTTATTGAAGAAAAGTAAAACTATAAGGTGCATTTTCATTTAATACATAATACTGAGCAAGAAAGTGCCTTTCTTGTTGCTTTAACCTAAGCGATGCTTAAAGTGGCTCTTCTGGAAATTCAAATAAATGGTGGGCAGAAGATTAATTGATATGCTAGAGCAGTGATGGCGAACCTTTTGGGCTTGGTGTGTCAGAAATTTGGAAAATTCGTAACTCAGCTCTGCTGGTGTGTCAACCCCACCCCACCTGCCGCCATAACAAAAGAAAAAAATTAACATATTGGAACCCATTGCTTTTTATTTGATTAATTAATGAGTTTAATTAATGCTATGTAAATATGAAGTTGTAAAGAGTTTGGGTACATCTGCAGACCTTGAGATAATAGAATTCATCCCTTCTGGGTTACAACTAGCTTACCTTTTTGACAGCAGGTTTAGGTGCTTGGACTTAGATTTCTCTCTATAATGAATTCAGATTGGGGCTGGCTGTCTGGCTGGCTGGCTGGCTGTCTCTCTCTCTCTCATGCACATGCACACACAGGCCAGCAACAGCAGTTCTGATTTTGTGTTTGTTTTCTGCCGCTCGCCTTGCCTCATGTGCCTCCCGCCTCTCTGTGTGTCCCTGATTCCCTGTGCAGGCGCAGGCACCCCAGCCCTCCCCTCCGCTCGCTCGCCCGCCCGCCCGCCCCACTCCTGGGGACAGCAAGACAAGGCAAACCCAGGGAGCGCCCTTGCTGCTCACAAGCAAAGAGCCGCACAGGCACGTCCACAGAAGTCCTCTCAATACACACACACAAGTGTGGGTGCGGAGACACACACACACACACACACACACACACCCCTCAGCTGCTCACCAGAGCCTCCCCCATGCCTGCCTCTGCTGACAACTGCTCCTTCCTTTCCTCCTCTGCTCCTGCAAAAAAGCTCCCCTCCAGCTCCCTCTTCCATGCCTTTTCCCCCCCTCTGAAAAGAAAGCTACGTGCTGGCGAGCCTACTACGCGCTCCCCTCCCCACATACATTTTCACCCCGGACTGAGAGCAGCCCGAGGTTGTCTGGGAGAGGGGTGGCGGTGGCTTGCAGTCTTCTGCTCTCCACCAGCAGCGGCTCAGGGAGGCAAGTCTTAAGTGCTAGCAGTTCCAGCGGGGCCACGGCTGATCGCTAACCTGCATGCGCGCCCCTTCACGTCCTCGGATCAGTGTGTCAGTTAAAATGCCTTTGCATGCTGCCTCTGATACACGTGTCAGGGGTTCGCCATCACTGTACTAGACTAATTCCACCCTACCTATGTTGCCTGCTGGAAAGATTTTTCAAAGTGCTCCAAGGAGTAGATAGGAAAAGGCTAGCCCTTCCCTCCCTGCTTTGTCTACTGTGTCTGCTGCCTGCTCTAGACCAACCGTCTCACTAGGAAGTAAACAATGCCAGTCCTCTCCCCCCTTGCAGGCAGGGTCTTGTTTTCCCTCCACCTGTTTCTTAGCCCAATCCCCTCCCCGCTTGCAAGCAATTCCTGTTAGGAGCTGAGGAGACCTTACCAGTTCTGCCAATGCAGGGTCTTTTGGATGTGTTCAGCAGCCCCATTTATATCCCCAAAGACCTATTTGGAGTAGTCTTTCCTGGCAGTATAGGGCAAAGCAGCACCCTAAAAGCTATTGGGGTTACAGGCCTGTTCTGCAGCTTGCCTAGCTCACTGGAGGTCTAGGGCCTTGCTCTGCCCACCATGTGAGTCAATGCATTTATCCATATATAAGTCAACGTTAGGTTTTCCGGGCAATTTTGAGGCATCAATTTTTTTACTTATCCATGAGTGTATAAAGTAGTTTGAAAAAAAACATCTGCAAAAGGCATCTTGTATATCTTTCCAGTATGTCTGTATGGGAGGACTTATTCTTACATAGTTTGGTTGTGCACCTGGTGGTTGTTCTCTTGCTGTCTTGATCTATTAAACATTTCAGAGCAACAGTGAATGAAGACTATCATTTGGAAAGCTGATTTTTGCCAAATAGGAGTTAAAAGAAATTCATTATCTTTATTTCCCCATAAATTATATTTATCCTTATTTTCCCATAAATCAGAGGCTTTCAAACTGGTCATCACGATGTCCGAACCTTAAAGCCTCTGCCTTTAAAGGGCGGGAGCAGGGCGAAGGCAGTAACACAATCCCGAGGATCGCGTGTATGCCTGGGGTGACAGGGGCTGCAAGTGGCTTACCTGTCACTGCCTCCGCAGGGCTCCCCAAACGTCTGCAGAACAACAACAAAAATGCAATTGCAACCCACTTCTGGATCCCTCAGAATGAAGCACCCCTCGGACCATGGCATAGCAACAGGTAAAGCACTTTCAGCCTGTTGCCCAGGCAGCGCTGCAATCCTCAGGATCAGCGTAATCCTGGGGATCACATCACTGCCTTCACCCCACCCCCGCATATACTTACAGTGGTGCAAACTCTCCCTGAGAGTTTGCAAACCGCTGCCTCAAATGATAGATCAACCATCTATCATTGAGTACTTTAAGCCAGATCTCAGAATTTATCACCGTAGTGTGGTGTGGTGCTTTTTTGGGGGGACAAGGCTGACCTCCGCAACCCAAATTCCAGATGGCTAACAAGATACATCTGTATTACATCTGTAAGAACAAAAAACAGATATAATACAATATCTATAAGGAAGTTCATGCTATACTGTAATGTATGCCCTACCTGGGTGAAGCAGGGTAATTCATGTTGGGCTAACCACTCTCTTGCTTAGAACAGCTTCTAAATTTGTAGAATTCACTTCTGTGGAAGGTGATGATAGCCACTAACTTGCAGTACAATTCTGTGCATGTCTACTCTTCAGTAAGTCCCACTGAGTTCAATAGGACTTACTCAGCGTTAAGTGTATATTGGATTGCAATATACGATTGGTATAACGAGAGAATTACAATGATTCACAGACCACTATCAATGGCCGCTTGTAGCGATGTCTGTATGCTGCTTCCTGCTTTAGGGATGGCATGCCCCATTTGCTGGGAAGTAAAAGTAGGAGAGAGCTGTTACCTGTGGCAAACAGGATGCTGGACATCTTGGGCCTTTGGTCTAATATAATGCAGCTCTCTTCTTAATGTTCTTATGGTTTACATGAACCAGTGTCTAGGTCAATGTTTCTCAAACTCGGTACTCAAACTATGCTGCCAGGTGGGTTGTGGTAAGCTGGGAGAAGCCATCAGAAGCTGCAGACCTGACTCTTGCTATATTCCTGTTGTGAGTGTTGACAGTTTGAATTTTCAAGTGAGAGTTTTTTAAAATTTATTTTTAGTTCAGTGCTTTTACATAATATTTTGTCCTAATCTTGTTTTCTATCAGGGATGTTTCATGGTTGTGCAATTGCTGCAGTCAAAGAATGGCAGTTTCCATTTCTGGAGTGTCATTTTATGTTGAAATGATGGTACTTTCTGCTTGATGATGTCACTTCCAACAATGGCATCACTTCCAGGTTAATGACATCACTTCCGGTGGGTCCTGACATGAGTGCCATTCTCAAAACTTTGTCCCAGTCTGTGATGAAGTATAATTATTCTTTTCATCAATAAAGTTGATAACTTTCCACGGAGATACTGACAAGGCAATGCTGTGCATATCTACTTAGAAGTAAATTTCATTGTATATGATGAGGCTTATTCCCAAAAAAGTGTGTATAGGATTGCAGCCCAATAGCCCAATCCTAAGGTCAGCGGCTCCCAGAGGAGCAGCAGTGCCAAAATGGGGATCGCTGCATCCAGAGGTTACTGAGGCTATAGCCAGGGATTCCTTGGTTTGAGCATTTCCTCCCTTACCCCAATTTATGGCACATTTACAACACCCAAAGCTAGCACTATACTCATACTATACTCATACTGCCAGGGATAGAGCGCTCAGGATTGGGCTCTAAGTCTGCTACACTACATAGCAATATCTTGGACTTTTGTAACTTATAGATTTTGAAAACACTATCACTGATTGAAGTGGACTTCAGGCATGGACTTCAGGCATGTTCTTTGTATCACATAGTGTGTTGAATTGCACACATTTATTTGTGACTGCAGTTGAGAGTGGCGCTTCTATGCTTTTGGGTATTAAGAATAAAGAGATTAAAGAAATATACTCTGTACTAGCCCAGAAACCATGTCCCCCAGTGAGCTTTGCTGAAACATAGAGTGAAAATTTTTAAGCTACTGTGAAGTTGCTAAATAACCCTTTGCTAAAGGAAGTAGCCAAACCACAGACCCAGCTCAAGCCAAAGAGACTTGCTAAGAGCTGCAAATAACTCTTACCTTGCAGATGTTTCCTGTATTCTGCTAGAATCATGCTGTAACGCAAAGAAACCCAACTGGAACACTCTGGTTGTGAAATGCTTAGGCAAAATATTTTGCAGATAGTTTAAGTTTTTGCTGTATCCCCTCTTTCCTCTTTTCCCCCCTCCTTTTGAGTTGCAAATAATTCCTGTGTCTTGCTAAAGCTTTCTTAAAGCAGTAAACAGGTGTATTGCAAATTGCTCAACTGTTCTGTACTTTGCTAAATATGGTAAATACTAAGAAAACGTTACTCAAAAAAGGCGCGGCCCCGGGAAAGTTACACTCCTATAAAAAGTAACTGACCGTCTGTAGGGCACGTCTGTGAAAGGATTCCACACAGGCAACCAGCGATGGCCAGCTGATATGAATAAACTGCTTGACTTTTGCTTAAAGATCTGAGGTCTGTTTCTTTATGAAGTAAAGGGTACCTTCAGTTAATGTGTCCCTACTCTAGTCCTTTAACCTCTTCACAAAGCAAAGCAGTCTTTTGAATCCTAAAGCTTGTATTTACATGTGTAAGTTTGTGCTAGTCCTACTCTTTGTGTTGATTCATTTGTAGCATTTTAATTCTGCCACTTGGAAGAATACCAAATGCTTCAATTGAGATTACCTCTTGAAATGTGTAAAAGTGCTATACTTGTAAGGCAAAGTTCAAAAGGTCATTCCCAGGTGACAGCCCAAATCCATAAATCACATTATGGCATCTGTCTTTAAAATGCTTTAAATCTATCTAATTAGTAACCATAACAAGCTGCTCCCTTTTGGAATGATCATGTTCTGAAGCGGCCTATACCAATAGGCAATTGTTAAAATTGCTGAACAAATGTAGGTTAACCTATAGCATCTGACATGCACAATCCCATTTTAATGAAGTCATTCTTTCCTTGCAGAAGTCCACTTGCATCTCATCAGTATGCCAGTGTTAAGAATGTTAAGCTTGAGAATTATCATATTATTCTAGCAATTTGTTGAGTACAAATTTTACAGCACAATTTCCATTCCAGAATTATAAGGTCTGGTAATGGCTTTTGTGTAACAATAACTACTACAGGTTCATTGTACTTTATATCTTAGAATGCAATGTCAATCTACATACTTGGAAGTAAGTCTCATTTGAAATCAGCAGGACTACTGAAAATACATGGTTAGGACTGAACAACAACAAAGGGGATATCACTGTGAACACAGGATGTGGAAGTTCTGGCTATCTGGAATCTATGAACTGGATGAGGGTGAGACATTGAAATTAAGTCTGGACAAGAGAGATGTTATACAACACACAGTATATCTTGTCATCCTAATCTAGATGAGAATGCACTCCCCTTGAAAGGATGGGTTTATATAGTAGTTTTTCTAGACCCAGTCTTGCATCTCAGGGTGCATTTGACCAGTTTAGCCTGATGTACTAGCTGTGTCTTTCCTTGAGTCAGTCAAACCTGACTGTTTGTCTGTGGACTGTTATATCACAGTCCACATGTAATGTGCTCTACATGAGCCGTTCTTGAAGACTATTCGGAGACTTCAGTGTGGAATGCTGCTGCATGGTTGTTGGTCAGCACAAGGTGTAAGGGGCACATCACACCTCTACTTTATCAGCTATGTTAGTTGTTGGTCTGTTTTTGAGTGCAATTCAATGTGTGGGTTTTGACTTTTAAAGTCTTAAGGCTTCAGAACCAGAGCACTTGAAGGAATGCCTCCTCCTGTACACCTCTTAGGTATTTAAGAGTGCCTTGTTGCAGAGAATCATTTGGCAGTGACATGAGAGGACCTTATCTGTAGTGGCACTCAGGTTATGGAGCTCCTTGTCCCTGGATGCAAGTGACTTTTACTGTTCGGATGGTAGCTGAAAATGGTCCATAAATTTTTGAAACCTAAGTTTGTATTGATTGGTTCTGTTTCGTTATTGTGCTGTTTTGATATTGTTTTGTGGTGCTGTGTATGGTATACTGTTGGGTTTGTGGGTGATTAAGCATTGAATGTTTTCCTGTGTTCTTTTAATATGTTATGAGCCACCTTGAATGCATGTCTTTACCGGGGGGGGGGGGGGGTAGGCAATGTCCTAATTTTAACTAAGGAGGTAGAGAAAATGATTAGGGATCCAATTTTTTGTTCTCTCCCAAAAACTACTACTAAGGGATAATGAGATTAAGACATGGAATTTTTAGTTTTGACTGTTGTACTGAAACAAATTGCTGATACAGTTGTCAGAATTAAGTTAACTGTATTAAGAAATTCATCTAGTTTTTTCAGCATTTCTCCAAACTCTAATCATTGGCTCCTTCCCAAGGAAGGTTACCTTTCATTCTCTGATTTGTTTTGTAGAGATGCACTTTCAGGGCAGACTTTATCAGGCAGACACTTAACTATGGAGTCCAGACATTTTGCCTCTAGTAATAGAGGTTGGGGGTGGTAGTGGTGAGCAAATATCTCTAGCAAATCATAAATGCCAATTTCTCAATGTTGTGTGGCAAATACTGTAATAAACGTAGTTGAAAAAGCAGACAAAACCTAAGGCAAGATCTGTGAGTTCCAAACATCTTGCCACCTCCTTATCTACTGTCCCCTGTATACTTAACAGCTCATAATACTTTGATGTTGTAAGCGGCTTTGACAAATTGGTTTTTGGCTGAAAAGTCAAGTATAAATAGCTTCAATTGAAAAGTTCATCACATTTGCTATCCATCACTAGCTATTAGTGGATTGAGCATTGCCCCATTTTTCATCCCTCAGTCAAGAATGATTGATTTCCTCTGTGTGTGAGTGAGTGAGTGAGTGAGTGAGAGAGAGAGAGAGAGAGAGAGAGGTTATGGCTCTTACTAGGCATTTTGCACATGCTAGATTCTTCATAGTTGTAGTAGTGCTAAGGAAAAATGTGAGGCAGTAGAACACTTTGGTCAGGATTACTTTAGATAATAATTATAGGTGTAAGGATCATAAAATGCAGTGGTACTTTGATATTATAAACCTAGGAGGAAACAGTCAGAAGAACTTGAATATATATAAGCATAATTGAAATATTGTTATGGATCAACATTAATGTTTATATGAACACAGATGATCAATTCTTTCCACCTGTGTGCTGCATAACTGGCATTAGTGAATTCTTTCGGCTAATTTTAATCTGAACATAGTGTTCACATCCATCAGTCTATCTTCAAATGCCTATCAAGAAGAGTTAAGCCTTTTTGATATTAACGTAGCACCAGTTGGAAGTAAACAGGCTATGATTTCAGTGCTAGACACTGCCTTAAGGCAAAAGAAATTACACTGTTATGCGGAGGATATGTAGCTGCTGCTATTTTGGTGTTTCATTTCTTTGTTGTCACATAGTTGAAACTGATCCAGATGAGGAAGAAGTAGAAACTAACAAAAGATTATTACCTCCTGCATGTGACTGGCTATAGGATGAGGTAGGAGGAAAGGCCCTTGAGTCCTACGTTTGTTTTGAATGCAAGGTTCTAAGAATTAAAACATGATTTTTTTTTCCAGAGACTGTCACACACATCCCTGGTAGAGACCTTTTATTAATTTATTTGAATTTATTGGAAGCCAAGCAGATACTGAATCAGCAGACAGTAAATTATTGATCCTAAGGGATCATTGGGGTTAGGGGGAGGGGTCATGATGTATCCAATGAATTGTACCCAGAGCTGTATAGTATGGAAACCAGTGGCTATTCACTGGTGTCATGCTGTTCTTTTAGGGAGCTGAAATGTTAAATTCTGGGCTAGTTGCAACTCCAGAAAATTGACAAAAAACAATCGATATGGAGCACTTCCCAGTAATCAAGCTTTGAGATTACAAAGTCATGAAAGTCAGTTGCCTGATCTTAAAGGGAGAAATTCCAGATCTCTTGCCAAATGTAGTTGATGAGAATTATCTTTATCCATGCCACAATCTTGTCCTAGCATCTTAGCATGGCCAGGTCTCAAGACATTAAAACAAAGGTAGTTATTGGCAGTGTATTACATTAGCAAGGGTCATGAAAAAATTCAGAGGTTTTCTATTTTGTTTTTAAAAATCATGGTTTTCTTGCATACATGTTGCCAAGAAATAGTGTCATTGTTGCTGATAAAGACACTATTCCAAATGGCACAGCTAATTGACTTATTTTACTGCCTTGTGTATTTTTCCTGTTCATTTGGCTCTTGATTTTTACAAAGATAATATTTCTCCAACAGATGTTTGTGTTGGCTGACTGCATTTGAAGGAAATAAATCTCACCATGCATGTTTTGTTAATTAAAAAAGTAGTGTCTTAATGATTAAATAAATTTATAAGATCATGGGATCCGGAACCGGGCCTACAAGATCTTAACTCCCCACCCCATTTTTGGCTGTCCACTAAGTAGGTCATAAAATCCAAAACAATGGTCAGGAACCAACTAACAGGGAACTATTTCGAATGTGTGGGTTGGGAGGTGGGAATTCTTCAGTATCGTGCAGGAAATGCTCAGTAAGGTCAAGACCTACTCCTGGATATCCTAAAGGAATATATTGTAAATCCTCTGGTATATTTTTAAGATCACATTTTGTGGTGGCAGTGAGCTTTTAATCTTATAAGTGCAACAATGTTATCAACACAGATTGACTTTTTGTTTTTTTTAAAAAGATGCAATTTTATTTGTGCCTTTGGCATGCATGTATAGTACATAGTTCCATTGAACTTCTTTCATGATTGACAGTCTGTAGAACTGGTGAGTTTCTCAGCATTTCAGATCTTGCTGAAGAAGAATCACTACGGTGATAGCAATAAACTACCATCGCCGATTGGCAACTGAGAAATGGAAATTCCACTACACTGATTGGTAGCAGATGAGGTGGGAGCCAATGGTTCATTCAGCTCTACATAGATCTGTCCCACCTCTGGTGGAATTGTGGTATTCTGGTCCGAGAGGTCTATGGATTCTTAACGGCTCTAAGGCAGCAATTCCTAAACTTACTGGGGTCATGCACCCTTCTTTTGCAGTGACCCTAGCTCTCCCTGGTACTGCCATCTTGTGATCCAATACATCCCATGATGCTCCTGTGAATTCATGGCACCCTCAGGCACTGCAGCACACAGTTTGGGAACCACTGCTCTAAAGGATTCTCCAATGGCTCACGGTCCTGTTGTGAGACCTTAGTTTTAACTTCTGAATGAGAAAATTGCCAGGGCTGCAAAAATGATATTCATAAAGAACCTATGTCACAGAACTTGGATAGTTCCTTGAACTTCTGACAAACTGCTGTTAATGATGTAGTTACAGAGACAAACTGAGAAAGAAGACCTATGCTATGTCCAACTAAATACAGGCTAGAGAACATTTTAGTACTCCATAGCATTATCTGTCATGAAGAAGGTGTCCCTGTTCAGCATCTAATCTTTGGAGAACCAACCTATAGAACTCTTCCAGATGGTGTGAAGACTTGTTGCAACATAACCCACAGATGATACAGAAGATATCTCATTTGCTTGCTGTGTCCTGTTTCCAGGTAAAATTGAGTTCATCATGGCAATTGGGCATGGCAATTTCAGATTTTGGTGTCTATTTGATTAGTGATTGTGGATTCTTTTTGTTTTGAAATAGGGATGGGATCCTTGGAGGTATAAGTTTATGCACTTTTGACCCTTGCCCATTCCAGTTAGCAAAAGCTACTGAGGGGGAAGCTGGCCAAGCTAGCAGGGGAAGGGATTAATACCTGGGGAACGTTGTTTTGCAGTGGTTCTGTTGGTTCTTGGAGGGTAGATTCTGGAAAGTGATACTGGAGGATGCCTGCTCAATGCTGTGATTTCTGGCTTAATGATGTTGCACAAGATTCTATCTTGTGCTGCATGTCTTTAAGTATCTACATGAAACTGCTGAGGAATGTTATCCAGGTATTGGGTGTCATCATAATGCAAATGATACCTAGTATCGTCACCCTTCTCTAGAAAGGAAGCTGTGGACATTCTGCATTTGTCTGGAGTTGGTGAAAGGTTATAGTCTAACCTTTCACAGATTTTCTACAGAAACCTTTCTAACCTTTCTTCAGAAGCTGAAATTTAATCTGAACAAAGGCAGAGGCTCTCCTGATCAGATGGTGATGTCTGATGCATATCTGATGGTGACCATGAACTGACTGTGGTGTGTCTGTTGTACTCCCCTGGAAGGGTCAGTTTCACAGTGCAGAACTGGACTTAGCCTTGCTCTTTGTTGCCCAGGAGATAATTGTGGCACAAGATACTTGTGCCAAGCTTTGACTGCTGTTCCAACTGTTTCCACTTCTGTTTCAGATAAATCTGTGGTAATCTGTGACCCAATTACTTAATTATTGGAACACTGAAATATAGCTTACATGGTATAGTGGTGTTACAGGTGTCCCCCAGTGTCCACTATGCTACAGGTGTCCATCTGCTACCATGGAAACCAGCAAATCCTACACAAATTCACTCCATCACACTCACAATTCTCTTAGCAGATGAAACCTGTTTCTTCCTTTTGCTTTGGAACACTTTGAAAAAGACTGCAAACAGCAAGAACCTGTTTTTCTCTACCTTAGTTCTCTTAAGCAAGTTCATTTTTCTAACTCATGTCACTGCTAATGCTCAAGGTTTTTTTCACTGTTCTGTAGTAGTAGCAGACAGTTAATTATTGTCTCTGCTTCATAGCCTTGGATTGAAGGGGTGAAAATAGTTAATGTCTGTTTCAATTTGCCAGATAGGAAAAAATATAAACATGCTAGTTAGTTCTTCAATTGCCGTGTTGATGTCATTGCACAGAGTATATTAACTGGTTCTGCTAGTTAGCCTATTTTAAACTGTTGTGATGCCACATAGGCATCAACAGAGTTGCTATGATTGTATTTCAGTAGCTCTTTTAATGTGTATTTATAAGTGCTGTTGCTATCTTATTTGTAGATGGAAGAATTTTAACATGCTTTAAAATCATGGTGTTTGAAATCTTATGGAAGTATACCCAGATTTTGCCAACTGAAGATAACAAAGAAAAGGTTTTTTGCATGAGCAATTAACATATTTTCATGTGGCCTAAAAAACAAGGGGGCATAACCTAAAATCAGGCTGAGTATTATCGGTCATTCTAGGGGCAGTCTAAAATGGTAAAAATGAAACAAAACACGTATATACCATCTATATGATGGTGATTACATCTGATAAAATGCTTTAAAACGTTAATTTGGAATAAAAACACATGACATGCTTTCACCAGTTTTTATTTTTTTATAACACCAACATCCTGAAAACAACATCATCGTTTTAGACTGCCTCTAGTTGCTTTGGGAATGTAGTGACTCTGCCTAGAGTTGTGGAGTTTGTTTGATCTGTCTTCTACCTTATTTTTATTCAGTGTGGCTAAGTGATGGTTTGAAGACAGAGCTTGGAACTATGTTAGTGGAAACTGTTTTTGTCCTTAGATAACCCACTATTGTGGAGGGTGTGAATGGAAAAATGTGAGCCATCAGTTCTAAATTGAATCCGTGCCCATCCTGACTGGTGAAAATCAGCCAGGAGAAATGGAGACACTTGTTGAAAATGTCAACACTTTCCTTCTAAGTTGCAATTGTCCAGCTCCAACTCAAAATGAGAGCACTCAGTGCTGAGTTTCTACTACTTACCATCTCATCTCCACATTTTCTGTATTCAACACCTCTCTATTCCTAAAGTCCTCAGCTCCATTCTGATGAGCTTGTCACAAAAATGGAACTACCCACAAAAGAGATGGAGGCTTCTGGGTACTTCCAAACTCCAGGGATTTGCCAAGGCTTGGAACTTTCAAAAACAAAAATTCAAAAGGAGGCAAAAATAATAATCCACAAAAGCATTTGGAATAAAGTGAGAGGCAAGATTCCTAGAGACATGTCACTATTAAAAAAGGTAATGGCAGATACAAGAACTGAGAGTGTGCACAGGAGTGGGCACATACAGAATATACTTAAAAAGAAATGAAAAGACAGGGAACAGAAAGAAAAAGCAAGATCTCAGTGCTGAATGCTCCCACCCAGCCCCTGAAGCCTCAGAATTTAAAACAGGACAATAGAGTCTAATGTCTTACTCCCAGGAAGGTATGCAAACTGGAACATTCTATTGCAGAACCGCTACAATTTTTCAAATGTTTATTCCATTTTTTTTAAAAAAGTGGCTTACATAGCAAAGAGAAGATAGTTCCCGGCACACCAAGGGGCTCACAATCTTAGAAGACAAAGCAACAGTGCTTTGTTGACCTTTAAGTTTTTTTAATTGGCTTTTGATACCATAATATTGAGATGAGCCTGGGCAGCTGTAACTGTCTTAGGTTATGTTCGTTAATGGCAAAACCACAAGTGCCATCCTTTCTGAATCCTTGTTCAAAGCTAAGAGATCAGAACAGAAATCAGTCCTGTGTACATGACAACTGTATAGAGGTAACATGAGGCTTGTCATCAGTTAGGGGGTTGACAGTGGGATGAATAATTGCCCTCTATAGATTTGTTTTCTTGTCACCTTTCAGATAGAGGCCTCATAAAGTTAATCTGGTTTTCTCCTATGTTGGGCAATGTATCTTAGAACAACCTCTGGTTGCAACCTCCCTTTCCTCGCAGCAGCTCCAAGCAACAGCAAGGGCTAGGGGGGACAAGATGGCAGCTTACATCCTGAGCCCAGTCAGCACTGTTCATTCCTGCTCTACCTAAACAATAGCAGTCGCAAAAGGCACTTTGCTGCCGCTGATTGGCGCTGGGCCTATTGTCGGGGCGCACACACTAATGGTCCTATGTGCGCTGGATGGGGTGCAAGTCCTTCGGGTACCAAAAACAGCAGAGTAGTCACAGACTCACAAAGCAGGGTCCACAAGGTTGTATCGGGTTCAGGCTATTTTATGTAGCAAGTAGGGATTCCACAAAGGAATCAGGCAGACATAATACAGGTAGATACACACAGTCCACACAGGTAGATGGTAATAGCACACACAGGCAGGCGAGCTGCACCTGTGGGATAAAGTCCAGATACACACCAGGAACAAAGGCCTCTGTTGGCTTCACAGAAGTCTTCCACTGGCTTACTGTCCACGAATCCTCTTGTCTGTCTGGGTCCAGCTTTCCAGCCACGGCTCCCCAAGCAGATGAACGAATGTAGGACCTCAGCCACGAGCAATCAGCACAAAGCAGAACAATAGTCCAATAACACGAGCATAGAGCATATAGCTCACAGCCACAGTCTCAGAATGAATCCAGACAAGAACAGAATGCAGACGGAATGAATGAGAGAGAGAGAGAGAGACTGGGCTTCTCATATGGCTAAAAGCCACTCCAGCGTTAATTGCTCTCAGGTGGTGCTGAACACACCTGCAGGCTGCTCTGAGAGTAAAACACTCCCTTAAAGGCACAAATTACTTTGCTAGCTGTTTCACAGCAGCCTGATACCTATGTTCTATCTGGGCACCCAGGAGGAGCATGAATCTGTAAGTATCCTCACTGGGCAGCAGGGAAGCTTTTCAGGGAGGGAGTTGAACTGGGCAGGGGGAGGGCAGAATGAGGGGAGGAATGGGCTCAGGAGGGGAGCAGGGGCAGAGCTAAATAGCCGGTTCAGGTCCAAGGAGACCCATTGGGGCCATCAGGCATTCCCTTATCCTGAGGAGAGGCTCAGCGTTCCCTTACTGACGTTCCCTTACCCGGAGTGGCGGCTATTTCAGCACCACTGTACCGCAGGGTGGTGGGGAAGTTTCGGGCTGGGCCCTTAGATGATTGGATTTAAGGCAGTATCTTTTATATTCTACATACTTTGGTACAAAGCACAGGTTTTCTTGAGCATCTGGTAGGTGGTGTTATATTCAAAAGAGTCAACCAAATAATATCTTGTGAGTTACATGCATGCAACCATGAACAATCTTTTGAAACATTGTGTATATTAGAGAATGAAGTAATGCAAGACAACAGAATACTGGCACGGATTATTTTCCTCCTCTGTTTCTTATATTTAGCAGGGGGAGAGCAATTGTCCCTCTTCACCCCAGCACAGTGTCTTTCTCGTGGCTGTTGCTGGTGGTGTTCTCCATTCTTTTAGATTGTGAGCCCTTTTGGGACAGGGAGCCACTTAACTTCAATGTTATTATTTGCCTGTAAACCGCTTTGTGAACTTGTGTTGAAAAGCGGTATATAAATACTAGTGATTGATTGATTGATTGTGCAGATCACAAAGCTTATCTACGTATTGGTCAACATTTGTGCTTGTGTGTTAACTCAAGTGCATATTCAGTGTTGACTCGCAGAATGACAGTCATTTTATTCATTCATATAACAAAAAGTGATGAATTCATGTAATCACCTCGAAGACATGCATCTTCATAACACACTTAACTTGCCTTTGATTCCCAACATCTTATATTTTAATGCAGTGGTTCCCAAAATGACACTCTGGACTCACCTAGCTTTGTGAGACTAAAAACAATGTTTCACCTTACCAGCTGCTCAAGCCTCAGTTTCATCTTTTTACTATGATGAGTGAGGCCCATTTTAAAGCATTTGTTGAGCTCTGGGTTCATCAGATCTGGACCCACCACAGGAATGCAACAACACTGTTCTGGTGTTGTTGCATTCCTGTTTGCCTGGTCACAATAGCTATTTTTCACTGCGGCGGCATTTGCAGTGCTCCCCAGACACCAGCGCTGCAACTGGCAAGTAGATCACAAACCTGTCGCCCTTGGCAGTGACATTATCCTGAGTTGCTGCCTTCTAGTCTCCTTGCCCCTTAGGGGGACAGGGTCAGAGATTCTCTGGCTGGGGCATCATGATGCCCCAGTTTGAGAACCTCTGGATTAAGGCATGGTGATCTACTAATGAGTAAATGTGCACACATGGTTCAGTTTAACTTTCTACAGAATGAAATACATTTTCCCTGTCAGTTTCACAACCCACCGACAATCCGGTTGTGACTCCACTAGTGGTTCCTTACCCACAGTTTGGGAAACCTGTTTTAATGCAAAAGGAACTGATTTAATATATTGATCTGCATTCAGAACCAAGAGGTAATTCATTTGAGAAAATAGCTTAAGAAATTTCTTCTTTAGGTTTACCTTAATGGGAAAGTCTGGAAGTAAAGAATTATTTATATCCTTAGTATGGTATATCTATGGAAGCTGTTTCTTATGAAACTGAAGTCTTCAAAAGTATGATAGGAAACTTCCTTAATGAGTAGCATAGGCTGTGACTTTCAAGATTTAATTCTTAACATAGTGATTGTAGACTGGATGGTATTCATAATACAACCAGCTCAACATAATTAATCCCCTCTTGGCAAATACCATGTTCTATTGAGCTAAGTGCCTTCTGTTTATAGAGCCTCAGGGATTACACCTGAATTTCATTAGGGAAGTTTAAGTAACACAGAGATGAATCTACACCAAAATGGCTTTAGACTGGTTAAGACAAAGTGAAGATTTTTTAGCTGCATTATTAGTTGCATTCTTGTACATTGTATTCTGTGAATTGTAATCAAGATCCTGAAGGAATACAAGGTGTTAAAGCTGCATTTTTCAAAAAATAAATAAATCAAATGGATTAAAACTTTAAAAAGCCTAGTGACTGTGTTAATGCTTTATTAATACACATTTAATAGTTCTTTTTGTGGTTCTTGTGCAATTTCATACATAGAGTTCTGACTGCACCCTGCAAAGTTGGTTCATTACCAGGTGGTGGTGGCCAGAAAGTATGGTATTTGTAAGGCTTTCTCTTTCTCATAATTTGATTTAGGAAAAGATTATGAATTCCATTCTTCTCTAGATTGATGTCTAGGTAATCTCACTTCCTGTGCATGTTATTGCAGACTCCACAAATCATTTGCAAACACTATTAGGCTAGTAGAGTGGACCACAAGTTGTCCTTAAGGGCTTGTATAGGATGCTTGTGTCCTTAAATCATCCTATCTAATTGTGCCGTTCACATTGTCGGTGAAAGCCTAATCTTCTGTAGCAGGAGAGTTCAGAATGTTCTGACATGAGAAGGTGCATTCATGAGGTAATGGAAAGGGAGCCCTTGTGGATGCGTTTCTTCCACTTCCCAAGTTTCTGGAATTACTTCAAAGAATATCCCCAGATTACTCCAATTGCATCCTGAACATTTGATGGTGGTCTTGCCAACCCTGGTTCCTCAGACATCTAACAGGCAGGGAACAATGCCAGTATACAGACAGATGTATTATTCCAGCATAGCAACAAGATCTTCAGTCACACCTTCTGAGGATTGAATCTGACAGGCTGGAGTATCTGGTATTTGTAGGAGCCTGTCCAACAGTTTGGGAGGTCCTCCTGCATATAAGAAAACAATTTGACACAGGAAATGTTGAACACATCAATAGAATTGTTTTTGTGTGTTATTCCACAAATTTTGTTCTTATACAACCCACTTTTTAATACATTCTGAACTTGACATTCATAATGAGCTATCTTTTTGTTCCAAATGTGAATCAAATGAGAGGTAGTAGCAGATGTTTGGACAGGAGAAAAAACCAGTGGCTGCAACCACTGAGTTGACACCCATACCCAGTGGTGTCATTCAAATGATTTAGGAATAGGAACTCACTTTTGATTGGCACTTGTTGGGGTCCGCCCACCAGAAGTGACATCATGGCAGGAAGTGACGTCATGGCAGGAAGTGAGGTCGTGAAGCAGGAACTCCTGCCATTGTAACACAAAATGAAGTCATTGTTTTTAATTAATCACACTTTTTGAAAGTCGAAAGAACTCCAATTTCTTCTTAGAATGTTCTGAATGTTCGTGCCTTGTGGTAACACACTCTCTTTTGTGCATCTCTTTATCAGAGCTGCCAAGAAACGTTTGTCCCCTGGCAAGCAGCCAGCACAGATATTAGGCCCATTGTAGACGGCTGCTTTCTAATGTGCTTGCTTGCTAGGCAGAAAAGAACATTGAAAGGTGTTCTCCCAGCACTGTTTGGGGAAAACGACTGATATATATTCTTAATAATTGTTTTGATAGACACTACATTACAATACTTCCCTTGTATTTATACCAACTTCTTATGACCATGGGTCTATTTATTATAGCAATCATCAGTGCAGTTGGATTTGATTGAGCCACTTTGCTCCAAGTTGTATAGTTGTGAAAAGGACATTTTAGAGGCTGATATGGAGAATGTTTTTTCAAACTTGAGGCTATCCAGGCTAAGTGAGGAACAACAGTTTTTGGCTGAACCAATTAATTTGGAGGAAATAAAGGCAGCTATTTTTAAACTTTCCATAGGTAAAACACCATGTCCAGGTGGTTCCCCCCCTGGAATGGTATAGGACATTCTTGGATATTCTAGCTCCACGGTTGCTTTTGTTTTATAATGAGATTTTTGTTACAGGAATGTTACCTACCTCAATAGCAGAAGCACATATATTAAATCCAAAACCAGATAAAGATCATTCTGAATGTGCTAGTTATCGCCCTATATCGTTAATGAATGTAGATGCAAAGATCTTATCTAAGGTATTGGCTAATAGACTGCAACAGGTTATCAAAACATTGCTGCATCCAGACCAAGCACGATTTATATATGGAAGGCAAGGGGTTGATAATTTGAGACTTGTAGAGGACTTGGTTAGTTTAGAATTGAAAGAGACCCATCAAACTGCTATTTTCTCATGAGATGCTGAGAAAGTCTTTGATAGGGTTTACTGGAAATATATTTTAATTACTCCTAAGAAATTTGGATTATCCCAAGAATTGTTGTACTGGATTCAAATCTACTCTGGGTTAACATCAAAAGTTCTTGTAAATGGATGTTTGTGTCCTATGATACATATGGGACTAGATAGGGGTGTCTACTCTCACCTTTAATCTTTGATCTTTGTTTAGAGCCTAGTGGCTCAATCAGGCAAAATTCCAGAATCAAGGGTGTTCAATAATAATAAATTTAAAATCGCATTGTATGCTGATGATATTTTGTTGTTTGTCGCAGATCCCCTTGAATCAATAAATTCAGGTATTGCAGCGCGGGGCCGCCTCCCGGTTCTTCTCCCGGGTGCTTCTCGAGAAGCACCCGGGAGAAGCAGGCGGCCGCCAGAGCAGAGGCCGAGAAGCACCCAGCCTCGGCTTCCGCTCCGGCGGCTCCCTGTTGCAGCGCGGGGCCGCCTCCCAGTTCTCCCGGGCGCTCGAAGCGCCCGGGAGAACCGGG
>JAJKFI010000001.1:60813134-60898134 GCA_029204185.1 Lerista edwardsae
CCCGGTTCTCCCGGGCGCTTCGAGCGCCCGGGAGAACTGGGAGGCGGCCCCGCGCTGCAACAGGGAGCCACCGGAACGGAGGCCGAGGCCGGGTGCTTCTCGGCCTCCACTCCAGCGGGCCCTGCTGCAGCGCAAGGCCTCCCGATTCTCTCAGGCGCTTCGAGAAGCGCCCGGGAGAACCGGGAGGCGGCCCCGCGCTGCAACAGGCAGCCACCGGAACAGGACGGTGCGGCTGGAGGGAGGCCTACCTACCCGTGGCTTCTTCCCTCGCCGCTGCCGCTTTCTGCTCGTGCTCGTGCTGCTGCCTGCGTGCCTCACTATGGCTGCTGCATGCAGTGCGCATGCGCGGCGCGACATTCAAACGTTGGGGGGGGGAAACCTGGAATGGAGCGAGTTAGGATCCGGAACGCCCGTTCCGGCCCGTTCCCCCAAATGACATCACTGCCCATACCCCACAACTTTTGTCACAGCCCACTATGGGAAACTGCCCCATGCCTTCATCACACCTCACATATAATCTGCCTGACACAAGGATGCCACAGCTGGTGTTCCTCCTAACGTTTTTCCCTACTGTGCAGAGAAGTTAATGATGTGAGTAATATATAGCCTCTATAATCTTATAATGGGCAGTCCCCTCTAGATCTGCCTCTTCCCTCATATTGTTTCTCACTTTCTCAGTCCATCTCTCCTTCCCAGACCCTCTGCAGAAGCAGCCCTGCTGAAGGGGTGGCCTACATGATAACTGGGTTCTCCCAGGTCTGCCTTTTCAGCCATGCAGTTTCTGCCAATGCATCACCTTGATGCATAGTTGAGAGCAGCTGATGGTGAAGCTGGGAGAGCCCAGTTTCCATGGGGATTGGATAAAGAGCTTTTGCAGGCCTTACGTTGGACACACCTGGACTAAAGGCCATGTCTATGTAATTGACTTAAGTCACAAGTTCAGGGTAATTTTCTAACATAAATAATAGGAGATAGCAATACTACTACTAGGTCTCATTTCGAAATCATTTTATTTCAAATTGTATTTCTGACATTGATCCTTTGCTTGCCCATCACAAGTAGACTGTGTGAAGATCAATCTTTACACCAGAATTTTGGTATGACTGAGTCCTCATTATCTCCAAGCACAACACTTCCAATAAATTGGGACTCTTTGTTTCCATCATGTTCATCAAACTGAAACTATGTTCACAATCTAATTGGATGCAGGAAACATGGAACAAATAAGAATTTCTATATTTCAACTTCTCTGCACTAACAAATCTTGTCCTTGTATTGATCTATAACTTTCTTGATTGTCCTCTGAATTTGGCATGAAGTCATAATATCTGGAAATGAGATTTGCAATCTGTTTCTTACCAAATTTAAGATTGGATGTGCTGGCGAAGGGAGCCATCTAAAACATTCTTCATTCCATCAACTCATTTTCTGGGAATTGACATTCGGTGCATGCATGTGTGGTCAACAACCTCAAAATGGCAGCAGTGTCAATATCATTGTTGTCAGCTACCATTGCTTGTGAACTTCACTCCAATCTACACTTTTACCTGCAAGCTGCATATGGAGGTTACCTGGCCCTGTCCATGAAAAGCCTTAAGAATTGAAAGATTGCCTCTTTGCAAAATCTTGTTCAGTTTTGCCAATTGACCAACAGCTTTATCATAAACAAGTAATGCAACATGAAATTGTAGATGCATCAATTTCATCAAACAGTATTTGTCAACTGGATCATTATATTTTTTATAATGATTATATTACAATATGCAACCAAAACTTCAGTGTTTCTTATCTCTGCTCACAGAGCCAAATGTCAAGATAACCATCAAGCTTCATTCAGTGCCTTAAAAGCCACTGCTTCACACCACTTCTGCCAGTACTTGAAATTGTATGTTCTTGACAGAAAACCTACTAAGCGTAAACAGTTCTCAGAAATGTTTCAATACTTTTCATTAATGAGACATATTTGCAAGCATTGTCAATCCCCAAGTCCTGTCAATGAGCCACACAATGTTGTTCCAGCAAATGTGGAGGAACATGATGAAGTTTTTTGCAATACCATTGTGCTCTCCAAACATTACTGAAGCTCCATCAGACAAAAACATCACCATTGCCTGCATACCCAACTCATTGTCTGTGTAAAAAATTTTTAATGGCTTCTGTGATTGAACTACTGTCACACGTCAAATTTGTAATCTCTGGAAATAGTCTTGTAAACATTACTTTTAACAGGACAAATTTGGCATTCAAAATCAACATCTTTGTTACTGATAGCAGTGTTCTCATCTGCTAGAAGTGTGTGGAAGGTTGGCAATGCACAGTTCACTAATAGTTTCATTCTGAATTATATCGTTAGTATTTTCCACAAATCCAAGTGCATAGTTTTTGCTACACCAGCATTCTGGGATTGTCATATATTTGGCCATATGATTGTATCTGTGGGTCAGCAAGTATCAATACATTCCAGAGCGCTCAACAGAGTTCTGGGAGCTTGCTGTGCACATGTTTTGCGCAGAACTCCATTACAAGTGACTGCATATATGACCACTTGAAGAACTAAAGTTGCAGGTAAGCAACATGTGCTTCCCTTGCGTCCCTTAAAAAAAGGTTGTTCACTCTAGCAATAACAAAGAAACTTAAAGGATAGATGCTTTCCCCCATTTCTTTGGGCACATGCACATTTTGAAAAAAACATCTTCTCGGGGAAGAGGCATACCACCAGCTACCTGATTAGAGTTCTAGAATTGACTTCTAGAGTTGGTTTTCTACAGAACTCCATATGGGTGATCGTGCTTTTCTGTAAGTGGCCATCTGTACAATGAGAATGGTCTTTCTTTCCATTGGTGCTCATTGTCTCTGAAGAACTGTAGTACTGTACATTCTTCTTTTGGAATTTGGTGAAATTATGCTATCTTTTTTTTTTAACCGTTTTGAACCTCATAGTTTTTCACACAGATTATGTAGCAGGAAATGCTCTGGGACAGTGTCAAAATAATGGCAGAAAGAAATACCTTCACCTGATTATGGGTGAAACAGGACCACGTTAAACATGAATATCTGTGTATCACTTAAATTACACAAGTATTTTCATATAACCAAAGGGGTATAGATTATTCACTATCTTTTCCCAAAACAGGAATGGATGCATTTTGCTGTCCTAATACTGTATGTACTCAATAGGTTCAATCTAAACCCATGCTTTCTGTCACCAGTCTGTTTCTGCCTTAGAAATTCTGCCTTCTATACCATTCAAAAGAAACAATACACTAATAATAATAGTACAACTGCTACTACATTGGTAGTAGTTAATTATTATTTATTTTAAAGATTTGTATCCCCCCTTTCATTTGCAGATGCAAATGCTCAAAGCAGCTAACAATGGTATAAAATAAAAAATGAAACAATATATAAACCCATTTTACAAAGGGGAAAAAAGAAACAGTGTAATAACATTTTAGATGAGGGCAAACTACAAAAACCAAGCTATAGAGACAAAGGGGGCAGACAGTGATATGCAACAATACATTACACAAACCAAAGATGTTTTGAGACCTTCCAAAGGCCATGAAGGAGGAGGAGGTTCTTAGTTCCCCTGAAAGGGAATTCCATAGTTCTGGCATTACCACAGAGAAGGCTCGCCCCTGTACCGCCATCCCTCTAACTTGGGATAAAGGTGGCACTTGAAGGAGAGCCCCCTCAGGTAATCAAAGTGTGCAGGTCAGAATGTATGTTAAATACATATAGTTAAATACATGTAGATGTTGAACAACATGACTGGAACCTTGCAGCACTCCACACCTAAGAGGCCAGGATGCCAAACAAGTGGATCCCCCAGCACCACCTTCTGTGACCTGTCAATGTCTCCAACGCAGCTCCAATGGAGCCTCCAAGCCCCAACTCAGCCAGCCAACCCAGAAGGACACCATGGTTGATGGTGCCAAAGGCTGCCAAATGGTCCAGCAGGACTAAACGGAATGCACTCCCCCTGTCCATACCCTGGCACAGGCCACTAAGGCAACCATGGCAATCTCTGTCCCGGACCCTGGCCTGAAGTCAGACTGGAATGGATTCAGATAATCAGCTTCCTCCAGGATGCCACCACCTGCTCAATCACCTTCCTGAAAAACAGAATATTTGAGACTGGCCAAAAGCTGCTCAAGTTAGTGGGATCCAAGGAGGGTTTCTTCAGGAAATTTTGAGTTTTTAAAGGGACTAAGAACTCCAATCCTACTTTCCCAAGACTGAAGTCCATGAAACTCACTAGGGATTACTTCTGAGTAGATGTGCATAAGATTACTCTGCAAGCTGCTTCCTTGATGGGAGTTGAAGTTGTATTCAGCAGTGGTGCTATCCTGGCAACCACTGTTAGAGGTTTTCCGCTTTCAGTTTTGCAGTTGAGACCCAGAGCTGCCTGTCAAAGACAAGTGGTGAATGCCTTGTCAAAGACAAGTGGTGAATGCCTTGAACAAAGTCAATCAGTTATTGTTTCCTATCTGTTATGGATTGCCTAGCTAGATTTGCGGGATGGGGGGAAGGCTGCTTAGTGTGACTGATTGTGCCATTGACTCGTCCAGGTGTTGTTTTTAACCTGATTCAAAGAATTAAAACTTAACAGACTTATAGTTGCAGGATCAATTACCTATTTCCCACCACCCTATTCCTTTAGGTACAAGTCGCTGAGTGGAAGAAAAATAGAGTAAAAACATATGTATGGTGGCCTCAAGTAGACCAGATCACATTATGTAGCACAAATCATACCACGTTTTCTGAGGAGATACAGCCACTTCTTTGTCTAACCTCTGCTTGCATTTAGGGTCCCTTTCTGGTTCTGCAGAATATTACCTTATTATGAATTATGAATTATGCATTCTGTCATCTCTAATTAAGCCATGCTTTTAAATATTTTATAGAATATATATGCTTCTTCCAGGAAACTGCATTTAACCATATATTTTAGTGATGGCTAATGGTGTCTGAAGTTGTCAAAGAACAAAGACTTCAATAAAGCCAAAATAGTTAAACCGATCTCCTTCCTCAGCTAGTTTAGTCTACATGCATCACTGGAGTGTGTTGATGCTCATAGTCAAAACAGTATCCAAAGCTATAATAGCTTTAAATCCTCTTTTTTGCCACTTTGTAGGTTCTGTTCGTTTGAGCATGCTTGTTACATTGCTTGAGGAACATAGAGCTGGACTTTATGGTTTGTTTAGCTAGGAAAGGATGACAGACTTGTGGGGGAGGTGACGGTAAGGGGAGCTTAGTTTTGGAATGTAAATACATGTAGAGCTCGTCTCCTTTTGTTTAGCATGTCTTTAAACTAAGACAAATCAGTGAATGAATGAATAGCAGCATGGTGAAATACCTAAATGTTTGAGTTAAAATTTTTGGATGTTTGAAATCCTATTTGGATCCTTTTCCCAGATCGCAGTGCATTCATATGCACTCAGCAGGAAACTTCATGGAGATGCACATTTGAGCAGAAGGTCTTTGGCGGTGCCTTTTTCTTAACTTGTGTCTTTTCTTCTTTTGAAGAAAGTAATGGCTTAAGTCTGACTGAAGAACAATCTTTTTTTGTGTATGTTCCTTATAAGAATTTACTTATGGTTCACAGATTTTTACCCACCATCTATGTCTGTGATTCTTTGGATTTTAAGCATATATCCTACGGCAGACAACAGGAAACACCAAATTAAAGACTTAATGGCATATTACTGAAAGAAGACAAAAGGTCTTCTTTAAATTTAAAGCAACCAGCAAAAGACTATTTAAAAAGACAGCATTGGAACAGCTTTAATTTAGCAAGATTTTGGTACACATATGAAGAAAGAAATAATTGTTGTAGTTGCTAAATGTTCCAATTAATCTAAGCATTGGTACATTAATAGATATTTAACACCTGTTGTAAGGCAGTACAGATTTCATTCTTTATATAAAACTGAAAAATTAGAAGCACATGTGTAGTTTTAAAGCACAATAATAACTTTGAATTGATTCTGTAGTGGCTTCAAGCAACAGGCATATCCTTTTGTTCCTGAAAAGCCAATGATTGGCAGACATTAGACTTTACAAATGATTAGATGCCGAGTCTAAAGCAAATGCTAGTCTCTTACCCTTTCTCTCAATCCATTTGCCTTAGTTAAGCATTTTGGTTTGCCCATCCAGCATAATTTACAAGGGAGTGTGTGGGTCTTTTTTATAGGTTTGAATTCTAGGAGGACATGGGCAGAAACAAAAAATAAACAGCTTTCTTTATAGGCAAAGTTATTCTTTTGAAATAGACCTGGCCCAAAACATTCTGTTATATGCTTCGTATAACAAGATAAACCCCTTGCCTGAAACTTATGGATACATAAGTGCTCTTCTGTGTCCAATACATTTGAAAATAAGCATGGCAACACTGAATCTTTGTGCTTCCCTCAAATTCCTCAAATTTTTGTTTCTTTAAAACAAAAACAATTCAGAATTGTTTCCCTACCCTGGTTCAGAAGCACAAGGTAACACATTGCTTACAGTTTAAAACTATTAAATTGTATGCTCCCTTAGGAGCTTGGCAGGTTCTCTTATGGTTTAAAAATTGGTTGGGGAGCAGGAAGCAAAGGGTGGGTATCAATGGACAATTTTCACAATGGCAAGAGGTGAAAAGCGGAGTGCCCCAAGGATCCGTCTTGGGACCCATGCTTTTCATAAATGACCTGGAAATGACCATAAGCAGCGAGGTGGCCAAGTTTGCGGATGACACAAAACTTTTCCGGGCGGTATCTCTTTGTTACTGATACCAGTGTTCTCATCTGAATCTCTCCAAACTGGGGGAATGGTCAGCTAATGACAGACACGTTTCAATGTAGACAAGTGTAAAGTGATGCACATTGGGCAAAAAATCAAAACTTCAACTATAAGCTAATGGGTTCTGAGCTTTCGGTGACTGATCAGATCTTGGCGTGCTAGTGGACAACTCAATAAAAGTGTCCACCCAATGTGTGGCAGCGGTGAAGAAGGCCAGTTCCATGCTTGTGGTAATTAAAAAAGGGGTTGAGAATAAAACAGCCAATATTATCATGCCATTGTACAAATCGATGGTAAGGCCACTTCTGGAGTACTTTGTACAATTCTGGTTGCCACACCTTTAAAAAGATATAGGAGGACTAGAGAAGGTGCAGAAGATAGCAACCAAAAAGATTAAGGTGCACCTGGGGCACCCATACGAGGAAAGGCTACGGCGTTTGGGGTTCTTCAGTCTATTAAAAAGGCGCCTGAGAGGGGACTTGACTGAGATATACAAAATTATGCACAGGATGGATAAAGTGGATAGAGGGAGGTTCTTTTCCCTCTCACATAATACCAGAACCAGGGTTATATTCACTAAAATTGAGTGTTGGGAGAGTGAGAACAGATAAAAGGAAATACTGTTTTACCCAGCTGGTAATTAATGTGTGGAACTCCTGGCCTAGATGCTTTTAAAAGGGAACTGGACAGATTTCTGTAGGAAAAATCCATCGCAGGCTACAGAGCATGATGGTTAGTGCAGCCTCCTTACTTTAGAGTTAGGCTACATCAGAGTGCAAGATGCTGGGGAGTGGCAACACAGTGCACATATCTACATATGTATTATGTATCTGAGGCATCTGGTGGGCCGCTGTGAGATGCAGGAAGCTGGACTAGATGGGCCTTTAGCCTGATCCAGTAGGGCTCTTCTTATGTTCTTATGACCTGGCTAAATGTGTAGTACAAATTAAAGCAAAACACCACCCAAGATTACTTTTCTCCACCCCAATGACCAGAATTTTCCCCCACATTCGGGAACATAAAAAGAAAACCCACTTCCAGTTTTGACACATAAACTACTTACTCAGGAGTACCCCCCCCCCAAGTTTAGAAGGCTAAGTGCACAGAAGGCTTAAAAAATCTATCTCCCTGTCTTAAAAACACAGAGAATGATCACAAAAGTTGACTCAACATGCTTCGTTCATAAAAGCCATATCCCTGTCCCAGTTTGATTCCTTCACTAACTCTGATAGTGGTGGAGAGAGTCCCAAACAGAGCTGGAGAGGAAGGTCAATGCTGTTTTTTGTGATTTGTGGGGTATCTTGCTGACTGCATCATGAGACAAAATCTGTGGGCTGGTGGTGGGCATGCCATCTGTGGAGGAGGTGAAGTTGACACCAAGGCTGACCCAGCCCTCCCCCACCAAGCGGCAAGATATGAACAGCTCTCTTGCCATATTGCTGCTCAGTGAAGTTGGGGTATGTGCAAAAAATCTGCCAGCACAATATGCATGTGTGGGAAGCTCTGACTTCGCTACCGAATTGTGGGGGTGGGGCAGGGCAGTGCTGCTGAGTGTCAGGGAGCAGTGGATCAGCTGGCCAGGCAAAGTGCAGCAGCACTATGGTGTAGCAGCTGCAAATTTTGCCATCTCAGTAATCTGATGCTCAAAGCAAGTACTTAACTCCTTATATAGGACCAACTCTGTTTTGCAGGGTTTTCCTGCTGGAATGAGCTTAAATATGGGGAGTAGGCTGGTTAGAACCAGAACAAAAAATAAAAATATGATGTGCATCATTTTGCATTTATCCTGTATTCAGCTCCAAAGTCCCTACCCCCAACATTTGGTATCAGTAACTTTGAACCAGAGCATTATGTGGTGGAAAACTATAACTGGTTACTATTTAAAATAGTATAGAAATAGTTGTTATATTTCTCAGGCTTACAGTAACTTAATTTCAATTACTACATCTGTTGTATATTTTTCATTTTTTTAGTTTCTGATGACTTAGTGCAATACAACTATTTATTATAAAATGCACTTTAGCGATTGTAGTATATTTTGAACAAATACATGCATTTGATAACATGTATTAATTTAATGCCCCCAAAGTTTGCAACTCTTCCTTTGGATGCAAAGTTTGAGTGTTTTTAAGGTCCAGAAAATTTTGCAGTCGAACTATATGAATACAATATAAATATCAAGAAAATAAACAAATGGTGCAACGTGTCATTCTGGTGACTGTTTTCCATATTTTCTGTGCAAATGAGAATACAATCTTGTGATTTCTATTTCAAAAAAAACCTTGTTTTGCTCAAAAGCAGTGTTGTGTTGACAAAATATGAAAGGTTCTATGGTAAAGAGGTCAACACTGAAGAGTTTCAGAGAAGAGGAGAATCTGGCTCTTGATTATTGCTGCAAATATAGTTGAATAATGCATCTTATTTTAGATTAGAACTAATTTGGCTATCATCACTATAACACCAGAGGGACTACCTCACTGGGTTGTCACTTCTCTAGGACTGAGTGTTCATGATACCAAGGTCTCTCTGGATTACAGTGGATAAATAGGATAAAGTGCATTCAACTTGGATGATTCTGGGAGAATCTTCAGTGAGTAGTGTTTGGGGACAGAAGTGCTTGTCTACTGACTACAGGAGATTGCTCAAGACAGCCTGAATGGAATTTTCAGTATGCTGCCCCCTGAAATACCTTTAACTGGAGAGAAGAATCGGTTACAAACAAACTTCATTTTACAATCCTCTTTTAATTTTACCACCTTGGGCATTATGAAGTATTTTGGAAAATCACCTTACCTCAATAGTTATAGGGGACATTTGTAAATCAGGATACCTGACACTTTTTGAAATATAAGCAGGTATTTATCTTTCTGGTGTTATCTTTCTTCTTTGTAGACATTAATGTGCATAAACTAGTAAGTCTTACCTACTAGTAAGATGGTTTTACCTTAATTTCAGACTGGTCAGGGGGCGCACATATTTGGGCCTGTCCTGAGGTGTAAAACGATTTTATATGTATTATTGTTGCTTTCTTTCCTACCTCCCTTTTCCCATATTGCACAGGGAGTGCATTTTCAGATACTATAGCAGAAGCACACATTTAGACCAATGCCTGATATAGTGGAGAAAATGTGCTTGTGCTGTTTGTAGGGTAATTGTATGTGCTCTTTGATATACTAAACATTCTCTAGATAATGTGGTGTGTCCACTGATTTTGTATTCATATTGTTACCTGTATTATCCTAGGTGTATTTGCCCTTATTATGTTCTTCTATATTTTTGCCCGCTAATTACTTTTTCCTTCAGTGAGATTTTATCCTAACTACTCTTTCACTAAGGGTATCCTTAGTGCTGCCTGCACTAAGCAAAAAGCACTAAGTTAGCCTTCTCACTTGTGGCAATGTTCTGTTTTCTCTCCACCTACTTTTCAGTTCATTCCCCCCTCCCCATCCAAACTGCTCTTTTTTGAAGCTGAGTAGGCCTTACCAGCTCTGGCAATGTAGGGCCTTGTGGATGTGTTCAGCAGTCCCCATTTATAGCCTCCCCCAAAGATCTGTTTGGAGTAGTCTTTCCTGGCAGTATAGGGCAAAGCAGCACCCTAAAAGCAACATGTGGGGAGGTTACAGGCCTGTTCTACAGCCTGCCTTGCTCCACCAGAGGGTCATGCTCTACCCACCATTGACTCAATGCATTTACCATATTAACCCTGTGTATAAGTCTTCAGGTTTTCTGGGCAATTTTAAGGCATACATTGTTTTGACTTCTACATGGTATATGCAGCAAGGATCGTCGAATTGTGTCTTATAGAACCCAACCACAGGCCACTGTGTAAACAGTATGCTGGGCTAGATGAATAAAGACAAGGCTTTTATTGCCATACGTAAGGGGATCTGGGGATCAAGCTCTGCCTCAGATTAGGTGCGGAGGGAGTGTGCTTGTGTAACTGGGGAGTGTCTAATTGGTATACAACAGTGGTTCTCAAAATTTTTAGCACCGGGACCCACTTTTTAGAATGATAATCTTTCTGGGACCTACTGGAAGTAATGACATGGCCAGAAGTGCCAACATTGTGACACCAGAGTGTGCTGCTTTCCTGAGAATGCAGCAAGATGTTGGGTTATTTCTCAACCATTTTCCAATAGCAATGTGAATCAGAAAGAAAAAAAGCCTATTTACAACTTTGACTGAAGCAAAGCAGCCACACAGTCCTTTCCCTTGTCAGCATCTCATCTTTCCTTATTTTCAATATGACTGTTGTAGGTGCTTTGCGACCCACCTGAATTTGGCTTGCAACCCACTGGTGGGTCCTGACCCACAGTTTGCAACCCACTGGTAGATCCTGACCCACAGTTTGGGAACCACTGGTATACAAACATATATCAAAAATATAAGCAATTTTTAAACTTAAGCTTATATGTGGATATTTTGAACAATTCTGTTCCTATTAAAGTAAGGAGTATTATGTAACAAGTGGTGTTCCTCTTATATTTAGCAGGAGGAGAGTAATTGTCCCTCTTCACTCCAGCACAGTGTCTTTTCTAGTGGCTTTTACTGGTAGTATTCTGCATTTTTTTTAGATTGTGAACTCTTTTGGGACAGGGAGCCATTTATTTTTTTCCCTGTAAACCACTTTGTGAACTTTTTGTTGCAAGTGGTATATAAATGCTGTTTGATTTTGTGGTCTCTAATGTATAACTAGTTGTATTTCTATGTTACCAAGATTGAAAGTACATATAACTGAAATGTATTCTTCTTGCCAAGAAGAATCTCTTGGCAAAAATGACCACCATGTGTTTCATTCTCCCCATCTACTCTGTAAAAATCAAAGTTCAAGCTTTATTGCGACATCGTTAACATAGTGCATTTTCCCATTTATTCCACATCCAAGGTCACCGCTAAGGGTCAACAACTATGACTAGGGTTGGTTTTTTCAGTGATCAACACAAATTGCTAAATAATGAGAATTTCTACTGAAAATGCTACATAATATGAAATTTAGGTCAAAATGCAATGCAAAAAAAACCATTGCTTTTGCTTATTTTTGACAGAGTTTGACACAAATTTAGATATTTCACAAAAATAACACCACTTTTGTTTATTTTTGACACAGTTTTAAGGAATCCCGGAATAGTTTTCAGTAAGGGATCAAGAGAAGGAGTGGCAAAACAGGAAGAAGCTTGCTTAAACTTGCATGAACATGCCTGTTCACAGTACACAGTGTGCGCTGGGGCAACTTTAATGGAATGTGGAAGTAGTATTAAGAACATAAGAAGAGCCCTGCTGGATCAGGCCAAAGGCCCATCTAGTCCAGCTTCCTGTATCTCATAGCAGCCCACCAGGTGCCCCAGGGAGGCATGAGACAACAAGATGCTTGCATCCTGTTGCCACTCCCCTGCACCCGGTACTCTGAAGTAGCCTACTACTAATGTAAGGAGGTTGTACAATCCATCATTGCCTATAGCCCACAATGGACTTCTCTTCCTGAAATCCGTCCAATCCCCTCTTAAAGGCATCTAGACCAGATGCCGTCACCACCTCCTGTGGCAAAGAGTTCCACAGATTAATTACCCGGTGGGTAAAAAAGTACTTCCTTTTATCTGTTTTAACTCTCCCAACCCTCAGTTTTAGCGGATGCCCCCTGGTTCTGGTGTTTTGAGAGAGGGAGAAGAACATCCCTCTATCGACTCTATCCCTTCCGTGCATAATTTTGTATGTCTCAATCATGTCCCCCCTCAGGCGCCTTTTTTCTAGACTGAAGAGCCCCAAACGCTGCAGTCTTTCTTCATAAGGAAGGTGCCCCAGCCCCGTAATCATTTTCGTCACTCTCTTCTGCACCTTTTCCAGCTCCACTATGTCCTTTTTGAGATTGTATTATACTGATAGTATTGCTGATAGTATTATAGATAGTATTATAGATAGTATTGCTGGGCAGGCTTGCCTCATTATCAGCACCTGTGTTCGGAGTCCACCAACTCCAATTAAGCTCCACCTGTGACTCAGCACTTTATCTCAGGCCTCTGGTTCAGGCCTCTTGCTGCTCTGCTGCAGGCCAAGCTTCTGCTTCTGCTAGGCCTGGCTGGGGCTCTACCCAGGGGCTTCCATAGACTTGCAATGTTTTCAAAATGACAATAAGGGGCACACAGGTATCGGGATACTGCTTTCTATCAAACCACTCCATGGTTACAAGAAATAATATAAAAATTATGCAGTTAGCTATGGTGAGGCAGCAGCAACAGCAGCAGAATATTAGAATGGGATTTTTAAAGTCCCATTCAACATTGATATGGGGCACGATTTTTAAATCTTAAATACGGGAAGCCCCTTATAATAAAAGTACTTCCTTTTATCTTTTTTCATCTGGCAAGTCTAGGCTTCCAGCCTGCAACTCACATACCTTGACATAGTAAGTAGCAGTTTCTTGATGCTCCAAGCAACAATCAGAGTGCAGCTTGGGAATTTTTGAGCAGGTTATTTCAGGCTGGGGTGTGTGTTTGCCAGTGATTGCTTGCCTTTGTAGAACCATTCACCCTTATTTATTGCACTGTTTGTACAATTTGCAATAAAAATTTGGATAAAACCACATAACACCACAATTTGCTATTTTAATCAAGAAATTTTGGAAAAATCACCAAAAAAATCCACCCCTAGTTATTGCATGAATTTCTATGTTCAGTGCAAATCACTGAATGGCTAACAATGGCAAAATGGATGATACACAGAATTAGTTGCCTGACAACACCTTGAAAGTGCCTTGGATATCTCAGACAACCCTATCCACACTGAGTCACTGCGGCTAGCCATTTCTTCCCAGAACTCCAGGCCCAGTGTATGCTGTGATGCTGGAACAGAAGTGGCTGACCGTGGTGACTCTTGGGGGCTGTAGGAGGGTATTCCCCTTTCCCTCCTGGAATGGTAAGTGCTGTTCACCTGAGGGAAGGCTCAGACAGGTGCCAGATCCTGCCCATTTGGAGCCCATTGCTCAAGTACATCATCAAACATTGAATCAGACCTTCTTTTACAAGGGACACAACTGCCTTTTGAAAACTATGAGGGCCCACAGCAAGGAGCAGACTAGACTGCTAAGACTGTAATGTGTGATCTAGTCACATTTAAATTACTAGATGCAGCTTCCTAGTGTGTACACACCTGAGAATTGCCAAATTTAATATACATAGTACTTCAAATACAGAAGTCATTCCATAGGTATGTAACATTTGAAGCAGCCTAGAACTGTTGTATGTCGGTTAGTATAGATAAATGATGCAAGCATAGGTACAAGAGATGATGCAAGAGGAATTCTCAAGCAGAAAACAAATACTGCAGGAATTGCCACGAAGAGTCAATGTTTCCAGCACTGCAGTGAAAAAACTAGTAAAACTGAGGGGGGAAAGTGCATGGATCAGCAAAAAAAGCAGCTGTCTGATGGCAGCTGCAAACAGACTGTATCATTGATGCTCTTGAATCATTGACCAAATGTGTTGTAAATAAAGATGTCATGCTCCCGGTTGGTTTGTGAACGAGCTGGAAAGGTCCATGTCCAATGGATACTTCAACAATTATTATCTATCATTCTCCTTTTTTCACTGAAATGGTATATAGCAGTCCTCCTATAAAGGACTTGGGAGCCATGTAAGTCCTTGTGTGGGCAGGACAAAGGCAGCAATGCAATCCCCAGGATTGTGCTGCTGCCCTTGCCAAGGGGCTTTTTTACTATTTAGCCTGCCAGCACTGGCATCAGGGGTATGTGCAGAGCCCTGGAGAGCCCCTCACAGGGCTCCCCAAGCGTCAGAAAGCGATGGCAAACTGGAAGTGGGTTGCGATTGTGTTTTAAATGCTTTCTGAGGCTTGGGGCACCCTGCAGGGGCCCCCAGCAGTTTGGGAACCTCTGACATATAGAAAGGATGTCTCCATGTCTCTCCTCCTCCCCTTTTAAAAAATAAACAGAATTCTGTGTTTGGGTTTTGCATTATTATGGGCTGTGTGAATTGAATATCTGTAGTTTTGATCTACACTTAATTCTGGGGAAAGGGAGCTAAATATAATTAGTTTCAATAAAGCCTGAAGTTTAGGTGCAGAAATCTAGGTAGCTCTGCTTGAATTATTTTTATATTTTTGAAGCATAGATCATATTTCCTCCTGTAACTTAGCTTAACCAAGTATAAGTAAAGCAATAGCTAGGGGTGTTTGAAAATGCTTTTTCACATTTTTTTTCACATTTCACATATTTTTTTCACAATATTTTTTCACAGATTTTGTGATTTGAAAGGCAGAAAGTGGGTATATCTTTCCCTTTCTCCCTTGCTTTTTGCTTCCCTTTTTCCCTCAGCTATTTGTAAAGCCTCGTCAGATAGCCACTTTGCCTTCTTGCATTTCTTTCTCTTTGGGATGGTTCTAGTTGCTGCTTCCTGTACAGTGTTACAGACCTCCGTCCAAAGTTCTTTGGCACTCTGTCTACCAAGTTCTTAGGCACTCTGTCTACCAAATCTAAGCCCCTAAATCTATTTGTCACCTCCACTGTATATTCGTATGGGATCTGATTTAGGTCATACGTGGAGGGCCTAGTGGTTTTCCCTACTTTTTTTGGTTTAAGCCTGAATTTTGCAATAAGAAGCTCATGATCTGAGCCACAGTCAGCTCCAGGTCTTATTTTTACTGCCTGTATAGAACTTCTCCACCTTTGGCTGCAAAGAATGTAATCAATCTGATTTTGGTGTAGACCATCTGGTGAAGTCCATGTGTACAGTCGCCATTTGTGTTGCTGGAAAAGGGTGTTTGCTATGACTGTGTTCTCCTGACAAAACTCTATCAGTCTTTGCCCTGCTTCATTTTGTACTCCGAGACCAAACTTGCCTGTTACTCCTATTACCTCTTGACTGCCTACTTTAGCATTCTATGATGAGAAGGACATCTTTTTTGGTGTTAATTCTAGAAGGTGTTGTAGGTCTTCATAGAAACGGTCAACTTCTTCCTCTTCAGCATCAGTGGCTGGGGTGTAGACTTGGATTACTGTGATGTTGAAAGGTTTGCCTTGGATCCGAACTGAAATCATTCTATCATTGTTGAGGTTATACCCCAGTACTGCTGTTCCCACTCTCTTGTTCACTATGAATGCTACTCCATTTCTTTAAGGGATTCCTGCCCACAATAGTAGATGTAATGGTCATCTGAATTAAATTCTCGCATTCCTGTCCATTTTAGTTCACTAACTCCCATGCTGTCAATGTTCAGTCTTGACATCTCGCGTTTGACCACATCTAGCTTACCGTGATTCATAGATCTGATGTTCCAGGTTCCTATGCAGTATTGTTCCTTGCAGCATCGTACTTTCCTTTCACTTCCAGACACATCCACAGCTGAGCTTCCTTTCGGTTTTGGCCCAGCTATTTCACTCTTTCTGGAGCTTCTAGTATTCGTGTTCTGCTCTTCCCCAGTAGCATAATGGACACCTTCCGACCTGAGGGGCTCATCTTCCAGTGTCATATCGTTTACCCTTTTTGTACTATAATCCATGGGGTTTTCTTGGCAAGTGGAGTGGCAAGTACTGGAGTGGGTTGCCATTTCCTTCTCCAGCGGATCACATTTAGTCAGAACTCTCTACTATGACCTGTCCATCTTGGGTAACCCTACATGGCATAGCTCACAGCTTCATTGAGCTACTCAAGCCCCTTGGCCACGACAAGGCAGTGATCCATGAAAGGGTATCTCGAGCATACTGCCACCCAATTTGAAGGTAGCATATGGCCATCCTAATGACTGGCTATTGGTAGCTGTCTTCCATGAATGTGTCCGATCCCCCTTTAAAACCATCCAAACAGGTGACCATCATCACATGTTGTTGCAACCAATTCCACAGATCATTTGCACACTCTTTGAAGATGTACCTCCTGTTGTCCGCCTTGATACCTCCACCAGTCAGTTTCAATGAATGTGTCCTGGTTCCAGTATTGCAATAGGTGGGAGAAAGCGTCCTTCTATCCACTCTTTTTGCACCTTGCATAATTGTATAGGTCCCAATCATGTTCTCTGTAAGTACCTTTCTGCTCCAGTTCAGGTTCATCAATATTTTTTTCTCTTTCTTGTTAAAATGTTAATTTGCAAGATAAGTTAATCCAGCTAACTGGTTTTAAATGTATTTCCTACAGCATGCATCAAATTCTTGTGCCTGTAAGGTGTAATGCTATATAAATATAAAAATCAGTTTTTAATTTTTATATTGTAGAACGTTTTTACGAAGTATATATTAGCAGGATTTTTTAAAATAGGCGAATGCCCTGTTTATGGTTAGTGGCAGCAAAGAAATGCAATGTCAAGAAAAAAACCAAGAACCTTCTAACAAAAAATATGTTTGGGTTCAGTTATGAAGTGAATCTCTGAACCGTTCTTGTGAGTTCAGGTCCAGTTCTTTGCTTTCAGCTCATTGATAGCTCTTGAGCTCAGCTTAAAACATCTCCTAAATAATGGGAATCCTAGAAGATTGTCCACTCGGCCAATTCAGCCCTTCTCTGACTATAAGCCTTTTAGCTTTTGGAAGGGATTTAAAAACCAAACTGATGCTTTGGCCTAAAATTGGGTAACTCTTTCCTTTGAAAGCAATACATTTGGGTGGCCTGTCTATGAGAGTACTTGATCTGTTATGAAATATTACGAATTCCAGAAGTAACCTAAAATATTTTTGAACAGAATTTTTGTGTTGAGGTATTGCATCAATGTGGACACCACAAACTGAGTTACTTAAGTACCCTAGTGGTATATCTGCTTCTTTTGTATCTTATTTATCTGGCTCCAAAAATGCTTGGTATGAAATAATCGAACCATATAAATGTTAGGTCAATACAGCAGTATTCTAAAATTAACACCATGGGGAAATTCATCTTGGCTTTATATTTAAATCCATGTAACACACAGTTGAAACATCAACAAATCCTCTGGTGGCAAAATGACCCTTTGTATCATTGTGGTTTAGTTTCTCTGCACATTCTGGCTTGTTCCCATAGGTCAGTGTGCAGTGTGAAATGTGTGCAGTGTGAAATTCTTGTATTGAACTACAGTATTTGTCTAGGATTACTGTATTCTTGATGTTAAGCACAATGTCAGTACAATTGGAGTTTGCTTGATCTTAATTCCTGATGGTGCCTGTTTTGGGTTCTTTGGGATTTAGTTCCTTCAAAGATGCATAATTTTGAATATGTACAACTTTCACTTGTTAATTTATGTTGTTTTGGATAGATTAAACCACTGTGACTTTTTTTCTTGCATATCACTGTGACTTACTTAAGAACTGTTTTTCTCATGTTTTTTTTTTCATTGTGCCTCATCTCACGTCATGGTTTTAGAATACTTTTGCATGGTTTATAATACAAAATAATGAGAAAAACCTATTTCACCATATGTGCTCTTGTGTGAATTAGGAAGTGCCACGAGGATGCAGAGCAAGCCGAAGATTCCTTTTAGGAAAGTGCCTTGACTTTCTAAAGGGCTTTACATTAGAAGTTGGTGTCTTCTCTAGTGGCTGATTTATCTGCTACAAGTACAGATGGTAGCATATAGTTGCTTGGGAGGTCAACGTAGGTTAGCACTTGTTCATAACAATTGTCTTCTAATATTTTCAAAAGTTGCTTAATGTCGAATGTTGTGCAAAATTAAGCCACAGTACTTTTTTCTGTAGTGTGTTACATTACACCTGTGGTCCTATTCAGTATTTTCTACATTCAGAGTGGCTGTTGACAGTTTTTTTAATTGCTTGTTGCTCATATTGTTCCATACCAATTCTCCTGTTTCATGTTTCCTTTGATGCAGCAGTTTCACACTGCCCCTGGAGATGAGACTGAGAACTGAGGGCTGAAATACCTTTTCTTCCTGGACAGGGAGTGAAGGGGAGAGTAAGTAGTAGAAACTTTCTAGCCCCAGCAGAAATAGAATATCACATACCTGGATGAATAATGAATTACTTGAGAGGGGGAGATGAAAGGCTTGAAGTAACAAGTTTTGAAACTATAATTTCTCTGTCTTATTAAGGTCCACGTATGACCTAAAACGTTTGCAAAGGCAATGCCAGGTTTCTATTGTATATGCTTCATTGCTACTGATTTTTATGTAGGATGTTCTGGGGGCATATAGACTTACGGAATTGAATATGCAGCAAGTGATGTATTATCTGGGCAGGGGTTAACATTTTATATAAATCTTTCCAGCCGCTCATAGTACTTATGGAAAAGTCAATGGGGAATCCAGCTCAGTCTAAGCTATATGCACTTGGATGGTTGTGTGTGTCCAAGCTTATTACATCGAAGGTAACAAGATCTTGAAACATCCAGCAGAAGTTGATGGCAAGCTTTGATGGCTTGCATATGTGATGTAATATATAGCAGAGATTTGTGTTGAAGTTATGAACCATTCAGTCCATATCTTTACTTAATAATATTGGCCCACTTTCCACACCAACTTAATTTCTTCTTCTGAGAGGATCAGCTTTCCTATAAGTACAGTTACAGTGTTTAACTCTGTTGCGCTTCTAGCTCTGTTCTTCAAACATTTTGGATAATCCTTTGCAGATTAGAGGAAAAACACTTCTTTAAATAATTGGAGTGCTTTGTCGTTGCAAGTATGTTTCTTCTGTGTCATGGTTCTTCACAGTAAATTATGTATGTGCAGAGAAAGTTGTGAGATGATAAATCTCTAGATAAGAACATAAGAGCCCTGCTGATTCAGGCCAAAGGTCCTTCTAGTCCAGCTTCCTGTATCTCACAGTGGGCCCCCAGGTGCTTCAGGGAGCTCAGTAGACAACAAGATGCTTGCACCTGGCATTCTGAAGTAGCCTACTATTTATGTAAAGAGGTTGCCCAACCCATCATGGCCTATAGCCCATGATGGACTTTTCCTCCAGAAATCTGTCCAGTCCCCTTTTAAAGGCATCTAGACCAGATGCCATCACCACCTCCTGTGGCAAGGAGTTCCATAGCTTAATTACCCACTGGGTAAAAAAGTATTTCCTTTTTATCTGTTTTGACTCCCCCAACACTCAATTTCGGTGGATGCCCCTTGGTTCTGGTATTGTGAGAGAGGGAAAAGAAAATCCCTCTATTTATCTCTTTCATGCATAATTTTATGTCATATCCCCCTCAGGCACCTTTTTTCTGGACTGAAGAGCCCCAAATGCTTTCTTCATAAGGGTGGTGCCCCAGCCCCGTAATCATTTTTGTCGCTCTCTTCTGCACCTTTTCCAGCTCCACTATGTCCTTTTTGAGATGTGGAGACCAGAACTGTATGCAGTACTCTAGATGTGGCCTTACTTTTGATTTGTACAATGGTATAATAATGGTGGCTGTTTTATTTTCAACCCCTTTTTTAATTACCCTAGTCATGGAATTGACCTTCTTAATTGCTGACGCACACTGGGTCGACACCTTCATCGAGTTGTCCACCAGCACCCCAAGATCTCTCTTGAGCTGTCACAGACAGCTCAGAACCCATTAGCCTATAGGTGAAATTTTGATATATTTTTTTGCCCCAATGTACATCACTTTACACTTGTCTACGTTGAAACGCATCTGCCATTTTGCTGCCCATTTCCCCAACTTAGAGAGGTCCTTCTGGAGCTCTTCACAATCCCTTCTGGTTTTCACGACCCAGAAAAGTTTTGTGTCATCCACAAACTTGGCCACCTTGCTATTTATGCCAGTCTCCAGGTCATTTATGAACAAGTTGAAAAGCACCGGCCCCAAGACAGATGCTTGGGGCACTCCACTTTTTCTCTCTCCACTGTGAAAATTTCCCATTGACCCCCACTCTCTGGCCCTCAACCAATTCTGAATCCATAAGAGGACCTGCCCTCTTATTCCCTGACTGTGAAGTTTCCTCAGTAGCCTTTGGTGGGGAACTGTGTCAAACGCCTTCTAAAAATCCAGATATATGATATCCACAGGTTCACCCACATCCACGTGCCTTTTCAAAGAATTCTAAAAGGTTTGTGAGGCAAGACTTAGTCTTACAGAAGCCATTCTGACTTTCTTTCAGCAACACTTGTTCCTCTACGTGTTTTAGGATTTTATCTTTGATGAGGCTTTCCACCATCTTCCCTGGAACAGACGTTAGGCTGACTGGCCTGTAGTTTCCAGGGTCCCCCCTTTTCCCTTTTTTAAAGATTGGTGTGACATTGGCTATCCTCCAGTCCTCTGCCACTGTGGCTGTATGAAGGGACAAGTTACATACTCTAGTTAAGAGGTCGGCAACTTCCTTCTTTAATTCCTTGATAACTCTTGGGTGGATGCCATCTGGGCCTGGTGACTTATTTATATGTAATTGATCAATTTGATCTAAAACATCTTGTTTATTAACCATTATCTGACTTAAATCCTTGGTTAGGAGAGGCCATTCGGGCAGTGGTATCTGCCAAAGGTCTTCTGCTGTGAAGACGGACGCAAATAATACATTTAATTTCTCTGCAATTTCCAGGTCCCCTTTTATCTCCTCTCTCCCTCCCTCACTGTCCAGCGGGCCAACCGCCTCTCTGGCAGGTTTCCTGCTTCTGACATATTTGAAGAAGCTTTTATTGTTCCCCTTTATGTTGCTGGCCATGCGTTCTGGCCATGTGTTTCTGGCCATCACCCAGATGGCTGGGTGACTCCAACAGCAGTCATGACATGATGTCCTGTGGCTCATGATATGACACAAAACAGCTATAATAATGGCTCTAGTTCGAGGTTAATAACATTTATTTTCCCACAATCTTGTGTAAATTAGTTTTAGAAAAATTCAGTCCAGCTACAACTCAGCCAAATTCCAGCTTGCTGTTAAATGATGCTGCTATACTAGATTACTCTTATTGACTGTGGAATGAAATTTCATATCATGTCTGCCAAAGAATTGGACATGTGTAAGGACTTCAAGATAAGGTTTAATGGTTGCCACAAAACATGTTCTTAAGCAATGAATTTGGAAATATATAGGTCAAAGGTCCTGACACGTTACTTTGTTAAAAATAGAGAGCAAACCAAGCTTCTAGTTAATGTGCATTTGGCATATTTTCTGTGGTTGTTTTTCTTTAAGTAGCACTGGGGGGGTTGAGAGGACTGGGAGGAGTGTGAAATGCCCCAAAACCACAATTGATGTAGGGACATTATTTCTTTGCCCCCACTGTGGTCCCAATACAGACCCATCTCCCCACAGGCTATTTACAGTAGAATAACTTCAATTAAGTTTTAATTGAAGCTTTTTTTCTATTGTAAATGGGGTTTGATGGGTATGCAGTTAGGAATGAGTGCACATCAAGGGCAAAATCCTTTTAGTACCTGTTGTTTGACCCTTTATGCCTTAATTTATTCTATGCTTTCATAACTACTCAACCCAACAGAGCTTTGATTTTTGGCCTCCAAAGCTGATTCTCAAATTCGTATGGGTTTTAGAAGTGGTTTACTATGTGATCTCTTCCATTCAGGAAATACATAGAGTAACAGATCTGCTGTGTAGATTATCTTTGTTTTTCTAACAAATTGAAATGAGGCAGGAGGTGTGAACTGATGGTTGAGCTGATGGTACTGCCTGAAGTTATACAGGAGAATCTGTGGTGGTTTTTGAATGGGATATGGAATTCATTGTAAGAAGCTGTGATACCCATTGTGGCAGGATGGAGTCACTGTTGAGCTGATTAGTTACCCCAAGTGAGAGTTGTGGGGAGTACCCAAGAAAGCCAGCCAACAAAGAACGGAGTACAACGTTGAGGACTGGCTAGGCTTGATTTACGATTGTCTGCTGAATTCAATGGCACATAGCCAGAGGAGAGAACCACACTGTGAAGGCTATATCTGGCACTGAGGATTTTGTGAATCACAGAATACTGTATATTTGTCAAAACCCTAGTGAAAAATGGTGGTTTGTAATGTAAGCCACCTTGGGCATTTGCTTCTGCATGGGAAAGGTGAGATATAAATTCTTCCAATAAATAAAATAGTGAATAGTTTTTGGATAATGTATCCAATAAATGGATACATGATAAAAGGATGTGATGTGCCTTTATATGGCACATCTGGTGGTTCTCCTAGTTGCCTCTCGTATTGCTCCATTTGTATGGATGTTGCTTATAGCTCAGGTGAAGTAGTAGAGCACAAGTCTCAGCACAAGTCTTAGCCAGAGTGGAGAAAAGACCACAAAACAAACTTATTCCAGCTACTTTGTCCGTGAGCTTGCCAATCAAAAATGCAACTGACTTGTGCATCAGACCTCTTTTCCCCTTCTACAGGGCACAGAAGAGGGAGCTTAATCAACTTTTCCCCAACATGGGAACAGAGAGAAGCAGAGTATGGGTCTGCTCCCTACAGTATGGACCAGGGCATAGCCCTGCACTTTCTGCCTGTCCCCAACAGCCTTCTATGAAACCCATTAAAGCCTTTTGTGTTGTTCTTCACAGCTTTGGGAATTTTCCATAAAGTTGCTGCCATAGCATTGAGACAGCTACTGATCCATGGTAGGGTCTCTGACATGATCATTAATTAGGTATACCAGGTACTAAGGTCTGTTGATGTAGGAAGCATGCACCTAGATTTTTAGCGTGTGTTAAAATCCATAGGAACTCTTTCACAGTCCCATTTCACTATTGTGAGTGTTGCTCCCCTAGCTTTCTTTTACCCTTCCTAGCCAACCCCTTTGCCATTTCTTTTACCTAGCCAACCACAGTAATACATCTGAGTTAAAAAGTCCTTGTTCATACTTTTGTAGTAGGAAAATAATGCTCTGTGCGATCATTCATTCTTTACACGTGGTTGGAGATTAAAATTGTGCTGGCTGGCCTCACCATCTGCTGGGTCTGACGTCCATACATCTTACATGGAATCCAATACAGCAAGGTCTGACTTGCTTTATGAGCTTTACACAAAATTAAGGTACCAATTGTGTGTTTAGCATCCATGTCCATTGCATTCCATATATGTAGTTTCAATATAAACCTTTTGTCCATTATTTGAATGTCAGGGCACTGGAGAGCAGAACCAACAGTACAATTGGAATGTCACATGTTACATACAAACTAAACACCTGCATAGGACATAACTGCATGCTTATTTTTTAAATATAACTTTAAAAGAATGTTCAATGTTTTTATATTTAGGTATGTTCACAATTGCCCTGATTTTAGCTTTTGTCTTAGAAAAATAACTTGGAGAATAAAGATTTTGCTTGAAGACATAAGATATATCCACTTCTAGGTACATCTAGGTTTGGATAGTGCCTGGATGATTTGATTACCTTTGAATATTACTTCAAATTCCTGAAGACAAAGGACGAAGAGGCAGAATGCTGGTTTTCCATCATATGATCAGTACAGATGCTTTAGGATATCAGAATTTCAAATAAAAAATTTGCAATATGAAACATTTTGCTAATTATAGGTGACATTTTGATCTCCTGAAAAAGCCAGTATGTCTCCAACTTGGTGGAGTTAGATTGTTTACCCTTTTCTGTCAAGGCATGTTCCCTTTTAATCAACAGAAAAAGCTGGGTTTCCTATAGTTTGCCATTATGACATTGCATTTTATAGTGATACCTTTGAGAAAGAAAGATGGAGCTATATGCATGACTACTCAAATCATGATGCCTTTAAAGGCAATGTTCAAACTTGCAACTTGAAGTGACCTTTCTCTAAATGAAGTCAAAATTTCATGGCTCAATAAATATAACGAATATGTTGGCCTTCATCTGCACTTGGTTTACAAGTTTTATGATTAAGTAAATGCTGGGCTTGGTGCTTAAATTCTTTGGACTGATTAGGAAGTCCCCTTAGGTTTCTTTGTTGGCTGCTTATGTCTGGACTCTGAATCTGAATTATCTGCTTAAACTATGATGACTTACTATTGGAATATCAAAATAGAATTAATACCTGAAGTTATTCATAATTTAACATTAATGATTTGTAGTTTGTTACAGTTCTGTGATTCATCCAGGCACTCCTAAAGTCCGTACCTAAAAGCCATGCTACATATTACATTAAGCATACATTTGAGGTTGACATGTCTGTTCTTTATTACTTAAACAGCAACTTTGGGGAGTGGGTAGAATGTCTGCATGGAAATATGGGGCTTCCCCTTTACATTTCAGATCAGCTGCCCCCCCCCACCCCCCCCCCAGCAGCTTTGAAAGGAAGCTGCAATGATGCAAGTTACCTAAAACCAAATAAAACCTGTTGGCCCCAATCATACAGATACGTAGCATTTGCATGTCACTTTCTGAGTCTGCAAAGCACTTACCTGTATAATATTGAGGTGGCCCTTATAACAACTACGTAAGGAAGCAATTATTGCTGCTTGGGAATGAAGGCTGATAGAGAGAATAGCTTGCCTAATGCTACCTAGGCAGAGGTGAAATTGAGCACGTTTGGCCCTATGATTATCTTAAATATATGGCAACCACTCATGTGAACATATGAAGCTGCCTTATATTATGCTAAGTCAGTCCACACGTCCATCTGGCCCAATATTGTTTATTCAAACAGTGGCTATCCCAACATCTTCGGTGGAAGTCTCTCAGCCTTAGAGTCTTCTAACAGGATTCCAGGAATTGCTTGTAGAATCTTTTGTATGCAAAGTATGTGCAGTGCCACTTAGCAATAGTCTATCTACCCAATCTCAAACGTGCAGAACTTCACTGTTCAAGAGGAGCCTTTTTGTAGACAGGCCCCCTGCTAACAAATACCTCAGTACTAGAGTTCATTATCAAATGTCATGCATCCTGCAGCCTCAGGGAATAGTTTGTAATGAGCTTTGTACTTATTTACTGTTCTTTAGAGCATGGCATTACAACTACTTTGATTCACTGATTGTATTGTGAGTTAGTAAATATTTCCAATATTGGCCTCTGCCTATCTTTTGGCTGCATGACTTTTTTAAAATAAAGGAGACGCAATCTTATCTTTTTTTTTTTTTCCCAGAGCACAACTATATCTTCTCACTCCATGGCAGTGATTGATGATCACTTTTGCAGCTTCTTTGGTTTCCTCCGGTGTGTTTTTGTCTGCCCCACCTAGCTTTCTCTGCAACTAGTATATATCAAGCCTTGTGACAGTTGCCACTGGTTCACATTCTAATATGACTGTATCTTCTCTGACCAAGTAGAGTTGACTATTAGTAGAGCTGACTAATAGTGATCAATGAATCAATACATGCCTCAATCCTCTCACTACATTGTGGTCAATCGTCACTTCTTGAAAGCATCAGTGGAGTGGCAGGGACAACATAGCAGGTGTAGTATAACAATAACTGGGCAAAGAGGCACTTCTCTATTGGTGTTCCTCTGATATTTAACCCCTGGTAACTGGGCAAGAGGCATTTTTCACGTGGTGCTCCTCTTGTATTTAGCAGGGGGAGAGTAACAGTCCCTCTTCCCCCCCTGCGCAATGTATTTTCTAGTGGCTGTTGCTGGGGGTGTTGTGCATTTTTTAGATTACAAGCCCTTTTGGGACAGGGAGCCATTTAACTATTATTACCATTTGCCTATAAACCAGTTTGTGAACTTCATGTTGAAAATAAATACTATTTGATTGATTTGATTGATATTTAGCAGGGAGAGAGTAACTGTCCCTTTTCACACCAGCACAGTGTCTTTTGTAGTGTAGTATAATAGTAGTATTGTAGTACTTTATTATTATTATTATTATTATTATTAGCAGCAGCAGCAGCAGCAGCAGCAGCTGCTGCAATGTGAATTAAATGTTTAACAGTAAGTGAAGGATTAACCTGTGCACTTATGACATCAGAGGCTTAATAGCCTTGTTACCTTATCTATAATAAGTATATCAAGGTATTTAAAGAACAAAGGATAAAACCATGTGATGAAGGCACAATAAGTATCAATGCTAGTGAAGAGAGAGACATTCCAAGTACTGTGTATACATGTGTATAGCCTGGGACCTAATGACCCAGATAAACTACAGTTTTTCTGCACTTCATTGTGTATCCTCACATAGACTGCTGGCATGATTTAAACACACAATTGATCCTGGTTTGCATTTTATTCAAAAGAACTTGGGATCCTCTATGATGACTTCAAGATAATTATCTTACTACAGGGCATTTTAATAAGCTTTTTAATGCATAACTGAAAGCTCCTAGATATTGATAATAAAGTGTTCAACAAAGAGTAAAACTTCCTGTGCTATGCCCGTTTTGTTTTGTATTAATTTTTATGTCATTTGTGTTGTGTTAGAAAAAAACACTAAAGGAATAGTATCACTTTCCAGATATTGTTAATTTTTTGGCATTTGTTCTTTCTTTCTTATCCCTCAGGATAATCCACAACTCTACAAAAACATGTGTCAAACACATTATAAATTTCCCTAAGAGAAGCAACATCGTTTCCAGCTGTTTGGATTGTCCATCTAAAACCTAACTAGATATCTCATCTCTCAGTATTGTTTGAGAATTGTACTTTGATTTGCTCAGTGTTCTTGATGGACTAGGTCAATACCTTGTGACTTTTTGGTTTTATTCGCAATTCTTAGCTCTTATCACAAAATGTAGAATTATCTATTTGAGAAAAGATTGCACTTTGTTCAACTATTTGTATCCATTAGCATGAAAACTGTTACCAGTGTCAACAGAAACCTTTTAAACGCCTCCCAAGGCAGCTCTGAACAATATTTATGGAACAAGACATCTTTGCAAGATTATTGCAAATAGATTTAAACTTGTTTTGATCAGATTCAGATAGCTGCACAGAACAGTGTAACAGATCCTTTTAAAACCTCTGAGAGTTTCTATTTTAACTCTAGTTTTGGCAAACCAGGAGGTTATAATTTATGAAGAAGAACGTATTTGCAATCATTCCAATTAATACTTTCTTCTATTTTCTCTGGCATGTGCATATGTACCTAGTTGTAACAGCTTTAAGCATTGGCAAGCAGTGTAGTAAGCAGCCTAAAGTTGGAACTGGGCCTTGAAAGCTTTCAATCTGATTCGGCAAAAATAAACTTGTCTCCCTAACTTAGCTCCCCAGAAACATTTTATGCAGCCTATTATTTCAATCCTCTAGAGAAATGGGACCACTTGGAGAGGGTCATCTAGTATGTATGAACAAGATAAGTGCATTACACTGTTTGAATTTTGTCCATTAGGGAAATAAGTTATAAACCTAGTCATAGACAATATTGACAGGTCTCAATTTACGCGGGAGTTTTATTCATGGAAAATTGTGCATATATCAAAATGCATAAATGAGAACTGGCTTGCCGATAGGAAACAATGAGATTAACCTGAGTAATGGGAAAGGTCCAGTTATGTCATGCAGGGGGTACGCGGGGGTACGCGAGTACCGGTTCCTAGGATTACGGCTGGCCCTGCCCATTCGCCCGCCCACTCGTCGACTCCACCCCCTGCAACATTTGAATTTCCTGCATGTTTGAGTTGCCTGCATGTTCTCAGAGCCAGGCAGGCAGGCAGCAAGTGGAGCCTTGCCTTGCCACTGAAAAATGAGCTGCTCTGGGGTTTTGGAACTGTTGGGTCACTTTAACATGATGCCAGGCCTCCTTAACATGTTCTGGGGGTGCTGTAGAATACTGTTGCAACTGTTGGGTCAGTTTAAAATTGTCTGAGTCCTCAAAAAGGGCTTTTTTCATGTCCATTCCTGCCACGACCTCACTTCCGGCTTATGACGTCACTTCCGGTGGGCGGGTCCCGACACGTGCCAATCAAAAGTGAGTACCTGTTCTTAAATCATTTAGATGACACCACTGGAAAGGTCATTTAAAACTTGCACTGACACCTAGTGACTTCTGCTTGTCCAAGATGGCATAGGGGAGGGTTAAAGAGGGAGGGTACTCTGAGTGGTAGTGGCTACTGGGCTTATTATCTGAGAAGACAATGAAAACAAGGAAACCAGCAAAGAAACTGAGAAAGCAGTAAGTGGCAGAGCTTAATCTCAGTATCTCTTGTCCTATCTTTTAGGACATACTCAATTGTTGTGTCTGCAAGAGGCAATCCCAGTTAGCTCCCTTTCTCAGAATGAATGGCAGAAGCTTCTTTCTCTCCACTCTGAAGAATCTCCATTTGCTCCCTTCCCTGGCGCTTATCTCCAATCCCAGCATGTAGCCCAGCCCAGGCTTTCTGCTTGGAATTTTACAGAAGCTCTACGAATGCATTTTGTCTCTTTTTGTATCTTCTGGCTTCAGAGGAGACCCCCCCCCCGCCCCAGAAAAGAAGCGGCCAGCATCTAATGGGGGTGCTCATTAGCAGCTAACTGGCCATGTTTTTTCAAAAGTGAGCCTGCGCAAGTCGTGTTTCAAAAACATGGAAATAAGTCTGCATTAAATCTCTGCAGTACAATGACCTGTGCTTGTGTGAAGTCTACATAAATTCTGTCCCTATCCTTTTTTATATGAATCACCTATTGAGAGGTTCTTCGGTGCTGTTTCACATATTGCATAGCAGGAAATGGAGAAGTGCCACCCAAGTGTATAGCCAACAGACAGCTGCAGGCAATCTTGGATCCTTAACAAGGATAAGATACATGTGTTTACATGTATCTACTTGTTGTTTTGACACTTTGCTTTTAACTGTACACTTAAAATATCCTAGATGTGCACCTTGTAACATCAATATGAAATTCCTAACTTCTTGGAAGTTCCACAAAGTTGATGATTATGAAGATCTTTAAGATGCCTGTTATCTGTACATGCAGACTCTTCTTTACAACTTCCTCAGATGAATATACAGTAAAGCCATATCACAAATAAAAGAATAAAAAGGAAAATTATGTATCAGTGATGTCTGTAGGGTTGTTAAAATGAAAGAGCAGTGAGCCCCTCTTGTAAATCGCTTGGCACTCAGAGTCTGTTTACATGGTACTTTGATCACATGGAAACCAGTCCCACTTCACTTATTTAGAATCTTTGCACTGACTATCTGGAGGAGATCCCTGCATTCCTGGGGTGGAATTCTAGGGTTCCTACCGTTTTAAGAGATTTTTTTTCATGGCAGGAATGTGGGATCAGTTTTTCTGTTCATCATGTGAAGCAGCCAGTTCCTGTAATCCTTTTTCACATCATATAACCCAGCATTTCTCAAGCTGTGGATTGCAACCCAATGTATGGCGAGTTGTGACATGAAAGCATTACCAGGAACCACTAGAGGCCATTTCCAGGCCCACATCCCATGCCATTAGCCCTGTGCAGACCTCATAGTGCCTTGGGGAAGGGACCAGAAGCTACTTCCAGTTCACATCTGCAGTTTGCTTCTGCAAGGCATTGTGGGGCCTGCAGAAGTGGATCGCAGGCCCAACGCAACCCAGAAGCAGTCTCTTGTGGCTCCTAGTGCTGTATTGCGGTGCTACTATTATCATCGCATCCCGATCTAGCACAGAGGACAAGATAAGTTGTGATTCAAAGTTTGAGAACTGCTGGTTTAACCCCTTCCTCTATCTTTTGCCAGTTTAATGCTAGTCTTTTTTTTCTTTAACTGTAAAAGAAACTTAACAAACACTTCGCATAACTTTTCCTATAGCCATAGGAAATGCCTATGCTTTTTTGTAGTTGTTTAGTTCTGATTGGAAATCCTTGTTTGCTTTTGTGCCCACATCTCAACATGTAAGTACTGCTTGTCTGTAAATTTTACGTCTAACATTTCTAGTCAGGTTTCTTCGATGAGTCTGTGGCGTCAGAATTCCCATACAGGTGCTAACAGGAAGATAGTTCTTGTAGACCAGTGTTGGGTTGACACACTATGAATTTCTAAATCAGAAGATAAGCTGTCTCATTTGGCAATAGCCACAGCTTCCAGATATACCTCAAGGGCAACACTGCATCAAGTGCACTACAGTAGTCAAGCCTAGAAACTACAAAATCATGACTAATGGTTCCAGGCAGAAACCCTTCTATCCAGGAAGAGTTGTAGCATTCAAATTCAAGAAAATATTGCCTAGGCAGCTAGTCTGACTTGAACATCTAAAGAACTGGTTGCCGGAGGACTGGAGTAGTATAGAGGCAGATTCTGCCATCATCCAGAGGACTCGGGGCCCCTGGGAGTTTGCCTCCCCTTTCTCTTAGCAGGAACACCGCGGCATCTTATCAGCCAAAAACACAGCAGCTGCAGATAGCTCATCCTCCTCCCTGCCTGAAAAGAACTCTGCTCCAGTTGTTCTACAAGAGGAGGCATCCAGAGGGGCTCCTGTGGTGTTCGCTGTTATTTTAAGCTCCCCCCCCCATCATTTTGATTGAAACACAGAGTATAAATACGTTAGAAATCACTGTGAGTGGTTCTTGTGGGAGTAAAACGGACAAATTAAATAAAGATACTGCCTTAAAATGCATTGTCTTTGAGTGCATTTTGTGGTTTTTCAAATTTTATGTTTTGTTGCATCTAAACTTCTGTGGCCAGGTTTTTTCTAAATGAACAAGAAAAAGTTTTACAAAATTTTAATTTTTGCCTTGAGAATTTAAACCCTGGCCTGGACACTCAAACCACATGCTTCAGTGTTTCTTGCTTAATATTCTTTCAGGGGGCGGACATTGTAGATGGAAAGGCTTAGTCTTGAGAAATTGCCTTTAACATCTGTTTGTGTTAGCTAGATATTGGTATCTGCATGAAGATAAACGTGTGGTAAAACCTGTCAACAACCCTGAATGAGTTGCCAGGTTGAAAGCTAATGAGCCTACTCTTTTTCTTGTGCCTAAAATTTTATAGGGCTGGGTCTGAATGTTCGCAGTATGTTAGCTCACCTCAGTCTCAGGATCTTGGATGATGAATGAGCCTGAGAGGTTGGGCCAGGGGACATTGTTCAGCGATGAATAGTTGCTTCGCATGTTGGGCGTCAGCTTCAGCCAAAAAGGATTGCCTCAAGTCATCCCTCCCCACCCTGCCTTTACTGTTTGCAACTCTGTTCTACCTTGCCCATTATTTCCGTGTGTGTGTGTGTGTGTGTGTGTGTGTGTGTGTGTGTGTGTGTGTTTAACTTAGTAAGAAAATGAATTAATCAGAACTGTTTTCCCCAGGCATAGAAAATGTTTGGGTTTGGGGTTTTGCCTCCAAAATCTGAATTAAACCATGTTCTGCTAGATATTATTGTGTTCAGAATGCAAAAGCAGAACTCTAACAATAGTTGGCGCTCAGTAAAGTTATTACCAGGTTGTTTATCCAGGCGCAATTTCCAATATATTTCCCAATGTAGGGCACCTGACCCCCTACGGGTGGCATAAAAAAGCCTGTGCATTTCAGGGCATGGGAGTAGTTTGGGGGTGGCTGCAGCTGCATTGCCCCTCCTGCATAGGGGATTTCCTCTTTAATGTAGGGTGAAAGCATTTTTTTCCTCCTCTTTCCGTACAGGTGTTCAAATCTTTGCCTGAAGATCTGGCTCCCTTGTTGAGTACATTATGTATTATTATTACTCCAGATTTGACAGCTTAAAAGACTTGTTTGAGATTGCTGAGATATTAACTCTTCTTTTGCTGCACTCAGGCTGTACCTATTCCATGGGTGGGGAGAATTTTGAACAAACTTGTATCCTCTTTTACCTGATGACTGCTATCTCCTCGAGGGGTTTTTCCCCCTTTCTTGCCATGTGAGACATGGAGGAAATATATGTGGTATTTCATGTAAAAAAAATTTGAATTCAGAATACATATATTTTGATACTTTCACACCTAAATCTAATTGCTCTTATTACCAGTGAATAGTTCTTGGCACTGGTCCAGTCTCTCTTATTCCTCTATAGTGAGGGGAAAAAGTGAACTGTCTTTTTGAAAATACATTATTCTCTCCCCCCCCCTTAAGACCGGAAAAGAAAGCAAAGGGTGAAAACTATATCCCTTTAGTTAAACCCCTACAAGGGTGGGGCTATTGGCCCGTGAGTTATATAATAGTTATTCAGACAGCTGGAGCTACACCATTTCCCCCCTGAGGAATCCTCATGTCAGCCAGTGGGTGGTGTGAGTTGTTCTCTCATATTTTGTCAAGTAAGGAATTGCAGATAAACTAATTCAATTTAGTTTGCTATCAAAGGGCTGGTACACATGTCAGCCTCATAAAACAGTCCATGTCTGTTGCTTGTGACTGACCTCTGGAGGTAGAAAGAATCCCCCTTCTTTCCAGCATGATTATCCGCCAGTCAAAGCTTATGAGGAAGTAGCACCATCGTTCACTTCTCATGCCATGAGGGAACTGCTGTCACCATTTGTGCTTTCAGCTTCTTCTCTAGTTATTCTCTTTGCCCATTTCTTTACCACCAGCCTAGTAGTGTAGCAGTCAAAAATGCCCCAGAGCTTGGCCCACTTTAAAAAAAAACTACCGCTAGACAAGTACAGGTTAGAGCTCTGTCTCAGTGATGTGATGTGATTTGAACAGTAAGTCAGGAATCTCTGGTTCAAAATTTACCTCAGCCTGAATTCATCAGTGGGCTTTTATTTAGGTGTCTTTCACCTTCAGATTGTTCCTTCTCCCACTACACCCTTGCAGTGTGGGAAACGTTATCGATGATATCTCACAGCTTGTTTTGTGAATCCTTTTGAACGCTCAAACACCACAGAAGTGCTAAAACCAGTTGCTGTAAACACTATTACAGTGTGATGAATGTCACAAATCAGGAAATTGTGAACGTATTACATTTAATAATCTCTAAATTTATCTGTAAGTTTATCTCTATTTTGTACTGTTGTGCAAAGGCTGCCGTAGCTCCTACCTTTTGAAAGCTTTCAAATTTTTATTTTGAACTCCTTAGATTATAAACACACATACATACATGGTTGAAGGTAGCTGATTTCATTTTAAAACATTCCAGACAAGTTTAAACTGGCTGGCAAATATTTGAATAAAGAAAACTAATAAAATACAAATAAGGAAATGATGTTAATACTGGCTCTTCAGGTTAAAGGCCTTCTAGACTTTAAAGTATGTTTTGACAATGACAGTGTGAATTCTTATTTGTGAATTCTTGACTGTGATAAAAGGAAAGGAGCCAGGTTTAGAGGAAACAATGTCAGTGTATCTCCACAGTTGTAATGAATTCAAGACATTGCTTATACTTTGACAGTTGGATTCTGTTCTGGCTCATGACCACTGAAAATGTTTTTATTGTTTGCACTACCATTTTCTGTCATAATTGGAAACCTTATTTGAAGAATGAGGTTTTGCAGCTGTAAAGAACATTTCAGCTGGAGTTGTTCAGTATTCGTATGCATTTTAGCTAATCTAAGATGCTGAATTGTAGTGTGAAGAGAGAATTTAGTAGATGAGGTTTATGCAATGTATCTTTATGCACACAATATTTTAAATAACTTAGACTACCATCTTATATACATTTTCCTGAGCATAACCCCCATTTATCCCACAATATACTACGTGATTTAGGAGGCTCATGATACTCTTTATTGTTGCACGCTAATATAGCCGAATACAATCACTGGAATTTGTATGTGGAATTTGAACTTGTAAATTCTCATAAATTTTCTCAACAGTGATAACATGAATTGCAATCAGTGAAGATGCATTGGTCCAGCGTTACATGAAGCACAGAAGTCCTGTTCCTATGTCCTTAGGATGTCAACTTCACATGGTGAAGAGTGAGAGTGTGCTGGCATCCCAAAGTGCACCCAAAGTCTCTTCTCCCTCCCACATGTACACATTATGTGGACTGTAATGTAGGAACAGGACTTGCTTGTAAGGAATCAGTGGTATGGAGGAGTTGAGCATGGCTTCCTGCTCATTAAGACTTGTACATCTTAATATCAAGATTGGCTTGTAGTTACTCTCAAAACAAGTTCAACAGAAGAGATATTCACTTTCCTAAACACACATGTACATGGGTAAGATGTTGTGCAAGACATGTCACAATCTCACCCCTACTATACTACCAACATGCTGCAAACAAAGTTGTAGATCCAATGCATAGGAACAATGTAACCACATTCCATCACATCCTTTTAATATCTATGCCAGTAAGTTGCAATACAATTTAATTACATATTTATTATGTAAAGAAGTTTGCAGGCTATAAAATTTATTTAAAAAATAGCTGTAAGGTGTGGTTATGTGAAGCCTAAGGGTATACGCTTGTTTATGGTGGTTAATCAGCTTGGCAGACGAATAAAATGTTCTTCTTCCAGTCTTGGCAATAAATTGTTTAAATCAACTTGTTTCTACTCATATTTTTTATGAGCAAGTATTCAAGTGACAAGCAGACATTGCTCCTGGGTAAGAGTGGGAGGACAGAAAATAATTCCTTTCTTAAATATGTAGAGAAATGGATCCAAAAGAGATTTAAGATTTTAGCATATGCCAGCAACAGTTTTTTGTATGAATAGGGGTTTGTTTAGGGCTTACTTATTGAACTTAATGAAATTATTGTTGTGTGTTTTTTCAAGTGGAGGCAGAGATTGAAAATCAGAGAACACCTGTTTGTTCTTAAGGGCATACTGATAAGAAAGAATGTTGCTTTTGCTTGAAATGAAAAATTATGAAGTTTGTGATAGTTCTTTATCTCTATGCTAATGTTACATAATCTATCTATATATAAAAGGATGTGTGTTTGTATGTTTGTGTGTATGTTCCAGCATAATTCTGGAATGCCTTGAGCAATTGACACCAAACTTGGTACACATATGCCTTGCGATCTGGAAAGAAATACTGTGGGGGTAAGACCCCCTAGCACCCCTAGGGGTGGGGGGTGCGAAGGGGGTGACATGTAAAAATACTCAAAAACGGCCGATATTGGTTTCAAATCCATAGTTTTCAGGATCGCCAAGACGAATGGCGACACTCCCGATGCCGTTTAAGTCCAGGTTCGGTCCCCATCAGCATGGGGGGTGAGAAGGGGTGCAAAATGGATGTATGTGTGTATGTTTCAGCATAACTCTAGAATGCCTGGAGCGATTTACACCAAACTTGATACACATATGACTTACACTCTGGAAAGAAATACTGTGGTGGTAAGGCACCCCTAGCACCCCTAGGGGTGGGGTGGGAAGGGGGTGACATATAAAAATAATCAAAAATGGCCGATATTAGTGTCGAGTCCATAGTTTTCGGGGTCGCTGAGATGAATAGTGACACTCCCGATGCCGTTTAAGTCGACGTTCAGCCCCCATCAGCATGGGGGGTGAGAAGGGGTGAAAAGTAAAATGTCCAAGATGACCAACATTAGTGTCAAATCCATAGTTTTTGGGGTCACTAAGCTGATGGGTTACAGTCCCGATGACATTTAAGCCCAAGTGTAGTTGATTAGAACAAATAGAACTCTGTAGAACCTTCTGGAAATTTTTAGAAATCATTACGCCCCGGTCTTGGACTCCAATCAAATACTTGCCATGTTACCAGGCGTAGTCACTGAATACAAGGCTATCGATACCGTAGTAGATGCCTATGAGGTCGTCAATTTTCCATCAGACTTCCTAAACTCACTTGATCCGGCTGCATTGCCACCACATTGTCTCTTACTTACAGTGGGATCTCCAGTTATGTTACTACGGAACCTCGACCCGCCAAAACTTTGCAACGGTACAAGGCTGTGTGTCAAGAAGATGCTGGGTAATGTAATTGAAGCGACTATCTTAACAGGAAAGGGAGAGGGTGAAACCGTTTTTATCCCATGGATACCACTCATTCCGACGGATCTCCCTTTCAACTTTAAGAGATTGCAATTTCCAGTAAGACTTGCATTCTCGATCATGATCAACAAGTCACAGGGGCAGTCTATTACGTACTGCGGAGTGGATTTGAGATTGCCATGTTTCTCCCACAGACAACTTTATGTTGCTTGCTCAAGGGTGGGTTCACCCAAGAATTTATTTATTCTTGCTCCTGGAGGTGAAACTAAAAATGTTGTTTATAATCAAGTTTTGAGTTAAATTAATATTACAGTGGATTTGTAAAAGATTTTACTTTATAATGTTTATACTGTACTTATACTTTTAATTACCCATACATAAAATTACTTTGATTTTACACTATAGACAGAATTCATTCCTTTTTCTGTCTAATAGAAGCTTGGGATAAATAAATATCTGGGCAATGCCGGGTAAGGACCAGCTAGTCTTGGATAAATTTACAAGAAAGGATTGTCCTCCTTTGTAGACAAGCTTTGCCAGTAGTATAAGTATCTTATTCTCCAAGGATTCTAGAGGGCATTTGTATTCCTTATCAAGTAATTACTTTGTCCTGGCTTGATAGGCAAGGCCAATCTTTTAGTTTTTTCCTCCCAAGGGAAAGGCCTTGCCTCCCAGAGTGGGTCTTCATTCTCCAGACCTATCCTCCCTAATTGTAGAGTAACATGGTTATTTGGAGCTCTCACAAGTCCACATTTTTTTTCAGAAAAGTATTGAATTTTTCTTCTACCTCTTTTCTCTCTCTCCCCTTCTCTCCCCTCTGTATCTCTCTCTGTCTGCCTAGGCCTGTGGGCCTCACCCAAGAAAAATAAAGGGGGGAATTGGTTATTCGCTCCCTCCCCAGCAGTGTAGCAGGGAGGTCCAGAATCTTCATATTACCTTATTTTGTTCCTCTGAGGTCCTCTGATTTTACTTGGTATTGCAAAGACCGGGAGAGGGAGAGAAAGTGGAAGTTGGCACTGGCCACTGTACCTCCTACTATATACTACAGACTGTCTCACAGTTTGTTTGACCAGCTTTGCCTAATCAGGTTGGAGGCTTCCCTACCATCTGATCAGAAAGAAGAGGAGGAATTTTCCAAGCACTCCCAGCTAGATTACATATGGACTAAGCTCCCTTCCACATGGACAAGATTTTTCCAGCAGATGTTTTTTCCGGTCTAAGTCCTGTTGTATGCTTCAGCCTACTAGAGACCAGGGTCAAGAAGAGGGTCCTGCCTACAATTGAGAGTAAATGGAAAAGTTGGATGCAGTCATCTTTTCATTACAAGAACACTATAAGGTTGAGGCTTATGCCAGGATCACACCATCTTAGAACCATCTGTGGTATGGTGGCAGAAAAACTCCAGCAGCTGCAGGATCTCTGCCACATCCGAAAGGTGCAAAGTACTCCCTGTCTGATGCCAGGCCCCCAGGTGCCATGGAGCTAGTTGAGGTCTGTGTCTTTCTACCCATAAGAAATTTGTATGTCAGGTTTGGGTGAGGAAATCTATGGCCCAGGGCTATGTTTTGGAATTCATTCACTGCTCTTGGAACATGTTCCATTCTACAAAATAATACAAGGGTTCAATTATATTGCAGGATTTTTCAAACAAGCCACCTGGTTCCTTATCATCAAGGCAGTGGAACCATTTCCTAAGGACAAAAGGTGCTTCAGGGTATATTTCACCTACTTTTGGGCTCCCAAAAAAGACCTGGGATGCAAGGGGCATCCTCAGTTTTACATGGCTCAAAGAACTTACTCAGAATGGCCACACTCTCAATTGTGGTGGTATTGGAGGAGCAGCATTTTCTAGCATCTATAAATCCTTCAAATGGTTAGCTACATGTACCCATTTGACCAGTGCACATGAAATATCTTTACCTATGGCAAAAACCACTACCAACACCTGGACATATCATTTATGTCACTTCAGATTCCAGGGTGTTCGCCAAGTTTCTCTATGGCAGCAGTGCACAGTGTTTTACTTTTTGAATGGTAGCTCTAGTCAGGCAAACTCAGTAAAATTAATGGATACTTTTGATTCGGTGCTTCATACTTGCCCAACTTCAGCTGCTGCCCAACACCACCCCAACTCACTACTGCCACCTTCTCTGAGAGACATGCATGAGCACTCCTTTCTCCCCAAATCTTATTACCACCTCAGCACACTCCTCCTTCTCATAGTGTTCAAAGTGTAAACAGCTGTGTTCCTTTTAAAATTTACATCCCTGCTCAAAGATGAAGTGCAAGGAGGGAAGTGAGTGGGGAGCAGGTCAATATGCTCATGACTGTGCTGGGCTAGAAGAAGGTGATGGCAGACACAGTGAAGGGCACCCCAAATCTGCTGCTTCCTTTCTCCCTCCCAGTATCCACCAATCATGCAAACCACGTAACATCGCATCATGGCTGGGCAAGCCATGTTCTGACCTATGGCTAGTTTATATGCCCTAAAATGTTATCTATGCAAAATCTAAACTTTAGTATTAGTTCAGTGTCTGCCTTTATCTGTCTGAATGTAGACATTCAAGGAACACATTTCTGCAAAAATAGTGTTTCTTTTCTTGCATAATGTCTTTTCTATGACGCTTGTGTTCTTTTGCATCATTTTAAACTGTTGGGGTCAGGGAGCTATTTAAGTATTTCATTTTTGTCTGTAAACTGCTTTGTGAGCTTTTTTGTTGAAAAAGGAGATGCTGATGGGAAAAATGGAATGATAATGATAATAAATGCTGTACTAGAATGAAAAATTAGGATGCTGTTAATCCTTAAGTGGTGTTTGTATATTATTTTTAATTTTATTAACTGAAAGAAAACAAGCATCCATTTTATACTTTCCCAATAGTGGTCACGAAGCAGCTGTTTAGGGCAGTGGTGTCTCAACTTCATGAGATGTAACAATGGCTCTCCTTTGAATTCTCCTGTGGTCTGGTATGTAAGCGCATCACTTTGGTTCAGTGGGCATGTGCAAAACATGATGATACCCATTTTGGTTAAATTATCATTGTTCCATCAGGCATTAAACTGAAAGGTACAAAAAAAAATTTCTTTACAAGCAAAAATGTATATACAATGAAATAAAATTCGTAGTTATCTCTGATTTGGTATTTTGTAAGGCTTATATTTGCAATAGCATTCTAGGGAAACAAGTTTGCTAAATTGAATAGAATCCATTTTGGTTTATTCCTTGAGAGGATTAGGACATGAAACTCAAGGTTCTGGTGATAAAATTGTATGTTCTTCTATCAAGTCAATGCACACCTGGGGAGAATTAATAGGAGATACAGCTGAAAAATGTCTTGGTCTGGGAAAGCATTCATTTGGTCCAAATGCCATCAGAGCATAGGAGGTTCAGCTTGCTGAGGGAATAGTATCAGGAAAAGAAATGATAGGTATGGACTGTCTTAGCTGACCACCTCTATTTAAGGAAGAACCAGGCTATAATTACCAAAATCAGTGATCACTTCTTGCTAATACTGTTCACAACAATCCAAGAAGTGAGGATTGCAGTTCATTTTGTCCCAGTTCTTCTCCTATGAATATATGTTAAAGGTGTCAAACTTTCATTTTGAGGGGGAGGGAAGATGGAATGGTCACAGATGCAGAAGGATTTGTTTTAATGCAGTTTAACAATTCATTTTTTCACACAGTCTGCACTGGCTTTCCTTCCACTTCAGAGTGTGATATTACCCCTTCACATTGCTTCTAGTTTTAGCACTCTCAAAAACAATTTTGTAAGCTAAGAGAACATGGAAATGATACAAACAAATCAAATAATGCATTACTCAGTTCAACATTTTAGATTTCTGAACAGCTCCAGCACATTGTAGATAGCCATTCAAAACCACCCGCTGACACCAAAAGCAGCTAGGAAGATTGTGAATGTTTTTCATAAGACTACTTATGTTTGGACCTCCTGGAACTTCTTTGAGAGGTTTTTAAAAAGCAGCTACTAGAAGACTGGTTTATAATAGAAGAGTTAAGGGCATGGCAACCGTCCAAGTTCCCATAGTCGGTAAACCCAGATGTTACCTGTCAAGTTGCTCATAGCTTTAACAGATCTGTCACAAGGTCAGACAAATACAATTTCCCCATTACTTTCCTTGGCTCCTTTTCTTAAGTCTTAAGTTGAGATCAGTGGAAGAGTTGAATCGCAGTCATTGACCTCATGTATTTAGTTACGCTGCCTTACTCTGAAGTTTTTTAAAATTTCAGACATATATTGGGCTTTAAAACACAAAGACTAAATTAACATAAACCATTTTGTGGATATGTACTAAAGCTGTTTTTACAGTTTGCCTATAATAACAGACGGGCTCTCTTCAGTGTTTTCATGTATTGCAAAACATAATATCAAACATTGCAAACACACTGATAAAAACACACACATTCAAAAAACATTTAAAAACATTATTCTTAAATTAATAGAGGAAAGGACAGTTGCAAAACACGTGAATTTTGTAAGCATTAAAGAAAATGTTAACGTTTGCCTCACTAGTTTTACATAGTGTTCAGCTGCAGTATTGGAATAGGTCTGTAAAATACAATTGGCACATTCTAGCCAACATGAAAAAACAGTCTATTGATATCTATATAACCAATTTAAAACATTAATCAAATTTAAGATATTTCATGTTGGCTAGATCATATGAAATATTTTTAGTAAATTGTATTATTCACGTTGGAGTGTGACACTTCTGGAACTGTTTGTGTGTTACTTTTTCGGTTCTTCCTCTTGTAATTGTTTAAAAATGTGGGTTTGGTGGCCGAATCTAGGTGAACGTTTTAATGAACTATGCTAGCCTATTTGGCTCAAAAGCATCTGAATGAATATACCTGTGTGTGTGCACGCACTGTGTAAACAATTCAGAGAGTGCATATGCTGCCTTATACTGTAGTGTGTTTATATCAGAAAATTATATACTTTTCTTCATAAGCTGTGATGTTCATTTAAAATTACAAAACTAGCTGCTGTTAATGTTGTAGATTTGAATAGTGAATGGAATTGTCCTGTATGCACATATTTCTAGTCATGGGAAGGCATTACTATTTGAGATTTCCACTTATAGTGTGATTCCTAATTGCAAATAATTCGTAATTATTTGAGATGAGTAGTCTCTAAATTCTCTGGAGAGTTGCAAAGCACAGGTTAAAAATATAAGTAAAAAAACAACACCTTGATGTGAAGTCTATTCAGGTTAATTTCCTGTGATAAAAATATCGGACTGCCTTCAATTGTCTTCACCCTTCTGAAGAGTGTACAATATTACAGCCAGGAAGAAACAAGACTATATTCACTTCCTAATCAGATTTTATGAATTTTTCTCATTTTCTTTCTAGATCATTGTTTTTTAATGTGTTCATTATTAATAGGTTTTAGTATCCTGTCACATTGACTCTATGCCAAACAGAAGCCATAGCTAGCTTTTCAACATCTGTTCAAGGTTTTAATAGCCTATCCCAGTGTTCCCAAACTATGGGTTGGGACCCACAAGTGGGTCGTGAGCCAATTTCCAGTGGGCTGTGCAGCACCTAGAGCAACTATATTGAAAATATGGGAAGATGAGATGCAGAAAGAGGGAGTTGTTTTGGTTGTTTTGCTTGTGTCAAGGTTGTAAATAGGCTTTCCCCCCTTTTCTGATTAACTTTGCTATTGGAAAACGGCTGAGAAATAACCCAACTCATTGCTGCATTCTCAGGAAAGCAGCTCTGGCGTCATGACGGCACTTCCAGATATGACATCACTTCTGGTGGGTCCCGGACAAATTGTCATTCTAAAAAGTGGGTTTTGGTGCTAAAAAGCTTGAGAACCACTGGCCTATCCTTTTTTTATTCCAGACCATTGTAAATGTGAACTAATGGCACAAAGCTGACTCATTATGTTAATCTGACTCTGACCCTTAATATGCACTTTTTACAGCAGTAAAAAAAGTATTTTTTCATGCAAATTCTTCTACTAAACTGAGATTGACTATCTTAAAATAGCATTGTGAACATTTTTGAACATTTTTTGCTTCAGCAAGTTGTAAGTGACAAAATGAGAGTGATATTGTTGAAGGGTTTGCAATGTTTATTTTGTGTTTTGGGATTTCCTATATGAGTGCATGTATATCCATAAGTGAAAAAATTGTATTTATGGTCTAAATTGTGATTAAATTAAATTGTGATTAAAAAAATTCCTCACTTTGAACCCCTTTAAAACATCTAACTTAAACAGAATGAATATGTGGTATGTGTTTGCACAATCATTTTATCCCATGTAGCTTTTCCCTTGCATCTCTACTTTGATTGTTACTTATGTTCCTTCTACATACATTTTTGCACCTCCACTGAAATTTGGATTGCAAGGACCTCATCATGGGCACCTTTATATTGATAGTGATATGTAGGTAGTAGAGGTGATTTTGGTGATAATTCTAAAAATTGGATTTTGGTTATTTCTAAAAAAATTTGAATTGCCCTGGGACCTGATTGGAATGTGGTAAAGAATCTGAGTTGCGCCACAGTTTTTGCAGAGATCTACAAGGTGCTTGTGCAGCACTGTGTGCCATTCTCTTCCCCCCCCCCCGGTCCGGAGGGAGAGAAGAGAGAGGAATCATGGAAAGTCCACAGTTGTACAGTACTGTTTGTGATCAGCAAGTTTTATGACCCAGCAGCAGCCTGTCTGCCTGATTGATGTGGCTGCCTGGGAAGAGAAGGATAGTTAGACTGATAAAATGGAGGGAAGGAGAAGCAATTGCAATGGTCAATCTGCATTCTCCTCCCTGCTTAGTGCTTCTCTGGGCTTCTCCTGGCTGCTGCTTTTCCTGCCTTAACCCATGGATAGGACAAGGAGACTATACAAGCTTCATTTTCAGGTACTATTTTCTCGCCTTATAGGCAAGGATCCTTTACCCCAGCATGGCATTTTTTCTAGTAGCTGGTGCAAATGTCTCTTTTATCTTCTTTTTAGATTGTTGAGCCCTTTCAGGACAGAGAACAATTTATTGATTTATTTTCTATGTAAACTTTTTTGTGAAATACTTGTTGTTGAAAAGCTAAGAGCCAGGATGGTGCATTGGTTCTGGAGTTAGACCGATATGGAAGACCTAGGTTCAAATTCCTGCTCAGCCATGAAGCTTCTTGGGTGACTTTGAGCCAATCACTGTTGCTTAACCCAACCTACCCCACAAGGTAGTTTAGAGGACAAGAGGAGGGAAGGAACCACATGCACCACCCTGAGATCCTTGGAGGAAAGGCAATATAAAAATGTGAAAAATAAAGAAATATTTAAAGTTGAAACTCTTAGCTTCAGCATCTGTCTTGGCGCATTAATGTGTATTTAGGAAGCTTATAATATGTACACACAGCAAACAAGTGTTCCCAGTGTTTTTATAAAGTTTTATTTATTTTTATATAAAATAAATGTTTATTATAAAGGCACATGGGTTTGAGAAGTCAGGATTGGGCATGGTGCCCTATGGCAAGTACATGCAGTGTCAAATGTGCTTCCTGATACAGAACCATGTCTTTTATCTCTGCATTGATCCAGTATTTTTATCTGCTTTGTCTTCAACTAGTTGTTAAAAGGATGACGCTCATTCTATGCTCAGATATAATTTGGATGATACCCATAGTGGCTCACTAAGAGCGCAATACTAAACTGGAGTTATGCTGACATAAGGTAAACCAGCAAAGTTTGGCCAGCACAAAGGCCACCATAAAGTGTTCTTAGACTACTGAGTCAGGGAGGATGGCTCACGTCTGTGTTCTGGCCTCTCTGACTCCAAGAGTGGTCCAAACATACTTTACGGTGTCCCTTGTGCTGGCTAAATTTTGCTGGCTTAGTTTATGCCGGCCTAACTCATTTTAGGATTGCACCCTAACTGCTCAGGTGTAACACTTGAGCATAGCAGCAATGAGATTATTTTCCTTCTTCCTGTAAACAGGAAAATCACTATTTTTTAAACTGCCTCGGGGTCCTCCTGTATCTACACTGGGCAATTACTCTGCGTTACTGTGTTCTTCAGTTTATTCCCAAGGCTGAGATCACCTGGCTCTATCTCAGAGGTCTTTTCTGACTTCAGACATTTCTGAATCTTCTAGAATATTCTTCCTTTGTAATTCAATCCATTTCACCTCCACTTTACCCTTACAACTACTTAATCTAGATGATGCATCCCAAAACTAAAATATATTAAAATGACTCTGTCCAATCCTTCGACAAGTGTTCACCAGCTGTAGTACTAAAATAGATGAGGTAACATCCAGTTTTGGCTACATCAATTTAAAAAGGTAGATACCAAGTTTATTCACATTCTTCCTTGCTTTCATGTTTAAATGCATCACAAATAATTCTGAAATCAGTTCTGTGAAAGCACAGACTTTGACTGACCACTATTCAGAAACCCATGGACAATTAATTGCAAAGCAAGAAGGCATGTTGCCATCTTAAAACCTTATTTGTGTTGCTAAATGGCAGAAGAGAGATCAGCCAGCTCCAGTACAATAGAAAAAAATAATTTAAATTTTTAACATGCTGTCTCTTCAGCACAGATGGTGTTAACATTTGAAACTCATTGAATCATGGCACTTTTTGGCAGAAATGAATGTTATATCCCCGTTCTGTTAGCATATGTATATTTGTGTTTCATCCCCAGCAGTTCTTCCAGGAAGGACTTGGCAGTCTCAATAACTACTATGCTAGCGAAGTTAATTGTCAAGACAAAATGATAATATTATGAAGCTAATACTTCCAGGATGTAATGGAGACTCAGCAGTCTCCAATAGAATCAGATGTTAGAGACAGTCTGGGCTTAGGATGCATTAATTTTTCCAGGTTCGTAGTTTGTTACTGCATTGTGACAGCAGATAGGATAGTGGATGATCCATGTAAAATAAAGTTCCCACTATATTCTGTGAGTACATCTTGGCTAACATAAATCAAGAAGGATATCTGTTCTGGACCCCACCATGGGTACCTGAAACTGCCTTTTTACAGGTAGGGGAACGTCAGTGGTTTTGCTGCAACTAGGTTTAAAAGAAGAGATTTGTTTAATGTTCCCCTATCTTTTAATGATAAAACATGGGGATGTGGTGGCGCTGCGGGTTAAACCGCTGCTGCTGGGCTTTCTGACCGGAAGGTTGATAGTGAGTGAGCTCATGCAACGGAGTGAGCTCCCGTTGTTTGTCCCAGCACCTGCCAACCTAGCAGTTCGAAAGCACCTAAAAATGCCAGTAGATAAATAGGTACTACTTTGGTAGGAAAGTAACGGCGTTCTGTGTGCTATGGTGTATAGTAATGCCGGCCACATGACCTCGGACAAATGCCGGCTCTACAGGCTTAGAAACAGAGATGAGTGCCGCCCCCTACAGTCGGTCACGACCAGACCATTCAGTCATGGGGAAACCTTTACCTTTACCTATCTTTTAATAGGCTTCCCAGTATCCATGATATCCATGATCTGCCCCATGGATACTGGGGCATACCTGTTTATGTGATCCTTTCCAGTTTGGCAAAGTCATTTCTGATTTTGGAATTTGTTCTACATTCTTCAATGAATAGAATACTTTGTGTGCTCTATTTTCCAACACTGAGGGTAATCTCCATTTGGGGGGAAAAGGTGTGAAGCCTTTTCATTGGAGAGCCTGCAGAGTACAGAAAGGGTAGCATTCACAACTTTATGTGCTCACCCTTCCCTGAAAGCTCCTGAGAGCCCCTCGAAGAAACCTGCTACTGTGGGGGTTGAGAAACCCTCAGTAGTGGGATGCCATATGTAGAGTAAGTTGCAGAACAGGTTGAGTATCTAGAAACTGGAGGAGGGAACTGCCTGGAGGAGCATCTGCTAGAAGGTCATTCCTCCAGCTTCTGGGTGTTCTCTCCTCCCTGCCATGCCACTGGTCCTATGCTGCTGGAATCAAGGCTCCATCCAGAGTGGCTATTCAGGAGGTGAGGGTTTGAGAGGGATGGGTTGGGTGGTGAAGTTGGCTTGTGTGAGTGTAAGCTGTGTCTACAGTCTACATTTGTGTGGGGAACTTATTTGAAAGTACATACAGGTGAGTCCGCATTATCTGTGGGTTCAACATCTGCGGATTTGAAAATCTGTGGGTGCCAACCTTCCTGGGAGGGCCCCCCCAGTTGGGCCTGGAGGCTTTTCTGAGGCCTACAGAGGCTGCCCACTGCATTTGCAGTCCTCAGAATGGCCATTATATTAGGGCTGAAAAACATCACTTCCGGTTTTCAGTGAAAACCAGAAGTGACTTTTTGGGCCTTAACGGGCATTCTGAGGCCCACAGAGGCCATGGGCAGCCTTTGCGGGCCTCAGAACAAACCCTACTGTTGGACAGCTGCAGTGTAGTTTGGAGGATTGCCCAGATATCATGGACCTGTTGTATGTTCATTGGTTTCCTGATTATGCATGCGTGCACATATGCACAATACAAACGTACACACACTTGTATACACACAAGTATACACATAATGTAGATTCAAATTCCCATTTGATTATATTTAGGACTGAGTGTGCTGCTAAAAAAATATGTGGCAAGGTAACTCAATTTCTACTCCAGGAACATCTGAATTTTGCATTACTCATGCATTATGCAATTCATGAAAATCTGTCAAGCATAATGTATTATCCCAATTATGGGGAAAAGGAAGAAGCTATCCAGGACACTGTAATTTTGCCCCTTTAACACATTATGGCAGTAGTTCCCAAACTATAAGTGTGGCTCCCTGGGGAGTGCAGAAACCAACCAGGGGAGCCACAGAATCCTTGTGAAAACATACCTATACAAGTGTATAGGATTGTAGCCCTAATGGGGAGCTGTGACCAATGGCCCATTAGGTCAAGGGAGCCACCAGTCAAAAACATTTGGGAACCACTGAACTATGGTTTTAATCAACCGGTGGCCCTCCCTTAACATTTCATAGAGAAGAATTGAAGCCGAGGGCGGGCTTAGCGGCCATGTTTGTAAGTACAAAACATTGCTCATTCCAAGCATTTCCAATGGGTTTTCTGGTACTGTTTAGAGCTGAATCGTTTACTCCTGAAATAAAAACTTACGAAAATAACAACGTGTGATCGTGGAGAAACATCATTGGTAACCTAATTATGAGTTAATATGCAATTCCAAGGTTTAATTCCGCATAATTATATTACTGAACATATCGGACGAAATGCCGCTTGCTGTCTATTTGAACTCGGATTGCACTGTTTTGACAGACTTATTTTTTGAAATCTACACAAGCAGAAATAAAGTGTGAACGGGAAGGAAAGAAAAAAAGGGGAGGGCGGGCAAAAATCATATAAATATGTAGGAAAATTACATTAAAATCTCTCAATGTATAACACAAGAAGTTGTCAATATGAGAGGAATTCTTTTTCACTTCTAGGCTATTAAGTGTATTTTTTATGAGGTAGTATTTTATTTTTATTTTTTTTCCTCATATCTACTTCAGTTTGTGAAAGGCTGCATACTTCATGAGGTAATATTTTATTTTTATTTTTTTTTCCTCATATCTACTTCAGTTTGTGAAAGTCTGCATACTTTATGAGGTAGTATTTTTCAGTATCAATTAATCACTATGATTTTAAGTACCTGTGGAAAGTAATCCCATTTTTCGTACCGCGATTCGCACACCCGTATGCAGAACACGCAGGCATGCTTAAAGACGTTGAAATTAACTTTTACACACGCGCCGTGCGAGCTAGAGAGCCCCTTTCGCGGCGCTGAGTTGAGTCAGCCATATTGGTCAGTACAGGGCTTCAAGAATGTGCTGACATGCCCTATCCAGTCAATCTAACATTCTTGGTTTTAATAGATACCTGTTGTGTAACCGTAATATTGAACACATCTTCGTCACTTTGTAAGCACTACAGAAAGCGGAAATAAAGAGCTGTGATTCACCCATTCTGTTAGGTGGCAAGCTTCCACAGTGAACAGCCATCATGTCTGGTCTGAAGACTATCTTATATCAACCATTCAATTATGTCAAAAAACTATTTTCATCTCCTTTTGATTTGATCTGAAACTACCCCTTATTAATCCTCATAAATTTTTATTAAATGTATAAATGTACATTTATACATGTGTGCTTTGAAGGGAAACATCTGTGGAAATGGTTCTATATTTTTCTCATGCAAGAATACTTGTAAAAAACTTCATTGAAAAATGAGCCTACCTTTGTAAATCACCTTTAATCTGTAATAATTAAATTATATATAATGGACTTATGGGCTAGTGTAAAAAAAATGTGTAGGTCTTCAAACAAAACAGGGACTTCGGACTTGAACAGCATCCTGCCCACATACAAACAGTGTCAAATAGGAAAGAATAGGCAAGCCTGCACTGCATCCTAACACAAGTTAGGACTGCGCTGGAGCTCACCATGGGGCAAGGGCAATGTTTCCTTTTGCCCTGGGATAACCTCAGCCGGATCTGCACCTGCTGTTTAGCAGGCATAAGTTTGAGCATCCTGCTGTGGCTTGGAACTGGATTGTGCTGCCTGGGAATGGGTTAGTATAGGATCTGGCCTGATCCTGGCTCCATGCCCCTCCCTGGACCGCCCTCCCTCCGCCTTCCTCCTGCCTTCTCCCCACCCTGAAAAGGCCCTGTGCTGGCCGTACTTGGCTGGTGCTAGACTAACGTACTCCACATTCCTGCTGGCGTCACTGGGCTGATGCTGCTTTGTGTTGGCCCAGCAATTCTCGCGCTGGCGCAAACATGCCTTATGACATGTTTGTGACAGCGCTGGGCTGATGCACAGTATTGGATTGCACGGTAAATCCCGTCTAGCAGAAACTCTTGAATGTACCTAACAGAGGTCTTTGGATGCTGGCCATTTAAAATGACTGCCATTTTCTACAAGTTACCTGTTATTGCTTCCCTGCTTTGCTTCATTTTATCCTAAATGTGAAACCCTCTCTCCTTGCATGCATTGGCAAAAACATCACTTGGCAGTGGTAGCAGCTGCAACAAGAATTTTATTTGAATTTTATCTTCCAAGAGTGCTGTCTTCACTGTGGTGGACCAAGAACACTGAAACAAGGCATTTTTATTCCCTCTATGCAACCTGAAGCTTCATTTCTTGTTTCCTCTTTCGGATTCTTTCTACTGTGGCACATTGCCTGTGGTGTGAAAGACAAGATGAAGAGAGACTCAATCCATGAATCTGTCTGCGGCTGATCTTATTTTAAAAACAAAACAGTGTGGCTGGCACTCTTTGGTGGGCGCTAATCATCTTGTGGCACAACATAGACAAGCCTTTCGGGGTTTGAAATTTGAATAAACTCCAAACCTTGAACTTTTCCAGTTGGCAGAACAGTTTGCTGTTGCATTATCTCCAAAGCTAATGCATAAACACTTTTGTTACACATTTATTTATTCTCCACTGTTACTCCCATTATACTCTCTTCAACTTGGCATCTTGCATTTTCAGGGGAAAACATCTTATCCTGAATTACAAATAGAGTTATAAATAAATGTTTAGGCTGGTAAACCTTTTAAGACAGCAAACAAGTCATTTTGGAACAATGAGAATTTTAAAAAGTGGATGCACTGTGAAACCACAGCCATTATGGTTGTGTTGTTCCAGTTGTTCAATAGTCTAGAAGTGATTTATTGCAACAAACACTTTCATAAATCTGATGTCAGACATTGACTGAAGGCCTTTTCAGGCAATTGTCTTATAGTACACAATATGAGTGCACTTTGTTTCTCATTTGCTGCAAAGGATACTAGAGTTCTTTCCTCCAGGTAGCAGGGAGCATCTTTCTTTCAAGCTATGGAGATGTTGCTTTCTCAGCCCTCAAACTGCAAAATATTTCATTCGGGCAGAATATTTTATCTCCCAGATAATGCATCAGTTGTAATTATAGGGCTGTTTGGAATGTTTGAAGATTATCATAGTTACCCATTCAGCATTTATGTGACATAACTGGTGTGTTGTGTTTTTGGTGATATTTTTTCCAAAATTTCTAATTAAAATAGCAAATTGCAGTGTTATGTGTCTTTGTTCTACATTCTCAATCCAAGTTCTCATTTTTGTTAATTTTAAATGCTTAAAAGGGTACTAGGTAGATGATACAGATGATACAGTGTTAGCAGATGCAGCCACAGTATTTCTAATTGGAAAAGTAGTATATTTTAATTTCTGGAAAATATCTTAAACACCCAAATGCAGTGTTTTGTGTTTTTATTCAGAAATTTTAGCTGCCAAAAGGTGGTTGTTAATGCCAAAAAGGCAGTTTTCAACAAAAAAACCACGCCTAGACATAACTAGTGATGAGTTAGCATGTGCGTCAAATAAGTCCACAAGAATTTGTGTCTATGTTTTTTTAAGTATACTTTAGAGACTTCGTGCTTCTAATTATCAGACATTAGGGATGCTCAGGGATGGGAGCACTGATGTAGTTAGACCTTTTTTGGGGGGGGGGGAAATATAGCCACTAGTGCACAAGCAAGGAAACCTCCTCTTCCTGCAGAATACCTTGCTCTTCTCTCTCTCCTTCTTTCTCTTTCCTCATCCATTCTTTTCTTAGTTCTCTTAGGGATGTGTGCCATCTTCTCTAGGAAGATACCTGAAGTAACACTTCCATGTATAGGAATGCACTCCTTCACTGGGTGCATTTCATGGGAATGCAGTCCACCAGCTCCTTCTGAGAATGCCATCTGAGAAGCATTCCACTCATGCAAACGGAAATCCCATGATTACAGAACGAAAAACTGGGATAACTTCACACAGTTTGTATTCCGGGGTGCATCAAAGCTATTTTAAGCAATACTGTCGCATCACTAATGTATGTGCATGTATGCACCATTTTAGATTGTGATGGCATATGTGAGAGAACTATTGAACAAGTGTATGCTCACTCTCCCCTCCCCGATACATTTTGTGAATTGTTTGCTTTGTTTTATTTTTAAATAAGCCACAGAACTGCAGTATATAATTAAAATATATCCAGTAGACTTTCTGTGATGTTTTGGAGCCAAGTTATGTGTTGAAGTAACACTGAACTCCTTGGCATGGAAAAGGCAGAAGAATCTAATTGTATGCAACCTCCTAAGTTCCCGCCTGGCATATGACCATAGTTGATGAGTTTCTCATTCAAGTAACCCTCGACCTCATAAAACTGGACTCACACCTGAAACCCACCCTTTATAAAGCCAGATTTTTTTCTCATTTTCAGCCTGTGCAGTTAACTTGTATCAAGTTTACAAATAGTGTTTTAAAAGAATCAATTTCATGGTGAATGCATCTAGTCAAACAAGCCATTTAAACAACATCTTACTCGTGTGTAGCAGACCATTTTACAAGTATTTGATAGTTTTACAAGACTGTTTCAGACAGGGTAATTGGCTGACTCTGATATGCTAGTTTGGGACTTAGACTCATTAACTTCTTTCATTTTAGGAAATGCTTCATACCTTTGTTCTACTCCAGATGCTGGGCGCATTTTTAAAAAATACATACAACCAAAGAGGAGCATCTTAATTGGGGGGCACATATAAGCCAATTACACTTTGTCACTTTTCAGGCGTCATTAGGCATGAGAGATCTCATATTATGTATGAGATTACTTAACTACACAATGGCGTAATATTGCTTAATATTACACATATTGACTTTGTAATCCAGATACTGAAAAGAGATTTTCAAGAGCAGTTACTTCACTCTCTCAGGCTGAAATGTTGTTGAAGCTGGAAAAAAGGGGCAAAACAAATGTAGTAATAACTTGCTTCTGTCACAGGCTCCAGGATGCACAGACATCTTGCCCGTGTGGGCTGCCCCATTAACTTCAGTGCCAGGATGACCTTCATGGATGCAGTGTTTGGCCTCTCTATTGAAGTGCCTATGTTTTCAGAAGCTCTGGAATACATACAAATGTACAAAAAGCTGTTTAAATGGAGCATATTTAAGTGCAGTTGTCTATTAGGCTACAATATTACAACTTAATGTACATTTGATTTGCTAGATTGTTTATTGTAGCTGCCCAATTGCAAGCAAAAGCTCATATTTTGGAACTGTGGAGAAAAAATGACCAAGAATTGGGAAGCTTAATACAGTAAATACTGGCAACTGGAGAAAGCAAGAAGTGAAATTGTATGATATTGTGTTGGGGGAGGGGGAAACTAATGGATTGTTTACCATGTGGGAAAGGATGGGTGGGTTGATAGGAAAAAATGTATGAGGTTTTGCCCAGGGATGGAAGAAATTGATTGATTTTGTTTTGGGATGGGAAAATCAATTTATTCTGTATTTTAAAAAATAGAAATACTGGAGGGTGTATGTGGCTGGGGGGTGGGGTAAACCCTGCATGGGTTGCTAACTAGGAGACATGACTAGCAGATATCATTATTAAAAGATGGCTGTATCTTAGTGGGATATGGCTACAGGGGCATGGTGTTGCTAAACGGTTGTGCTTTCCAAACATTTTAGCACTGGGAGCCACTTCTTAAAACAGCAATCTATCACAAATCACTAGACAAAAAGAAAAAGAGTAAAATCTTAACATTATTAGTGTTAATTAATAATAATGTGGACCTGTGTTCCCAAGGCTGTTAGTAGACATTTGATAGATCCTCCCTAGAACTGGAATTTAAGGACTGTTCCCCCAAAATCTTAGTCATTCCAGAAGGCTACACTCATCCAGAACTAGAGAGCAAGATGTGCAGATAAGGACTTCCAGGCCAATTTGGGGGAGGTAGTACGTAGGTTATGCACAGGTTAGCATTACAGCTAACTATTTTCTTCCACAAATCAGGCTTGCAAAGTTTATTTTTAATGTTGCAAAAACGTTTTGTGACCCACCAAATATCAGTTTGCAGTCCACCAGTGGGTCCCGACCCACAGTTTGGGAAACACTCCATAGGGCATTAAGAATTGCTCTTACAGTGTGGGAGCCACACCAGTGTAGTGGTAACTTTGGAAGGCTTTTTGTAAAAGGAGTTTGGAAAAACTGAAGGTGACTGGTTAGGCTATGAGGAAATACTTTGGTTCAAATTCTAGAAAACCTATCTAGGGGTTTTGGGAAATAAGGTAATAAATTATGTGCCCCTCATACCAGAGAACATTCTGCAATGCTGCCATTGTCAATCAACATTGAAGAACCCCATAACGCAATTACTGAAAACAGTATAAACTACTGACTTTTTTTAAAAATGATGCTATCATTTTCGTAACAGACAAATCAAAAAAACAATGGACTTAAAAGCTTTGTGGTGAGCACATTATTAGAGATTCAAACATCATTTCAAAATTATCCATTTCCATACTGCAACATCTCCCAAAATTTGGACTGTCAACATACATACAGTTGTCAGATTTAATGAAAGCAAATAATTCACTTTCAGTTAGTGATTTATGTTCTTTATATAAGAAAAGGTGATGATTCGATTGTTTTCTTCTAGAAACACGTTGATACAGATTTTAGCTTGTCGTGATGAACTTTTTAATATGGAATGTTGCTGGCAGAGTATTCTCAGATTTGACTTCTGTATTGTGATAACATTATTTGGTGATACTGCATTTTTTATGCTAGCTGCCACAAATACCAGCACTGTTTTTTCCATTTATACTTTTTCCTTAAACATTTTTTTAATACTACGAACGATATCCCTCAGTAATCAGAACTGTTGGTTTCCAGCAAGTAGTCTGAGAACCTTGCCAAACGCAGGCTTCCATGTAGTTCATTGGGCAGTGAACATTAGTCTGCCAGCAGGGGTGTATGTGCTAAGCATTCTTTACATTAGATGTTTCTGAGAATCTCAGGTTACTCAGCCATTTTTGTCAGCTTAGCACCAGCTGGCTTTGTTATCAAGTGAAACCTTGTTTTTGTTATGTTTTTTGTGCAGCTTTTGCTTCTTCTCTGAATATAACTGTCAGAGTGCATTTGTTGAAACAAGCCACAGAGGTCCTTCATTTTTGCTTTAATATATGTGGTTAATGTACTTAGTTTTAACTTCAATGTGATACATTCATTTTCAGCTATGCCAAAATTATAGCACACTTGGTGTACTGCAATAATTCACATTTCTAGTAGTAGTATGGAAGGATGCGGTTATGAAATCAACATTCTAAGCCGGTTACATACATCTTAATTATAACGTAGTTTTGACTGGCATATTATAAAATTTAATTTTGAAACAGATTTAAGACTCACTATTGTTGCCAGTTTGGCCAAAGGAAAAGCAATTTCTTTAGTGTATGAGTGGGGAACATTGGATTCTTATTTGTCTCCTCTAATAGAGATAAGAAGGCCAGAATATAAGCGTTCGAAAATGCATATTCTGCAATATGCTATTAAATCATTGTTTCTTATGGGGGTTGAGCTATCATTTTCGTATCATTTTGGCTTATTGAGCACCATTCACATTTTTCAGAATTTAAATAACTACCCCATATATATCCCACTTTTGTTTAGGATTTTTTTAAAAAAATACATGATCAAAGGAAGAATTAAATGTATGACCCTGAGTAGTAAAACTAAACATTATTTTTACTAATTTTACAAATGTAGTAGTTGTTACAGGCAGATTGTAGTATCTGCAGTTCCATTGCTTTGAGAGACTTTTGTTAGAGAAGCTATTGATATTATCCCAAAATAGTGTCTTGGTCAAGTCAAGTACAAATCCCTTGAACAATGCACATAAATGGGTATTTCTGAAAGGTGCTAATTACAATTTAGAGGGCTTGAAAAGAGGTGGCATCTTCTTTATGTCTTAAATTGAATGTGGGGAAAAATACTTGGCTTCTACTTTAACAATAAAGGCTAATGGTACTTTAACAGTAAAGGTTTTTCTTTGAGAAGAGTTGTCTTTGCCAACTAGTTGAGAAATTCATTCAGTGTGTTGGCTCTCATGTGCAATGTGTTGAAAAAAGTTAATGATTTTTGTATATCTCTTTGGTAACAATTATTTGATGGAATAATTACTACTAATTATGTATAGCTGGCTTGTAAGTACTAAATACAGAATTTTTAGGGGGGGAGAAAAAACAAAGAACACAAATATTAAAGTTGGTGTTTACAGTGGTTGAGCACTTTTTAGATTGTGAGTCCCTTTTGGGACAGGGAACCATTTAACTTTATTATTACTATTTGCCTGTAAACCGCTTTGTGAACTTCGTGTTGAAAAGCGGTATATAAGTACCTGTTGACTGACTGACTGACTGACTTGGGGGTATAAATAAGTGAAAATAAGTTAGCCTTCCCGTATGTTTTGTTGCATTTGATGCAGTTGGAGGTACAGTATTTGTTTTCAAGGCTGAGAATTGGTGTTCAAACCCCTTCCATCATACTCTGAATGAAAACCTATCTTTACCCAAGCATTTGGGGCTTGTACGAATGAATACAGTTCTAATGTTTGTACATACTGTATATTTGCAGGAGGAGGCAGCTGCAGCCTTGCAAGCTCCTCCAAAATGTCTATGACTTGTACAATATGCCTGTTACCATTGAGTTAGGTGATATCATGTGCTTGTGCCTTCTTTTTGGCTACATCGTCAATCTGCCTTGCTTTTTCTAAGTGCCTTTGGAATTTTTGGGAACCCCTTTAACCTCATAATAATGTAATTTGCTGCAACTGCAAAAAAAAAAGTGATTGTAAGTTGCTTGGAAGTGCAATCTACTACCACAGCCAGCACAAGCCTCTTGCACCAACCGAATGCTGTTGCGCATGTGCTGTAAAGAATGTGTGTGCCAGCGCTTCTGGCACAATGCCAACGCAGGCGCCTGTGTCAACGCTGCAGTACCAGCACAAGCCGCCAGTGTGTTACTCAGAGACGTCATCTGGGTGCGCCAGGAACCGGAATGCCTGGATGATTGGCAGCCCTCCGCCCCTATGGCGGAGGGCAGCCGTGCCTCACTGCGCCTCACTGCGCCTCAAATCGCTCCATTTCAGAGCGATTCGGATGCAAGGGAGGGCGGGAGGGCCCAGGAGCAGCTCGCCCGTCCTCGGAAGAGGCGGTGCGGCCCGGGCTCGTCCGCGGAACTGGCGGAACGGCGTACCGGGCCGTTCCGCCAGGATGACACCACTGGTGCTACTCCTGCACCAGCCAAGTTTGGCTGGCGTGGGGTGGTTCTGGGCGGGGGAAGGTGGGAGGGAGGGCAGAACCAGGGTGGGTGGGCATTCTAGGAGGCAGCCCAGCCCAGGAAGTGGGGTGGAGTTTGGATGTGGCAGTTAGGCCACATCCAAACCCCCAGCCCACGTTGCCCCAATTCGGGCCATACAGTGTGCTCAGACCTATAGCAGATGCAGATCTGAGTAGTCCAAGGGGTGGCTGGCGCCTATCCCGAGGCAAGGGAATGAACAGGTGCTTGCCCCATGGTGGCTCCAGCCTGCTCCCAAGCTACGCTGGATAGGATTTAGCAATAATTTGTTGCTGGCTCCAAAGCAATGGGGATACTGATCCCCATTGGGGATGGGGATACTAATCTCATAACATTTAATGAATGTGATTTTTTTTTCTTGTATAATGATGAAAATTTACCATGCATACTGACAGTAACAATGCTGCAAATCTGAAGTAGAGACCATGCCATTCATAGAATTACTTGCTAGGATATATTTGTTTCATCCATTTTGAACATCCTCATGCTTTGTGTCCCAAGTACATGTAATTATTTTCTGGACTTCTCGTGATGAAATGTACAGTTAGAATGTTGGCCATGTCACTCATCCCCAACAAAAGCACAGTCAGGTCACAACATATAACCAGCATGTTAAGAACAGCTGTGTGGTGGTTCTAAAAATGAGTATCCAAGATTCTCCCAATGTTGTCTATTTTGCTAAGATAAAGTAAGCCGCAAGATGGAATTTTTTCCATCTTGGTTTCTCCTATGGTTAATTTTTTCCTATGGTTTCTCTTTTTTAATAGATCAAAAAATATTTGGAACTTGAACCACTTGCACGAGGAAAACGCTGGATACTTAAACCCTGTTCCTTGGATGATATGGAAGCAGTAAAAGACAGCTTCAGCCTGCTGATAAATTTACTAGAAGACAGAGATCTTGAGCCTTCAAGAGTGTGAAGAAAACTAGGATGGTTCTGAGATAACGTTGTACCTATTTGTCTTGCTTTCAGCTGAATTATGGTTTGGTGTAAAGAAGACAGCATTAGAGTCTGCAGTAAATATATTTTTGCATTTAGTCTGGAAAGGCTGTTTTGATAAGTTCTGTGAGACAGATTCATGATTCTTTTCAATAAGGTTGTCTATGCTAGGGAACTGGTGAGTTTCTCTTCTTTACCACCAGTTCTGCTCCCCATATGCAATTTTTCTCTATGAACCAAATTTAAAATGATTGATAGGCAAGAAAAAATCTAGTTATGGTCCTGAAAAGAAAACCTGTGTTACAGGTCTCTAGCAATCACACAAGCTGTCTGGAACTGATGGTGGTCACTAAGATCCACAGTAAATTTTGAAACCATGTATTTTTTTTAATGCAAATTCTAGTCAGAAACCTTATTTGATGCAAACACCTACCTTTTAACATTCACCCTTTTAATTCTTTTTGGAGATACAAACCATTGATTTACCAGAGAATAAGGTGAAGACAATGGGGATATCAGTATTTTGTTAATTTGGAAATATCTTGAGTGTGAAAAATAGCCTTTGTAAATGTGTAGAGGTAAATTCAGTTGATTGTGTAAAGTGGTAATGAAATTGACACTAACAGTAAAGATTATGGAACAAGAACGATTAGTAGGTTTAAAAAAAATCACTGGATGTCTATGTGACTAGTATTATGCTAGAATTCCTAGGTCACGGAATTGTTTAAAAGAAAGTTTGTCTCTGAATTAATTCAAATGTCTGTGTATTTCTTATATCCCCCTATTTTCAGGGGCTTGTATTCTTCGTTCAGACATTGTTCCAGGCTGAATGTTGTCTTTTCATCCAAAGCATAGGGTGGGTTTTTTTTGGTGGTGGTTGCTGTTGTTAACCGTGAAAACACTCCATTTAGTTCCAAGAATGTATCCCTTTCTTTTCCCAAGTTTATTGGGATGAAGTCCTGAGACTGCTTCAAACGTCTAAACTGACAGGGTTGCCAGACCACTGTCCATAACAACAGCAACAAACCACAATGGCAGCTCTTCATAAATTGGATTTATACCTTTAATGTTGCACCTTTTTATATTCATCTACCAAGAGGTGAAAGGCCTGGATAGAATATTGATATCGCACCGTTGAGTTTTATTTCTGTATTTTTGGCTTGGGGTTTTAGTGGTGTGTATCTTTTTTATTATTTTCATGGTTAAATGCAAGTTATTGTTCACTTTTAAAGAATGTTTTTTGTATAATTTACTCTAGGAAGCAATTGTGAAGAAAATGTTTTCAAACAATTGCTCAAATATAATTCACAATGACCTGTGAATCTCCCTTTATTTTATAAATACGATTGAACCCTTGGGGTCATTTATCCCTTCTACCCTTTGACTATTTTTGTAGAAGGATGCCACATTAAATGTTATGTAGTAGTGGTGAGAGTACTACATAGAGGGTTTTGTTTTGGGGTTTTGTTTTATTGCATAACCAGCTGAAGAGCTGAACCAAAAACTCTTACCGCCGCACATTTGGCTATTTGCCATCTCTTTTTATTCCTGTCCTTTCAGAGTTGACTGTTTTCCAGAGACAAGAGTTCCAAATTTTAAAATGGTTATAGTCCTAAGGCTTGCCATCTCTTTCTTATTAGTAGCAGACTAGTTCCATCTAGAGAAACCCAGGTCATCTTGAATGTTCTGGTCACCTTTTATGCCAACTTAACCCAAATCATTCCTGATGTTTTTATTATTTTTTACACAGAGATAAAGTAGTTGGGGCGCAGGTACAGGTAAACAATCTCCTGTCTGGTTTCTCATATCTCTGAGGGACCACATTCACAGCAAGTGAATATGGGCCCAAGTGCCATTGTTTCAAATGACTTTTTTTTTTCAATAATAAATATGATCCAAACTTTCAAAGTTTTTGTCTCCTACTTTGGCTGTGAGGTCACCAGTTATGCACTGCTGTTTGGTTCTGTGCAACTTTGAATGACAAGAATTTAACTGTCAGAATAGAGAATAAAGCTTCGGCTGTGTCTTAAGGTAAATTATAGACTGTGGTCACAGTCCTGTGCAAACTTACTTGGAAGTGAGCCCCGTTGAATGCAGTTGGGTTTGCTTATGAGAAAACATGAATCGGATTGAGCTGCAGAACCTTTAGCAAGAAACCTAGTACATAGAAGTTCATTATCTAAGAATTTTTTATCCAAATGGGTTAACGTAATAAAACCTCAGATCTGCTTGAGGATTTGAACCAAGAAGCCCTTTCACTTTTATAGTTTGTTGAAGGTTCCATGTTCTAGCTGTAAAGTTCATCTGTAAAGTTTTTGTATCTTGAAACATTTCACTTTTAATTTTAAAAAGTAGAATCACACAGTCCATTAATTAATATCACATATTTCTGTCTAAAGTATTATTGAATGTACATTTGTCTGAGGGGAGCAACTCTACTCTTATTCTTATTATCTTCTGTTAGTTTTTCTTCTTCTCATCCTGGGCCTTCATCATACAGGTGAAATCAATCCTATCCCTCGGAATTACTTGCCATGGAAATTCATTAAACAGTGAATCTTATTTAAGAAAGACGTTGTGGCCTAAGAGTCTTCTAGACATCTGTTAAATTGCTTTCTGAGTGTGTTTGTGTGTGCGTGTGATTGTGTGCTCATTCTGGGGTTTTTTCTCAGACCTATGACTGTCTGCAGTACTTTGGCAGTCAGAATAAAAACATTATCAATCAGTATCCAACAGCAGCTGTTTTGACAGGTTTCTGTCAGACATCTAATGTTTTACAACTGTCAGTGGCTCCTTTTGTCTCCCAGTTCTGAGATGCTCATTGTGTGGCTTCCATGTTTATGTCCTGTGCTTTGGAAGTGCTAGCATTTGAACATATTTAATGTGTTCAGTATTCAGTTTTTCCTGTGTAGTGTCACATGTCACAGCTTACGTTTTCAAACACTGTAAACAGAAGTTTGCATTGTATTACTGAGCTGCTTGCATTTCCTTATTTATAGATATTAACAAGTTTTTGTACTTAAAGTAGCTAATACAGTTGCCTTTTTTTGTACTGACAAATAATTTATATTACAAGGTTTGTATCACTGTAGTTAAAAAGCAATGGTCAAATAGCTAACCCGCCATATATCCGTGACTTTATACTAAAAGTACAGCATCAATACTTTGTTGACAAATTTGTGGAGACAACTGCTGTGCAGGAAGACCTGTTTGTGATTTATTTAAAGCTAGCCAACATGCAAATAAATGCTGTGTAGAACACGTCAGAATGATTTTTTTAACCAATATTAACATTTCAAAGTTTCCCTTTTTGAAATGGTCTGTCTGGGCTGCCTGTTGCATAAACCCTTTTTGAAACGAACATATATTTTACAAGACCACATGCATGCTTGTTATGCATAGGGTGCCACTAATTTCAGCGCAATGGGTATAGGAGGTTTTGGAGGCATCCATGCTGATTTCCTCAATATGAGTAATTTTAAAATCAGATCTTGATTGTAAAAATTTCCTCCAGCAAAGAATACTCATGAAAGATTCCATGAGACGAATGTTTACACTGTAATACAATACCCTTGCACATCTTGCAGAAAGATTGCTTGATTTCTTTCATGACGTAAACTGCTTTTTATACTACTTTGGTTGAAAAGCGGTATATACATTGTCTGGGCAAGAAGTGTGATCTGGTGGGCTGGAGGCATGGTCCAGTGGTTAAGCTATCATACTGCCTGAAAAGCGAAGCAGGAGCAACTCAAGTCATGCCCTTGGAGGGTAGACACAAAGCAAAACTGGTAAAGTGCTATTACCCATTGTGAGAGGACGGAGTCACTGATGAGCAACCTGCAGTGAGAGAGTGGGTGGAGTGTGGAGAAGTCAGCTGGCAAGAATGGTTAAGACCTTGAGAACCTGCATGGACTTGATTGGCAGTTGCCTGCAGAAGCTCAATGGCATGCAGCCATCAGAAAAAACCACACCATGAGGGAAAACATGTGGTAGACTGAGGGTTCTGTGAGAACAATTATTGCAGAACAATTATTGCACAAATGGTGGTTTAGATTCACTTGCCAATGTAAATGGCCTTAAATGCTGTGTAAAAACAGAGAAAGGTGGTACAGGTTGAACACCCCTTATCTGGAATTCCAAAATTTTGAATGCCAACATGACTTTTTTTTTGGCTTTTTTGGCTTAAAGAAATAAAATTTAAGTTGTGCTTCATGCACAAATCTTGATTCATGCACAAAATTATTTTAAATATTGCATAAAATTACCTTTAAGCTATATGTATAAGGGCTATATGAAGCATAAATGAATTTTGTTTTGATTTGGGTCCCATCCCCAAGATCTCTCGTTATGTATATGCAGTATTCCGAAATACAGGAAAAAGTCCAATATCCAAATTCTGGTCCCAAGCACTTCAGATAAAGGATGCCCAGCCTGTATGTAAATATATACATAAATGTTCTTAATAATAATATACAGGTATGACTCTATAATTCTCTTTGAAGAATTTCCACATAATTCTCCCATGGGAAGATGAGCAATTGTTCCTGATAGACCAAACTAGTGTTCTTAGTAGTACATTGGAATATGCTTAATTTTTAAAATATGTCAACTCATATTTTGAAATACTTTCCTGGATGGTAGATGGCACATTTTCACTTTTACGACCATGTGGGAGACAATTATCAGAAGAAGAGAATTGCATGTGTAACCAGTGGCCAGGATCCAGACTGTTCATTAGGATTGTATAACCGCTTTACACTGAGCTAGTGGTATATTTGACTCTCATTCTTGGGACATCCTACTCCCGTCCCCTATCACAAACTGCTTTGACTGTTTCAAAAGCAGTTTGCTATGCAGTCTGAGGAGTTGCTGTTAAAATAAATAACATTAATCCAGTCTCCCATAGCCAATCTAAAGAATCACTAACAACAGAATACTCTGCTGATGTCATTAACTTCATACACTTGCTGAATGTAACTCTATAAAGTGCAAGCAAGTCCCTCCCCTCCATTTTATTGGCTGAGGCTTGCAGAGTTGGTGAACTCTTCAGCATGATCATGCCACATTACACATTTTGCATTTCTAAGTTAAAGTTGTCCCTCTACCTGGTCATTGGATATAAATTACCAGTGTGACACAGCTGTCTTTAAAACAACAAAAAAGTGCTTCAGTTTTCTAGTGCTGAATGGAAGTATAATTATGCCTGATGGAATCAAAATGAACTCCCAATCCCTACGGGTATTTCCCAACACGTTTGGAAATAACAAGACTGCTTCCACTAGACACTCCATTATTATTATTATTTTAAAAAGATGTTACTTTTCTTCTCGGAATCACTGTGAGGAAATATGCAAATTGTGTGTCATTTGCAGACATGATTCTGCATATATGCATATTGTATGCAATGTACATATATGTACAAGGCAAGGCAATAATCCCCTCCAGTTCACATACATGCTGCAGGGTGCCCATATCATATATTGGGCTGTAATGTGACTACATCTTGATATTTTCTTATTTCCTACAAGGGAGTGTATCATGTTTGAAAAACGTAATGTGTATTGGTCTGGTATTTGAAAAAGCTGAGGTATCCCACTGATTTTGGAAGCCTCGGACGGGGCTTTGCATTCCCAACAGCCCAATCTCATTAAAAAGACTCTAAAAGAAGGTCAACAGATCCAAGAAGAATCAGGAGTTTTGGACTAGCTAATGTCTGAGCAGACATGCATATAAAATTGGGCTATTAATCTACAGATCTACATGCTTTTTGCCTCACATTAATTAGTACAGAGTCTGTGAACTCTGGCGATGTGGTGATGCAGCGGGTTAAACTACTGCTGCTGAGCTTCCAACTGGAAGGTTGGGAGTTCAAGACTGCGCGACGGAATGAGCTCCTGTTGCTTGTCCCAGCTCCTGCCAACCTAGCAGTTCGAAAGCACGTCAAAATGCAAGTAGATAAATAGGGACCATTTCGGTGGGAAGGTAATGGCGTTCCGTACGCTTTGGTGTATAGTCATGCTGGCCACATGACCATGGAAGCTTGTCCTCGGACAAACACCAGCTCTACAGGCTTAGAAATGGAGATGAGCATCACCTCCTACAGTCAGTCACAACTAGACCATTCAGTCGTGGGGAAACCTTTACCTGTGAACTCTAAACATTCAGGTCTCAAGACACTGTACTTTTCATTACTAATGGATGTCCTCCCTTACTAATTATAAACTGCACTAATCAAATCCTGAACTCTGGAGGAACTCTGTACATAAGAAGAACTTTGTTGATCAGGCCATGGGCCTATCTCGTCCAGCTTCCTATATTTCACAGTGGCCCACCAGATGGCTCTGGGAGCATGCAGGACAATAAGGTACCTGTATCTGGATGCCACTCCCTTGCATCTAGCGTTCAGAAACAGGCTGCCTGTAAAACACAGAAGCTGCATACAGTCATCAAGACTTGTAACTGTGATGGACATTTCCTCTTTAAAAGAGTTTAAAGGTATCTAGGCCAGGTTCCATCAAAAGGACCTGTGGCAAGATCAACTATGCACTTGGTTATGCACTTGGCAAAATATTTCCTTTTGTCTGTTCTAACTCTCCCATCAGTCCATTTTAGTAAATAACCACTTGTTCTGGTGTTGTGTAAGAGGGAAAAGAACTTCCCTCTATCCAGTGCATAATTTTTTATGTCTCCCGTAAGCCCCTTCTTCGTCCACTGAAATGAAGAGCCCCAAAAGTTGAAACCTTTCCTTGCAGATCCCTATAGATTTTGTAGATCCTGTAGATTTTGCACAGGGCAAATGTGTTCACTCACTTGATGCTCCACCTTCAAAGTAATGAGCATGACCTTAGTGACAGTAAGTAAGGTAACATACGGCTGCTAAAATAATGACATACATTAATGGTATAAGGAATGTTTACCCCACATTCCTATCTATTCGTGGCCACAATTAACCTGCTCCACAGCTGAGAAAATAATTGTAGTCACAGTGATGAATTGACAACACTTCTCCCATAGAAGCAGCAACAGTATTTATAGAAGTTACTACAAACAAAGACCTATCAAGATATAATGGGGTGTTTTGCTAATTTTAGACCTTGACATGTGCCGATGATATATTTTTACTATTGCTGTTAAAAGTAACCCAGATCCTGCTCCATTTTATCATTACAGGTCTATCTAACAAAGTATTTTTGCTGCTCTTCCTTTTCTTTTTCTTTTCTTTTTTGCGATACCACTGAAATATTGGAATGCTTAACATTCACAAAGGCTCAGACAGAGCCAGGAATAATCCCAAATCTCCCAGCTCCATATCCTCAGCCATAACCACAAGATTCTTCTTCCTCCCTTGCAGCATTGATTGTAAAGTTAGCATTTCTGAGCCGCTCTCCTCGTGAAGGATCCCTCGCCAACCCATTTGTGGGGCTAAACTCACACATGCTTTGGTATAGACCTGAGGTTTTAGTTTAGGCCCATCTCCAGTGAAAAGTGACAGGAGCATGGGAGCCTAACCTAACAGATTGTAAATAAACTCTCTGCTTTCTCTTAAGGTTGATTTAACCTCAGTAGTTAGTCCAGATGTCATGTGATCCTTTTGGTATGTTGATGCATTATTGTTGTTTTTTCAACCTGGCCATTTAAAGAATCACGTCCTGTGGTTTGAAGACCAAAAATTCCAGTCTGTTTTCTACTTCTGTTATAATGAGGTAAAAGAAATATCTAACAGGGACTGTTTTGGGAAGAAGCTGGGCTTCTAATGGTATGCTGTGTAGCTTCCATCTGGATTTTCAAAATCCTGATTGGCTAACTGTAAAAAAATAACAACCCCTAAAAACCTAACTTCAAACCATAAACTTATCATTTGGTGAGGACCAATATTCGGTCAAGCTAAACTGTGACCAACATGTAACTTATACGTCAGTTAATGATGTGATGAAGCAAGTTATTGCATATCTTAGCAAAGCTCATCTACAAAATACATGAATAGAAGTGCTATATAGAAGTTCTTATGTCTTCTGTATAGTGACAAAAATAGATGATGTCCTTGGAGGGCAGGAGTTTTTTTGCTACCTATTTGTCAGTCATGAAAAAATGAGACAATAAATGGATTTATTTACATGATGATTCTTGACCCATCCATCAGAAATATTATCTTCCCGCCCCCCCCCCAAAAAGCCCCATTTGCTGCCCTTGCTTCATGCCTTTCCTGATGCAAGATGGAACTGCAGGGGCTCCCTCTCTCAGTGGCGGACATGTTCAGAAGTCTCCCTTTGCTGTGTTCCCTGGTCCTTATCTCCAAGTCCTTGCCACCAAGCAGAAGGAATTTTACAAGACGTGCAGCCTCTGCTACTTGCTTTGTTTCTTTATTTCATCTTCTGCATTTAGAGTAGAGCCCTTGTACCCAATACACACAGAGAGGGAGATGACAGCATTTAGCAGGTAGCTAAAGTAATTAGAAGCAAGTTGACCATGCTATTTCAAAACTTAGACTTCCAGTCTTAATTTGCAAATCATGCTATTTTGAAAACATGCAAATTAAGACTATGCAAATTGAGAGCTACTAGCATTCAGGGCTGGCCTTAAGCCAATGTGACCAATGTCATTGGTCATGACATTGGCCCTGCACTTTGGGGGGGCCCCCACAACAGTGCAGCGAGCATATTGCCTGCTGCTGCAGCGGGGATCTCTATGGGGTAGTCAGTGGGGCAAGTAAAGCAGCTTTACCTTGTGGCCTCCCACCTGTCCCTGCCTCTGAATGGCCCCAAATGGACCTCCTGTAAGCAGTTGGTGGTGATGTCATCATGTCACCACCAACTATGTCCAGGTGCCGCACTTTGTGCATGGTGCCACAGGCGCTCTTCTTGCTGAGTGGGTGGGCCCTGTGGAGAGGGTGGGGGCCCACAGGAGTGCCCCGCATTGGGCCCCGCCATTCTAGAGCCGGCCCTGCCAGTATTAGACCCTGGATGCCACTGCAGTCATGCCCAGATATCAATATTCTTGGGAAATAAAACCTATTTATTGATTGCTACAAAAATAACATAAGTTGTAATTTCATAATCAAACTGAGCATTCAAGGAGTTACTCTACAAATGGGGGGGGGGAGGACAGTAAGTGAAATTTACAATTTTTTTTGTAGAAATAGTTGCCATAGGGCTTATGTCCATTTTGATTTTGATTACATTCATTCTAATTTACAAGTCAGAACAGTTTCTTGCTGAACTTTAGCTCATTGATTACAATGTCCTAAAGATGGAAGGTCAGGCTCCTTTAATCTCTCACCTGAATGCTGCCTGCAAAACAGTAGAGGATTCTAACCACGCTATCCTATGCATGTCTACTCAGAAGTCAGTTTAATTGGTTCAATGGGGCTCTGTCCCAAGAAAGTGTATATAGGCAACCAAAGCTTTTTTAAAAGTTTGGAAAGAAAACCTGCTAACATTTATTCAAAATGTAGCAGTATTGCATATGATAAATGCCATGTGATTTTGGCTTTCTCTTGTGCTGAAATGAATATGCCATCCCCACCATCATATCCCCTTTAGCTACTATTTTACATAATGTATTTGGTTTAGAGCCAGTGCAATATTTGAGTTTGCCGTTTCATCCCAGAGGGAGAACTAATGTAAATAACAACATATTGCCTGCATGCTTAACCTATTGGCATTATTATAAGGATGGTATCAGACTGAGCACTGGTTCCCGCGGGCATGCAAGTGGTGTATTTTTCACTCTAGATAAAGCACCATATACATGACTGGTGCTACCATCATCACAGAAATTGATACCAGCCACGATTACCCAATTCAGATTCAGATTACCCATGAAAGCCTGCACATTCACAAAATAAGTGATAAGCAAATACGCAGCAACAACAAAAAGCAAAAAAAAAAATCTTCCTCAAATCCACTTGTACATCTTTGAAGCCTTGTACACCTTTTTCTTTATTTTTAAAATCCAAAACATAATTGTTTGTAATGTGACTAGAGCAGTGGTTCTCAAACTTTTTAGAACGGGACCTACTTTTTAGAATGGCAGTCACGTTGGGACTCACCGGTGTGATATCATTAATCTGGAAGTGATGTCACCAAGCAGGAAGAGCTGTCATTGTGACGTAATGAAATGACACTCCTGGACTGCAACCTGGCATTCTTGGACTGCACCAATTGCACAACCATGAAACATCTCTGACAGAAAGCATGATTAGGTCAAAATATTATGTAAAAGCAATGAACTAAAAACAAAGTTGTTTTTTTATAAACCTTCACTTGTAAATTCAAACTGTTAACACTCACAACAGTAACGTATCAAGAGTAAGGTCTGCAGCTTCCAAGATGGCTGCTCCCAGCTTTCCACAACCCACCTGACATCAGGTGCCGACCCACCAAGTGGGTCCCAACTCACAGTTTGAACAACACTGGACTAGATAATTTGTTGAAACCCATCAAATAACTTTTTGTTTAAAGAACATCAACCATTAAGTCAAGGAGGTGTAAATGAAGAGTGTTGACATGGTTTCAGTAGAAAAAACAGATACAGGAAAGTTTTAGAGATTTAAAGAGATGAATTCAACATGCGTTAGCATGAATATGTCACTGTTGTGATGTCCAGTTCATTAGGCGTATGAGGCAGTTACAGTAAATGCATTGGAATGTAGATACCTGTTCATTAGTTAAATCTATTGATAAAAGAAATGTTTAACCACATTATGGTGCAGTGTAAAAACTACATGTACATTTTGATACCAAGTATATATATTTTTAAATGGAACAAACTGCAAAATAACAGTCAAGCGATCTTTCGGTTTTTAGTAGCTATCCCTTCCACTTTGTGTGTATCTACTACTTTTTCCCCTAATTAATTCATTCCGCAGGGCATCTTTCCATTAACTTTAATTCAAGTGCCTACCAAGTAATTTAGGGAAGTAATAGAAGTGAGGCTTGTGAGTTGATTGATAGTTTTTTTTTTAAGTGTGGTGTGTTTAACAGGAAGTGGAGCATCAGTCCGCTCTCTGAAGTGCCGATGAGGCATCTGATGACTAACGGAAAAGGATTTAAAATTGAAAACAAAAAAAGGGGTCTCACTAGTTATTTCTTGGCTTAGAGAGCCAATCCACCTATGGTCTAGCCAAACTCTACAGCCATGCTGACTAATAAGACTTCCTCCTCCAGTAAGTCTAGCCACCCATTTCCAGGCAGTGGAACACAATGATTTTAAATTTCTTTTCTTCATCTTCTGGGATTCTGCCGTAGAAATTTATGGGCTTCTTACAAAAATTGTGCACCTTTCTCCAATGTTTTTGAGTTTTTCCTCTAAAAAATTTTTTTCATCTGCTTTACTGGAAAATACTTGGCATGCCCATCTCTTTTCTTCCTGTTAGCAGCCTAAGATTGCCTTTGGACCAACTACAGCACCAACTACAGGACCAACTACAGGTCTGTTGCTCCTGCATGCTGAAGGGGAGGCTCATCTCTTAAGAGTGTCTTTAGGCTATATATGAAAGATGGTAGATGTCCCATACCCCACTTCATACATCTGTGAAATATTTAGGGAATGCATCACACCAAGATGAATTAGAATCCTTTGATCCTGGCAGCAGTACTACTCAACACTGCAAGATGGGGACAACTTGGTGAAAGCCATTGAAATCAACAATGTGCTGGCTTAAGCCCAGGCCACTGTGAGTCGAGGGTGGATAAATGTTTGGAAATAATTTTCTCTTGGTAATAAATGAGCTTAGAACAAATTGAACAGTATGTAGACATCACTTGTGTGCCACAACAACATGTTGTAATGGGACAAACCTTGGTTTTGAACAGTTTGCTCTTTGGCAGACGTTTTTGTCCCCTTTAAGATGTTTTCCTGACTGATTCTATTAGTGACGGGAACAAAAGGGGGGAAGTGCTGTTGTAATTAAGTAAGTTTGCAAAAGTTGTAAGAGAGGTAGGCAGGGGCAGGGCTGGCCTTAGGAGTCGAGGAGCCCAATTGGAAACATTTTTGCTGGGCTCCCTGATTCACTGCCAAGATCTGCAGAATCTTAGAGATACAAATACAATGTATTTCTCTATGATAGGATGGAAAGCAGTAAAAATTGCACATAAAAATGCATGTGTGTTAATGGACCAACGGATCTAAGCGCATAAAATTGCTGGTGCTGGTTTTCAGTGTTTTACATAAAAGAGAAACTAGCCTCAGTTCACAATTTCCTGCATGTAAAACTGTGAATGTACCAAATAGATGGCTGGTGCACAGCTTTGACTGCACTGATCCACCCGCTAAGGGAAAGAACAGCTGCAATCAATCCCCCATCACAGCCTTTCAATGTGATGCCAAAGCTGTCCGTTCAGGGTGATGCCAAAGCTGTCTGTTAAGGGATGCTTGTGTTGGAAAGACCTAGGACAGATCACTTAGGACTCAATCCTGAGCCCTCCAGCATGGGCAGTATATGACTGTATTGCCTGCACTGGCAGTAGCGCCGAGTTCATGGTGGCACAGGGGCCAGCCAGCGGCCCTCCCAGTATTGTGTGGGTGTGGCTGTGCCCTCCCAATATCTGGGCCCCCGCACCCCCCTGCAAAGAGTGTAGCCCACCGCGAGCATGCACAGTTGGTCGCGACGCGAGGCAACCACTGCGCATGCTTGCTCCAGAAGCAGCGAGAGCCAATGGGATGTGGGTGCATCCCAATGGTTCCTCCCCTTTGGCACCCTGATTGGCCGCCTGGCTGCAGCAATCCTTCCCGAGGCCGCACAATCGCACGTCCCAGCTAAACAGCTGGCAGAGTGTCAAGGAGCCCCATTACAGGAGGTTTTCCCTTTCTCCCAAGGAGACCTAGCAGCTGACTGGCTGCTGCTGGCTGCAGCAGTAGCCATTTGGCTACCGTTGCGTCTGTGGCAGCCAGGCAACTTTATTATTTATTATTTATTGAATTGAATTGAATTGGACTGCCCATCCAAGGTGTGGGCACTGGATATTGATTCTAAATCAGTGGCATAAGCTATGGAGAAGGGACCCAGTATTGCAGGGACCACAATGTGCCACTTGCCCCTCCCAGAGCTGTTCAGGGCAGCAACAGTGACTGGGTCTGACAGTGAGTGGGAGAAGCTGCTTACATCACAAATTGTGGTGCCGGCAATACTTACTGCCCAACCTCACCCCACCCCACAGCTATGCTACTGCTCTATACTCCTGCTAGATAAAGGTGTAAAGATCCACTCTTTCTTCAGAATATCTACTATGGCCAAATTGCTAATCAGTCTTTTGTTCCTCCTTAAAAATGTGTATATTTCATATATGCACTTTTCTAATTTGGTGTCATACTGGTATTTCTGAAATTCCTCTGGGGAAATTTCTGAGAGAGCGGAAGAACATTCAGGACAGCAACTCAAAAGAAATAGTGCTCTTTCCAAGTATCTTTAGCAAATTACTATGCAGACCACTAAAAAGCAAAGACTTCCTGATTCTGGCTTAGAAAGTTGAGTGTTGAGAATCAAGAAAGAGTAGATTTCAAGACAGACTGTTCTTGCTTTTGCCATTACTTGTGAACCAAGTAGTCTAGATTCTGTGCCAAAAATTCCAAAGTTCTACACCATGGAATCCTAAGTTTTGTGCCAAGGAAATTCAGATTCAGTTCTCAGACTAAATTATACATTGAGAGATGCATTGTGTGTTAATCTGTGTGCTATTTAGTTATTCTGAACTTTTATTCCAAAACTAGCATTGCACTCTTTTTGCAGAGTATGGAACTGTGTTGGAGAAATAGTTGGAGGGCAATTACTGGCTGGCAGTGCGGTTTAAAAATAAGAGAACACGACTTGAACGCTTAAGGCAGTGGTTCCCAGCTGTGAGCAGTGACTTCCTAGAATCTTCACAAAAAACCTGCTGCCCCCTACAGTGTACAGGAATATACTGTAGCGCTAATGGGGAGCTGCAGCCAGTGGTCCAGTAGGTTAAGTGAGCCACCAATCGAAGAAGTTTGGGACCCATTGATGTAAGGGAAGAAATTTGTCTGAAAGTGTAGGCAACGTTGAAGCTGATACACAGCCAACTCCTATGGTGCTGGGTCCCTGTAGGAACAAACAAACCTCCTATGGTGCTGGGTCCCAGGGTGCCAAAATGGCCGTGTTGCATCCTATGTGCGCCATGGCAGCTGTAGGAGGTAACTCAGAAGGGGATGATCATCCCCTTCCTCTGGGTAAGGGTAAGGGCCCTGCCCACCAATGGGCCTCCTCGAGTCTTCACCAGCTATTTTGCTGTCGCAGACCTGAGAGCCTCCATGTCAGGCCATGCGGCCCAACACAGAGGATAGGATCTGGCGGTGGAGGCCACCGCCAGTCCCACCTCAGGTCCTCCTCTCCCCCGCCCAGTTCCACCTCCCCCCCTCTCCCCCACTAGGCAGGCCTTACTGCCAACCAACACTGCTGAAGCACCATCTGTCTGTATTGCCCACGCTGCGGCACAGCACCAACTGGTGTGGCCCCAGCACCAGCGCTCCCTCCTCGTCAGGTGCTGTAAATGTGCTTTATGGCACATTTACGACACCTGGAGCTGAGCACTAGCACTGACACTACAAGCCCATAGAATTGGACTCACAATCTCTTGATTTACCTTCAAGTCTTGAATAATTGCTATTCTCTTCTCCTACCTTGAAAATGCCTGGTCTAGGAAGAAGTTTCTTGTCTTTCTACTTATCTATAGCAAGCAGTGGATGGAATTAATGCAGACAGTAACACTGCTCCAAATGGTCATTTTTCCTTTCTTTTGTACTTTTTGTTTCCTAGAGTTTGCTAATGTTTGCAGCACGTTGAGCACACAGTGCTTTGGTTGCATGCCCCCCACCCTATTCTTACCTGCACCCAATGCAATGGGTTGTTCCTAAACATCCATCAGAGGTGACACTGCCTAATTTGACCAAAGCTACTTTCATATTAGGGGATGTGGTGGCACTGCGGATTAAACTGCTGAGCGAGCTTGTTGACCGGAAGATTGGCAGTTTGAGACCATGCGACGGAGTGAGCTCCCATTGCTTGTCCCAGCTCCTGCCAACCTAGCAGTTCGAAAGCATGTAAAAATGCGAGTAGATAAATAGGTACCACTTCGGTGGGAAGGTAATGGTGTTCCGTGCACTACGGCATATAGTCATGCTGGCCACATGACCACGGAAACTTGTCCTTGGACAAAACGCCAGCTCTTCGGCTTAGAAACAGAGATGAGCACCGCCCCCTACAGTCGGTCACGACTAGACCATTTGGTCGTGGTCTCCCTTTACCTTTTTTACTTTCATATTGGCCTATGTTCCTAAAGTTAAGGCAGATTTAAGGAATCCTGTCCCAACTAAGTGCTCACTGGAATGAATCGTCAATCCAAAGAAATATATTTACAATTAAGAACAAAAAGCTGGATAAAAGAACTAGAGACATAGTTGGCAAGAGAAGACAGTAAATAAAAGGGAGAGCTATCTGTGAAATTGGGTCTATCCTTTCTCTGGCTCGTCTTTCTTTTGATCGATTCTGCACAGCTGCCTGCCTTTCCAAAGCTCTTTATTTGGGTCAAGATGTTTTGTTGACAGAGTCTGAGACTGATGTAAACCAGGCTTTGCCTTGTCCTTTTGAGGTCCTGAGGAGAAATCCGGGAGGATAATAGTTGCCAGCTTCTGCCGCACAGTAGGCTCCTGTGCCTCTCCCACCATTTGGCGGGGCCAAGTTTCATTAAGTAAAACTTTTCTTCTCAGTATAGAGTAGCAGCCAAGATATCTTCCTCTGCCATTCAGATCTTAGCATTTATTAACAGCAGCAGCAGCAGCAGCAGCATTTCACTATATTTCTAACCTGCTTTTCATTTTAAAAAATCCAAACAGTTTACAGTAAAAGCTGTATTGTTATTTCGCCTTGCAGTGTGTGAATGGCACTTTCCATGTCCCTGTCCCCACAGGCTTACAATCAAAAATTGACACATGTGAGATAACAGAGGTAGGTAAAAAGCAGGGCAGAATGGATAACCTCATTACATTTATTTAGGCTTAGTTACAGTAGAGTAAGGGGGCTAGGGAGTGTAGCCAAAGCCTTTATGGAAATGAAGGTAAGAAGCCTAAGTGAGGAAACACCTATCCTAAGAACAGGAGATGAAGGAAGCAGCCACTTAAAGCAGGGCCAGCTCCAGAAGCGGGGGGGGGCAATGCAGGACATTTCTGTGGGGCCCCCCACCATTCCTGCGGGCCCCCCCCACTCACCATGAAAAATGATTGTGAAGCCCTGCATGACACCTGGAAATATTTGGTGGTAACATGATGACATCACCGCCATTTGGAGCCAACGTAGTAGCCATCGTATTGCTCTAGCCCAGGGATCTCCAAACTTTTTCACAGGAGGGCCATATGGAATATCTAGCACGGTGACAGTCAGTGATCCATATAAGTAGGGGTGGTTTTGTTGTTGTTGAAAACCGCCTTTTGGGTGTTAACTGCCTTTTGGCGACTGAATAAAAACAGAAAACACCGCATTTTGGTGTTTGAGATTTTTCCAGGAATTAAAATAGACTACTTTTTTTTTAGAAATAATACTGTGGCTGCATCTGCTGACACTATATCACCTGTATCATTTACCAAGTACGCATTTAAAATTAATAAAAATGAGGTCTTGGATGGAGAATGGAGAATAAAAACACACAACACTGCAACTTGCTATTTTGATCAAGGAATTTTGGAAAAAATATCACCCCCAAACCCCACACCCCTACATATAAGGTGTGTGTTTAATCAACTTGCAATGAAGTCACAATGTAAAAATGGTTGTGTGAAATGGTCCTGATTTGGGGTGTTATTGCAGCCTGCAGTTTGCCAAAGCCTTGGCAAAACTTGTTAAAAGAGCCTGATTAGCTGGACGGTAAGAGAAGCAGAGGATGGAGGTAACACAGACTGTATTGGAAGAAGAAAAGAGGGGATGGGAAGGACTAAGCAATTTGAGCAGTTTGGAAAAATTTTAAGCTTTTGACAAACATAGTAAATTAGAAACGCTTCTGTGGAGCTTCAGCTATCTCTTGATTATAAGATGAAAACTGTCCATTTATCATGATCATGAAGAACAGCACATGCTGAAGAGGTAGTGAACTCTAAGGGAGGACAGATTTCTTGGCATGTGCAGCTAACAAGACCAGGGTAAACCTCAAGACTTGTTAAACGTCTCTTAAACCGTATATAATCTGCTATGCTAGAACCCACAGTAAGGAGCCAGACCAAAGTCTTTAAGCAGACATTTCCTTCAACACAAGCTTTGTTTTGAGAGTCTGGACTAGGGTGACAATGACGTCACCAAATGCTTGTTTTTCTGTGAGAAAGCCAAACATTTGCCACTCCCCACACCTGGGAATCCTCTAAAACAGGGATGGGAGCGGATGATATGGGGGCTGGGGTGAGAGGCTGAACCTGGTCTAGGAAGAGGAAAACATGCGTGAAAGTGATCTGAAGAGGTGAGGTTTGGAGGAAAGAACAATAAAAGTGAACAGGAGTATAAAGAAACCTAAAGCAGTGCTTCTCAAACTTTTTAGCCCCAGGACCCACTTTTCAAAATGACCATCTGTCCGGGACCCACCAGAAGTGATTATATTATACAAATCGTGCTTGGGCAAGACCCCTGGAAGAAATTTCTGGAGGCAAGGTAAGTTGATATGGATTTCTTTTGTAGAACAACCAGACTGAGAACGCAATCCTAACCTAGAGTTAGGCTGGCACAGTTAGTCCAGCAAAGTTTGGCTGATACAGGGAACACGGTAAAGTATGTCTGGACTACTCTCGGAGTCAGACAGGCCAGCACAAAGACATGTACCATCCTCCCTGACTCAGAGAGAGGTCCAAACACGCTTTACCGTGGCCCTTGTGCCGGCCAAACTTTGTGGCCTAATTGTGCCAGCCTAACTCCAGGTTAGAATTGCACTCTAAGTTGCTAACCACTTTGAACCAAGAATGTTAGATAGCTGGATAGGCCATGATGTCACAGACTTGAAGCCGTGGATTTACTAAAATGGCTGACTGAATCATTGCCGCGAACGACGAGGTTTGCCGCCGGAAGGGCTCTCTCGCTCGCACGGCACGCGTGTGAAAGTTAATTTTATGAGGGGGGGGGTGAGTGTAGAAGTTTAAAAAAATACTCTTAATAGCCTAGGAGTAAAAAAGAATTACTCTCCTATTGACAACTACTTGTGTTATGAAGAGATTTTAATGTAATATAATTACGCGAAATTAAACCTTGGAATTGCATATTAACTCATAATATGGTTACCACTGATGTTTCTCCACGATTACACGTTGTTATTTTGGTAAGTTTTTACTTCAGGAGTAAACGATTAAGCGCTAAACATCATGCGAAAACCCATTGGAAATGCTTGGAATGAGCAATGTTTTGGACATACTGTCATGGCCGCTAAGCCCGCCTAGTGGAGTCAATGCATTCCCATTCATTCTAAAGGAAGGGCCTAGCCCTGCTTTGAACACGCCCTGCTCTATTACCCAGCCAGCTACAGTTGTATCAGCAGCTCCCTGGAACACAGATGGCCTCCTTTTATAGGCTTACTCAACCAGGCTGGCCACGCCCCTTTCTGCACTCTTTCCTTAGTCTTCCCTCAGGTCCTGCTCCCTCTCCCTCCTCCCCTCAGAGAAGGTTGAGGCCTGGGGTCGCACAGAGTTCATCTCAGGGCGGAATACAAGGGTAAGAGCTCAGACAATCACAACATGCATTCATGATGCCTAGTTAAGGACTGAAGCTCAGGGGTTCTGGCCAAAGCCTGAACAGGCCCAACTCAGAGGAACTCTAACAGGTAAGAACAAACCATACAAGTCACATATGCGGAGGGCAAAATAACTTCCAACAATGTCATGGCTGGAAGTGATGCCAAGTGATGGAAGTGATTGTGATGCCAGAGTCTGCTGCTTTTTTGAGATGCAGCAATAAGTTGGGTTATTTCTGAGCCATTTTCCAATAGAAAAGTGAATTTTTTAAAAAGTCTATTTACAACCTTGACACAAGCAAAACAACCACACAGCCCTCCTCCTTTCCAGCATTCCATCCCACAATATTTTCAATATGGCTGCTCTAGGTGCATTGAGACCCACCTGAAATTGGCTCACACCCACTAATGGGTCCCGACCCACAGTTTGGGAACCACTGAGCTAAAGGATTAATTCCATTATAGTAATGACAGTCGGAACCAAAGTGTTCCATGAGGAGTTGGTGAAAAGAAGCAGCTCTGGGAACTTGAACAGAGAGTAAAACCTAGGAAATCAGCCATTGGGGGCCCAGTGCAGTAAGACTTGCACTGTAAATAAAGTGTGTTTCACACCTTACTCTCCTATTATATCATATTACCAAGTCTGCAGTGGAAAACGTTTTATGAACCTCATTTATGGCACTGAAGTAGCCCTTAGCGCCTGTATATCCACCGCATCTAATCTTGCTGCATTATAATCAATTGATTTGTCTTAAAGCATTTCTGTGTATTAAGGCTACTGTTTGCCTCTGCCTCCCAAGCTAGGATGATTCTGGTACTCTATGGAATCATTCACAGAACTCTGCCTTTGAGCTTGAGTGGAGCTCTGCCTATGGCGAATCATTTGCATTGAGCTGTGTTGCCATTTGGCGTGTTATTGCAGGTCTTCTTAGTGCCTTGTTGCTTGTGATGGTTTGCTGACCACAAACAGTTGCGTCTAGGCTTTAACCATGGGAGGAACTGCTCAGTTACCAATTCTATTGGAGGGCTGCAAGGGGAAGGGTACCAGATTCCTTAAAGTCCATAAATCTGACAGATGCCTGCTACCATGTCTCATGACTCTACCTGCTGTTCATTTCGCCCACTTCCCACTTCCAGGGCTGGCAACTGGAGGGTCAGATGGCAACACTCAGGGGACAGATTTGGATCCATGAGGGGGCCTCATTGCTGGCCACTTAAGGAGCTGAAATTAACCATTCATATAAAACCTTGAGTCCCTTGAGTCTCAGGCTTAACTGCAGGCCTGCCTCGGGTTGACACACAGGCATTTCCTTTGCCTGCTAGGGTTTCCTGGTTGCTGACGGAAAATCATATGAACACAAACGTAGAGGGGCAAGGACTCTGAAGAGTTATCAGTATTTCTCTTGGTGTTTTTTCTTTGAAGGTCTCTGCCTGCAAAACTGTTTTAAATATTTTTGCCACCTAGAACAGTGTTATTCAAACTGTGGGTCAGGACCCACTTAGTGGAGCCAAAACACTCTTTTCTGTGGAACTCTAAACGTCCAAAGCAGCCTGGAGGACAATCTGAATTGGGGCTGGGGTAAAGGTTCACCACCACAACTCCTGCTGCCACAGGGTCAGTCTGAATCTCCTTTCCCCTGGTTATTTTTTTAAAAAGAAAAAATTGTGTAGATTAGTCGAGAGGGTTAATGCCTCCGTTTGCCTGAAGATAAGAGCTGAAGATCTGAAGGTCGCCAGTTCGGGACAGCCGGAAGTCTCTGTGAGCGGCAGACCTCGTTATTTGCGACTGATTAACAGCTGAGCTTCGTCTGCCTTGTGTGAGGGGGAGTTGTGCCGAAGTTCAGCTGCTTCTCTGGTGGGAGCAGAGAAGCCGTTTATCAGCCAGCAAGAAGACAAATGGGTGGCCAGAAAGAAGGACTAAATCCAGAAAGATCCATCTGTATGTGTGTAGTTCTTGAAAGATAGAACATTTCTGTATAAATTGTAAAAACCTTCGGGTTTCTGAATAAAGTCTGCCTCTGTAAACCGCCTTGAGTTATAGTCACTAGAGAAATCTGGTGACCTAAGAAAGGCGGTATATGCAATTTGACTCTTAGTCTGGAAGGGATAAACCATATCATACATATTCCCTAAAACTTAGAACAGTAGATCTCAAACGTTTTAGCACTGGGACCTACTTTTTAGAATGGCAATCTGTCTGGGACCCACCAGAAGTGTGACACCAGAGCCTGCTGCTTTCCTGAGAATGCAGCAATAATGGTTATTTCTCAGCCATTTGCCAATATAGTCCAGTTCCTTACCAGCGCACTTACCATATCAAATCAAAAGAATTCAAACGAAAGCCCTCTCAACTGGATTCGACAGTACTAGGTGTGCATATTGCCAGGATGAAACCCCGGGAAACTCCAAGTACCAGAAGTGGGCCATTTACAAGATGCTATTCAAATAAATAAATAGCCGCTAATCAAATAGCCGCTAAATTTGCTAATCAAATAAATAAATAAATAGCCGCCTTGAGGGCCTTGTGGCGGAAAGGCGGGATACAAATCAAATAAATAAATAAATAAATAAATTCTGAGAATGGGCCAAAATGCATTGAAAAGTCCTATACGTAAACTGCGCCAGTCCCAAGCTCGGACACAGTCCAACCACAGGTATGACTGCAGTTTTTCTCAGAGCTGGGTGTGCACATTGCAGGAAAGGCAGTCCGGGAACTTTGGAGTACCCGGGGTGGGCCATTTCCACCAGGTCCCAATCTGTAAATGGGCCAAAATGCATGCAAAATCCTAAAACCTCAGACTGGAACCTGGTGGAAATGGCCCACCCCGGGTACTCCAAAGTTCCCGGACTGCCTTTCCTGCAATGTGCACACCCAGCTCTGAGAAAAACTGCAGTCATACCTGTGGTTGGACTGTGTCCGAGCTTGGGACTGGCGCAGTTTACGTATAGGACTTTTCAATGCATTTTGGCCCATTCTCAGAATGGCATCTTGTAAATGGCCCACTTCTGGTACTCGGAGTTTCCCGGGGTTTTTTCCCGGCAATATGCACACCTAGTACTGTCGAATCCAGTTGAGAGGGCTTTCGTTTGAATTCTTTTGATTTGATATGGTAAGTGCGCTGGACTAATAGCAACGTGAATCAGAAAGGGGAAAAAGCCTATTATATCTACAACCTTGACGTAAGCAAAACCACCACACATCCCCCCCCCCTTTTCAGCACCCTATCTTCTCATGTTGGCTGCTCTAGGTGCTTTGTGACCCACCTGAAATTGGCTCACGATGCACTGGTAGGTCCTGACCCACAGTTTAGAAACCACTGATTAAGAACTGCTTGACCATCAATAAGGCATTCACACGTTTCAGGAAATGGACTTTATAGTCATTTCCTCAGCATGCCTTCCATCATGGAATATTTCCAAAAGTGCACATTACAGACTCCCCTCCACATTCATATGGTGTGACCAAGGCCTAAGTCTGGTTGCTTTGAAATAAAATAGCACCACCAGCAGAAGTATCATATAAACAGATAGAGAAAGAAGCAACTGACTTCATTATCTTTCTTTGCTGTTTTTCAGTGCTAATCATACCTCACAACTGTATAATGGCCAAATGAGGGAGTGCCTATTATAAGAATGATTTGCTACACAAGTCATTCCCTGAGTGAAAAGATGAAATATATTCAGGACTTCTGGCATTTTTATCTCCCAAAAGAAAGACAGAAAATGCTTGAATTGTTTTGGGTTCCAACTAAAAAAGTTTTACTTTTACACTGAAAACAACTTGTTCCTTGATGCAGATGTAATGATGGCTTTCTGCAGAGTGTGGTTTGCAAATCAGGGGCCAGCCTTGGGAATATGTGTGCTCTCCACTCCTTTATTTTCTGGCACAAATCCTCCTTTCCCTTTGCTTGATTGCCTTAAAAGTGGTTTTGTGCACTGACCCTAAACAAGGCCAATGCTAACCATGGTTGCCTTCAGTGCCAGAATGTGAAGTGGGGGTTTGAAATGAGTTTGCAAATATTCCTTTATGCTGTTAAGGTGTGTTATAGCATGCAACATTATAATAATGTTATAACAATATAATTATTATAATAATTGAACATTATTGCTTTACCAGAAGAATTAGATCTCTTTAGCTCCCAATTAAATTTCCAAAGTGGACAAAATTGAAAGATGTGTACAGAAATTACAGTACTACTGAGTTTGCACTTGTTGCTTTTTAGTTCAGTATACCAATTTGTTACCGTGTTAGTGTTGTTATTCAGTACTTTTATATATCTATCTGAATTCCAATAAGAGTTCAGTGCCCATATTTTACTTCTGCACATAACTCTGAGATGTACTCCTTCTCAGAGTTAGAGTTCAAACTTATTTTAGGCCAAGCTTGCTCTTCAGTCTCTACAGTGATGGACATTTCATCCAGGGATTTAAATGTGGGGGAAATTAATTTACAAGACTGAAAGCTGGTTCCCATAAACATGTACATCCCTAGACTTTTTAGCAACTAAATGTGCAAATGAACTTTCTTGAAAACTATATTCTATGAATATGACTATTCTGTCTGTGCAATTATTGCTTGATGTTTCAGTCACCATCAAGTGCTGAACATGAGTATATACATTTATTCTGAAGCTGGTGCAAATGTGAAAGGATGCTTTTGAAGTAATGTTCTCTTATTGCCGAACATTACAGGTTGTCTAAAACCAGGGCTAGGATTGACTTACATTGCATCTCACAGAGCAGGGATAGCATTTTCAATTCTAGCCCTTAAGCCTAACCAGAAGCATATAAAAGGTGCCACAAGAAAATGTGGGCGTAGTGGATGCAGCAGAAGGGAAAACATAGTGTGCTTTTTGGCCTGCCCATCCCTCCTTATATCCTATATGCCTCTGCAGGCACCCTCATGTTCCCTTCACTTCCCAACTCAGGGAGCGAGGGGAATGCTATGGCTGCCTGGGCATCTGCTGGAGCAAAATCACCCTGTGTTCGTGTGTTCCCTTCGCTTCCCAAGTCAGGGAGCAAGGGAAACATGCCATTTGAGGGGGCAGTGGCCACTACAGGAGCTTGCATGCTCCCTAACTTTGTGACATCATGACATCACAATGTGTGATGTCATTATGTCACACGGCGTGCCTGGAGTGCGGAAATGCCCCAGTACACCTCTGAGCCAAACTTTGTCTTTTCACTGTCCATTGCATTGGTCTCATGGGAGACCATTAGGATGATAGGAAGTTAAAGAGCTGTTTCAGCCTTATGAAGAGGGCCCCCCAAATTGTTCAATGAAATACCCATGCATCTATCTCTCTTGATGGAAAAAAAAAACATTCAGTTACAATATACTGTTGCTGGTATCTGATTGCATAGAAAATATACATAATTAATAAGCAGGTATCAGTGAAATGCTGGCATTGTAGAAAGACTCTGGCATATTTGATGCATGCTCGTGGTTTTACTTCGAAAAATACAAAGAATTTTTGGGGGGAAATACTCAATATTACCAGCTGCAATATTTTGTGGGATCCAATAATGATTATGTTATGTGATCTAAAAAAGAAAGTAGGGGATTGTGACTTGGAACTTGTAAAATTGTTATGCGTGGGAAGGTTAAATGTGGCAGCTAATTTACGAGTTTATGAGTGTCTTACAAAAATTTGGCAAATAGCTGAAATGGTGAAATGTAATAAGTACATTACAGCCAGAAATGACTGCCAATGAACAAACTAAAGCATTGAAAACTTGGCATTGTTTGTTTGTTACTGGAATTATGGGTGTAATGACAATATTTATGCATTTATTCAATTTATTCCATTCCATTTATTGTAAAGCTTTTATTTGCATATTGCATATTCATACCTTTAAGATAAATAAAGCTGCTGGGAAACGAAGTTGCTGACCTCTTAACTAGAGTATGCAACTTGTCCCTTCAGACGGCCACGGTACCAGAGGATTGGAGGATAGCCAATGTCACGCCAATCTTTAAAAAAGGGAGAAGGGGGGACCCTGGAAACTACAGGCCTGTCAGCCTAACGTCTGTTCCGGGTAAGATGGTGGAAAGCCTCATCAAAGATAAAATCCTAAAACATGTAGAGGAACAAGTACTGCTAAAAGAAAGTCAGCATGGCTTCTGTAAGGGTAAGTCTTGCCTCACAAACCTTTTGGAATTCTTTGAAAAGGTCAATAGGCACGTGGATGTGGGTGAACCTGTGGATATCATATACCTGGATTTTCAGAAGGCGTTTGACACGGTCCCCCACCAAAGACTGCTGAAGAAACTTCACAGTCAGGGAATAAGAGGGCAGGTCCTCTTATGGATCCAGAATTGGTTGAGGGCCAGGAAACAGAGAGTGGGGGTCAATGGGCAATTTTCAGAATGGAGAGAGGTGAAAAGCGGAGTGCCCCAGGGATCTGTCTTGGGGCCCGTGCTTTTCAACTTATTCATAAATGACCTGGAGACAGGGATAAGCAGTGAGGTGGCCAAGTTTGCGGATGACACAAAACTTGTCCGGGTGGTAAAAACCAGAGACGATTGTGAAGAGCTCCAGAAGGATCTCTCCCAGTTGGGGGAATGGGCAGCCAAATGGCAGATGCGTTTCAACATAGACAAATGTAAAGTGATGCACGTTGGGGCAAAAAACCAAAACTTTACCTATAGGCTAATGGGTTCTGAGCTGTCTGTGACAGCTCAGGAGAGAGATCTTGGGGTGCTGGTGGACAATTCAATGAAGGTATCGACCCAGTGTGCGTCAGCAATTAAGAAGGCCAATTCCATGCTTGGGGTCATTAAAAAAGGGGTTGAGAATAAAACAGCCAATATTATCATGCCATTGTACAAATCGATGGTAAGGCCACACCTGGAATATTGTGTCCAGTTCTGGTCGCCGCATCTCAAAAAGGACATAGTGGAGTTGGAAAAGGTGCAGAAGAGAGCAACAAAAATGATTACGGGGCTGGGGCACCTCCCTTATGAAGAAAGACTGCAGCGTTTGGGGCTCTTCAGTCTAGAAAAAAGGCGCCTGAGGGGGGACATGATTGAGACATACAAAATTATGCATGGAAGGGATAAAGTCGATAGAGGGATGTTCTTTTCCCTCTCTCAAAACACCAGAACCAGGGGGCATCCGCTAAAACTGTGGGTTGGGAGAGTTAAAACAGATAAAAGGAAGTACTTTTTTACCCAGCGGGTAGTTAATCTGTGGAACTCCTTGCCACAGGAGGTGGTGATGGCATCTGGTCTTGATGCCTTTAAGAGGGGATTGGACAGATTTCTGGAGGAAAGGTCCATCATGGGCTATAGGCAATGATGGATTGTGCAACCTCCTTACAAAGGTGGTGGGCTACTGGTACCGGGTGCAAGGGAGTGGCAACAGGATGTAAGCATCTTGTTGTTACATGCCTCCCTGGGGCACCTGGTGGGCCGCTGTGAGATACAGGAAGCTGGACTAGATGGGCCTTTGGCCTGATCCAGCAGGGCTCTTCTTATGTTCTTATGTTCTTATGAAAGTGCTGTAGTCAGTAATACTCTTGGTGATCTCTCAGTAGCTTTCTCTGGTTTCAAGCCATTTCTGCCTTATACTCTCACTGCTTTTACAGAGTACACCCTATATTGATGTGTGATGACAATGCACCCAAGTACTGTATGTGGAAGCTACTGTTGTTTTGCAAGGGCTTGCTCAAGAGTAGCTGCAGTGCAGTTGATACTTGCTCTAACAATTCTCCTGCTCTGTTGGTGCAAGAGGCTGCATGAAAGGAGGAGCGCTGCTGGACTTATAGGCCATTCCTAACTAGGCCAGGGGGCAGCAGACAGCTGTAAAGCAATCAGTGCCAGTATGCTGAGTAGTGCACTGCTCTTCCTGCCTACACTAGCAGACCCCCAGCCAACTGCCAAGGTGGTGGGGAGAAACAGGCTAGGGAGGTTATGAGCGGGTGGACTGTGAGGGTGTGCACTGGATCCTAACTCCCTTTTCTGCAGCCTCCCTGCCCCCTTTCAATTCTCAGACTTGTGCTAGAAAAACTGCTAATGCAGGTCAGAGGAAAGCTGTTGCAAGGCAGCAGTAAGCGGATTTAAATCTCCTTTCCCTGCTTAAGCTTCCTGATTCCCTGCCCATTTTTGGCTCAACTGCGAAGGTGGATGGTTAGGATAGAATTTGGCTGTTTCCCTTATCTTGTGCAGTTCAGCAGGCACTGTAAACCAGCCCTTTACAGTGATGTCATTCAGGGGGAACGGACCAGAACGGGCGTTCTGGTTCCTAACGGGCTCCGTGGCTGGTTCCAGGTTCCCGACAAGTGCCAATCAAAAGTGAGTTCCTGTTCCTAAATCATTTGAATGACACCACTGCTTCCGTATGCAAACGCATAGAAGGGATTAAGTCTCCTATAAAGCTAATCTGTAGAGACCAATGGTAATATGACTGTGTCACCATCATTGCTGTTTCCTGCAACATAATCTAATTGGGGGTTGTAGTTCAGGGTTTGTTTGCTTCACAAAACCAAGTGTCAAATATGGCCTCATAACTATATAGGCCATGATTACGCTCCAGACATGTGCAGCCCGCCAGACTTTCTGAAAAGCACTAATTAGCTGCCTAGCAAGGGATGTTGAATTACAGCCTCCCATGTTATGTCCCATTCAGGGAATTTGGAGCAACTAGAGCTGGCTTGCTGCGGCTTGGCGAGTTGCTCCAGCTGGGCAGCAGCCATTCACATGCATGATTCCTTAGCCAGCTAGACAGAGACACATGGAAGCCTGCTCCAGTGCACATAGGGGCCCCTCGCTGGATACGCGCTTGAAACTGTTCAGGTTAAGACAGGTTCCTTGAACCAGTTGTAACTGCTAATTCAGTGTTTCTCAAACTGTGGGTCAGGACCCACTTGGTGAGTCATGACCTGATGCTAGGTGGGTCACGGAAAGTTGGGAGCAGCCATCTTGGAAGCTGCAGACTTG
>JAJKFI010000001.1:60906773-60930301 GCA_029204185.1 Lerista edwardsae
ATTATTATTATTATTATTATTATTATTATTATTATTATTATTATTATAAATCAATCAATCAATCAATCAATCAATCAATCAACAGATACTTATATACCGCTTTTCAACATGAAGTTCACAAAGCGGTTTACAGGCAAATAGTAATAATAAAGTTAAATGGCTCCCTGTCCCAAAAGGGCTCACAATCTAAAAAAAAGGCAGACCGCCAGCAACAGCCACTAGAAAGACTGCGCAGGGGTGAAGAGGGACAATTACTCTCCCCCTGCTAAATATAAGAGGAACACCACTGGAAAGTGCCTCTTGCCCAGTTAGCAGGGGTATTATTATTATATATTTAATTTCTATCCCGCCTTTCTGCCCCATGGGCACCCAAGGCGGCTTACAACATTACAAATACAATAAAACCACAATGTTTAACAATTAAAAACAATGTTAAAAACAATATTAAAACAGTTAAAATTTAAAACAGCAAGCCCCGTGGATACTAAAATGTAAAGAAGAGAATGTAAAATGCCAGCCAGCCTGTCAACCATTAAAGGCTTGTGTAAATAAAAGTCTTCAGCTCCCGCCAAAATATTGTCAAAGAGGGAGTGGTTCTTAATTCTAAGGGGATGGTATTCCAAAGTTGGGGGCCACCACTGAGAAGGCCCTATTCCTGGCCGCCATCCCCCTCACCTCTCCTGGTGGCAGCACAGTCAGAAGGGCCCCCCCCAGATGGCCTAAGAGTTACGGGTAGGATTATATGGAAGGAGGCGGTCCCTCAAATACCCCGGACCTGAGTCGTAGAGGGCTTTAAAAGTCAAAACTAGCACTTTGAATCGGGCCTGGAAAGGAACCGGCAGCCAGTGTAGCCGCCGAAGCAATGGCCCGACAGAGCCAAACCGACGAGCCCCAGCAACCACACGAGCAGCCGCGTTCTGCACTAGTTGCAATTTCCGGACCGTCTTCAGAGGCAGCCCCATGTAGAGCACATTGCAGTAATCTAATCTGGATGTCACTAGGGAGGGCACGGGTCACCATGGCCAGGTCTGTGCAGCTCAGGTATGGTCGCAGCTGGCGAATCAGCCAAAGCTGAGCAAAGGCTCCCCTGGCCACCGCTGCCACCTGGGATTCCAGGAGCAGCTGTGGATCCAGGAGAATCCCCAAGCTGCGGACCTGCTCCTTCAGAGGGAGTGCAACCCCATTCAGAGCAGGGCGGGAGTCCAATACCTGAGCTGCGGGTTTCTGGACCAGGAGCACCTCTGTCTTATCCGGATTGACTGCTCTGCTTCAGTTCTTCTGGTCCACTATGTCACCAGAGGAAAGTGTGAGGGACAATCCCAGCTTCCAAAGTGCCGCTTTGAATGATGGTATTAGTTACCGCCACGCACGGTTTGTGTTAGGGTTGGCCCAGGGCCAGCCTTAAGTCAATGTGAACAATGTTGTCACATTGGGCCCCGTGCTTTGGGGGGGGCACACCAGCACAGCGAGCATATTGCCTGCAGCAGCAGCCGGGATCTCTATGGGCTGTAAGGCAGTGGAGTGAGCAGAGCAGTTTTGCCTTGGGCCCTCCCTCCTGTCCCTGCCTCCAAATGGTCTAAAATGAGCCTCCTGGAAGCAGGGGTGTATCTTACCTGTGGCCCCCCATGGCGCGAGCCATGGGGCGCCGGGCAGTGGTGGGGTGCCATCGCGCACGGAACCGCGCGGTTTTTGTCCCTCCTGCCCGTCCACGCTTCCCTTAGCTTGAAAATGGAGCGTTTCTGGGCTAAGGGAGGCATGGCGGGGTGACGTGGGGGGCACGGTTTCAGCGCCAGCACCACCAACCAATAATAGGTGCCACCCTTTGCCCATGGTCCTACAAGTGCTCTTTTTGGTGAGTGGAGGGCCCTGTGGGGAAGGTGGGGAGCTCCGTGGGTTTTCTAACTTGTTAATGCATGCTTATGGGTGAATTGAGCATTCTATTCTGTGTTTCGTGACTGTGCTTATAGAAACAACAGAGCCAGATTTTTGGATATAGTAATATGGAGCACCTGTATGTGTCATTTATTAACTTTTTTTTTACTGTGTCAAAAACATTCTTGCTTTACTTGCTAAAGTTAAGAGATGCCAGTACATTTGGTTACATTTGCTTGCCGACAGTGTAACAGATCACAGATGGGTTGTAAGCATATATTTTCTTGGTTGTGCACAATTAAACAATTGAGTCAGAGTTGTGTCAGCCATTAAGCCCATCTTCGAGGAAAAGCAATTTAAAAATAGTTCATATAAATTGTTGATTCTTAATATCTGCAGACAGTATGTTACAACCAGAAATAGCAGACTTTGGAGTGTGTTTCTAGAACTAGTGTGCCAATGGACATGAGTTTTGGGTGAATCTCCTAGTGTGTGTGAGTTCTAAGAAGTAAAATTAAATGGTAGATCTTGTAGGCTGGAATACTCTCCTGACTCACATGAGTTGGTTGAAGGTTTTTGTTTTTGTTTTCCTTTTAATGTATTTTCAATCACTTTGAACACTGGGGAAGGCAGAATAAAAGCACTTTAGTAAATTTTAATAGTCACTTAGGTGACTTAATGCAGCAATTCCTTGCTAGTACAAAACTTGGATATGCAAACCAAAAGCTTCCTCAGAGATTTCCTCATTCACTTGGGATTAGGCAGTGGCTTAGTGAAGGCGCTACTGGTTTGACCAATCCAGTAGCTCTTTAAGACAACTCTTTCGTCTTAAATGGTTTGAGGTCTCTGTAACAACAAGCTGTTGCCTCGAACATCTGATGATAACTGTTAATTTAAGCCCTATGATGTTTATTTGCAACCATTTTTATACATCAGTGCTAATTTTAATTAATCCTGGATGGTAATGGAAAACCATTTTTACAGTTCTCAATTTGACTGCTAAACAAGCACTTTTTTAAAGCTTTCATTCAACCAATCAAGACTCAACAAAGGAAAGAACTTGCCTGGTAGCTCCTTTCACATAGGTACTCACTGAAAGACATTTGGTGGAATGGCTCTAACACAAGTGGGAGGGGCTCCTATGCGGTATGTTCAGTGATGTCATTCAGGGGGAACGGACCAGAATGGGCTCCCGACAAGTGCCAATCAAAAGTAAGTTCCTGTTCCTAAATCATTTGAATGACACCACTGGGTATGTTGTAGTGCTTGCAGTACTCGCCATGCCACGCCCTCCCCCACCCTTGGCCACGCTACTGAGCTACACCTTCCTAGTTCCAGACTGATCCACTACCCACTACACAGAAAGCTCTCTTTGTTTAAGCCTTTTCCCTCCCAGGATTGGCCATGATGTATCAGTACTAATGTGTATTTCAGACTGGATACAGAAGAAGGTGAAAGTGGAGGTGGGATTCTATTTTGTCCTCATTGTACTAATGTAGTATGGGACAACACTGCATCAACGTCCTAGATCAGTGGTTCTCAAATGTGCTAGCACCAGGACCTACTTTTTTTTGGAATGACAGTCTATCTGGGGACCCACCAGAAGTGATGTCATGGCCGGAAGTGCTGCCATTGTGATGCCTGAGCCTTCTGATTTCCCGAGAGTGCAGCAATCAGTTGGGTTATTTTCCTGCCATTTTCCAATAGCAAAGTGAATCAGAAATTTAAAAAGCCTATTTATACCTTGACGCAAGCTAAACAACCACACAGCCCTCCCCCTTTCCAGCATCCCACCTTCCCATACTTTCAATATGGCTGCTCTAGGTGTTTCGCGACCCACCTGAAATTGGCCCGTGCCCCACTAGAGGTCCCAACCCACAGTTTGGGAACCACTGTCCTAGATGCTTTTGCTAAATTGACCATGTGCCTATGTTACATCCATACCAGGGAGTATAGGAGGGTCCATGTCGGGCTTTTCATAGCCTGTGGCCCTGATCCAAATGTACATGGATGCAGAAGAAACTTGCAGTTTCTGGCATCTGCACCAGGAGGAACCTGGCACATATTTCAATTCATCTGTTCAGAGGCTGGGAAGGAGGGCAAAAGGTTGGATTTGGCATTATTGCTTGTAATCCATATGCATGTGAGCTCCCTGCTGCCAGTGTATTAAATCACGCACATACTCATGCGAAGTTTGTGCTGTTTCTACACAATTGGCTGAGCCTGATTGAAAGCTGAAAAGTGTCCAGTGTGTTGAGCTTTCCTAAAAAAATAAAAATAAAATCAATATTTACCATCTTGGCCCATTTTAGTAAACGCTTCCTTGCATTTGCAGACAGTCCCTAGAAATGAAGCACACAATTTAACCACAACTTTAAGGACTGGTTTAGTGACAACTGATCTTAAGTGCCAAGGAAGGAGATACTCAAGCTCAGGAGCAGAGCATATGCCTTGCATACAGATTCCATCCCTGAATTTCCCGGCAAAGCCGGGAAAGAGCCCTGTTTGAAGCCCTGGTGAGACACTGCCATCCAGTGAGCGAGACCAACCAGCGGTCAGACTCCACTCCACTGTAAGGCAGATTCCTACAATCAGCATTTTCGAAGTCTGGTTACTTTCAATGAGAGGAATTTACTTCCATTAGCATGAGTGGATCACTGTAGATCATTATCTGAAGCTGGAGTGTGCCCCAGTTGCTTACCATACAACCTTGTTTCTCTACTGGCCGGTACCAGCCCTCCAAATCATCTGGGTGTCTCCCGGCCTCTGGAGTCCTTGTAGAGCTTTTCCCAGGGGAAACAGCCAGGACAATTGGGAGACAGACTAAGAGCACCAGCTGCTGCTAATCTTACTGCGCAAAATGGTTAGTTATCAACAGCTGGGTGTAGCTCAGCACTTAAACAAGGGTCTGCGTTAACCAGCATATTGGCTGGTTAATTAACTCCTGGCCATTCAGCTGGCATCTGGGCCAATAAAAGCCTTGTCTTGAGGCCATTACTTGGTCCCTGGACCTTGTGAATGCTAGCAGGCTGTGGTGGCTGGAGGGGTGCCTGAACACTCCCCCAGATTTGGCTGGAGGGTGTGTTGCCTGGGGCGGGTTGCCCATGTGTAAGTACTTGGGCCTGGAGACACCTCTGGGGTTCAGAGGTGCTCCTGTGTCTTATATCTGTTAGTGTTTGTAGCTGTCTGTAATGAAGTTTTGTTTGTGTGTAAATCAGCTTTGAACTTCATTGATTCCTTCCTGTGACCAAAAGAGCCTTCAACCCCTGGCAAGAGCCATGGCTGGGATACAAGATTTCTCAAACTGTGGTTCGGGACCTGATGCCGGGGGGGGGGGGGGTTGTGAAAAGCAGCCATCTTGGAAGCTGCAAATCTTCCTCTTGTTCTGTTCCTTTTGTGAGTGTTAACAGTTTGAATTTTCAAGTGAGGTTTTTGAATGTTTTTAGTTCAGTGCTTTTACATCATATTTTGTCCTCATCTTGCTTTCTGTCAGGGATGTTTCATGATTGTGCAATTGCTGCAGTCCAAGAATGCCAATTTGCATTCTGGGAGTATCATTTGATTGCGTCACAATCACGGTACTTCCTGCTTGATGATGTCACTTCTAGTGGGTCCTGACATGAGTGCCTTCTAAAAAGTGAGTCCCAGTGCAAAACATTTGAGAATCACTGCCACACAACATGAAGAATTTATGTATAAACAAATCTATAAACATGTGTGGCTGCTGTATGGTCAGCACTTGTAAGAATTAGACACATTGTGCTGGTAAACTAAACTTGGAACCATCATTTGCTGTGTATGTCTTACAAGTCACATAAGAGGAAACAAAAAGGAAGGAGGAAAATACTCAGGAAGGAAATGTTCTGGAAAGCATCTTGTGGGGATGGAGATGGTGACTTTTCAGCATCATTAAAAACAACAAGGGTGCCAAGTAAATATCCAGTAGGATGGCATTTAACCTTCAGTAATTAAAATAATGCCCGTTTCTTCTGCCCACTTTTGAGAATTTCATTCATATCTATATGTTTTGCATGCATATATACAGATACGTGTGTGTGCGCGCGCATAAATATATACTCCTCAGAATGCTCTTAATGAACCCTCTGCACATGTCGGCGGCCACAAGCTTACAAGTTGTGTGAATTCCGATTGTGTTCCTTGTGTTTGTTTGTACAGTTGTAAATGATAAGATACCCCTGTCACCTCTGGCCTGGGTTTCTGATAGATAGCTTCCTTTTCTCTTTCATCCAGTGGGCTGGTAATTACGCACAAATAATGATCAGATTACCAAGCTGCATTGAACATGTCTGGCACCCTCTTTCAGCTGGATGGAATGCAAATATCAGTGGTACAGGCCTGATCAAGCGCGCTCTCATTCCAACAGGAAAACACAAAACTAATTTCCCTTCTGTTACCTCTTCCTGGCATTTTACAAGGGTGTGAAGTTTGGCTTGTGTTAAGGCTTTTCCAATATTTGTAAGGCTGGTCCTGCTCCTGCAAGAGTTATGGTGAGTAGACCATAGCCATCTTTCACCCCGTAAATAAAGTCACAAAGGACACTATCTACAAAGCCTAAGTTGCTGTCAATTAGGGCTGCAACCTTTAATTGACTCATTAGATTATTCAATTAAAACCATTTTAATGAACTAATTAAACACCCTGATTAATTGGTAAACCCATTAAAAATAACACAACAATGGCAATTGCAGATGACAGGACCTTTTTGGCCAGTGCACCAAAGTTCTGGAATGGAATTCTTTCCCCTGGAGGGTCATTGGCTTCTCTCACGTCCAGCCTTTGGGCGCTTTGTAAACACTTCTTTTATTTCAGGGAGATTTTGGAATGGATGAGAAAAAACTTCTTTCCTGTGCCATGCTCCAGTACAGTTTGTTCCTCTGGTTTTGTTTTATTATTATTTTTTAAAATAAATTTGGTTGTTTTTAAGTATATTTGATACTTCCTCTGTTAGCCACTTTGGATGCTGTTGGAGTTTTTTAAGAAATAGAAATGCAAGAAGTAGCCATTTTGAAATAAAAATAAAATCTCCCTGTCCCCTTTTCCTTTGTTTACCATTCTTCCTTAATGAGTCGATTGGCGCTTAAAATATTTGCCTGCTTTAGGAGTCATCTGAGCATTTTCTGTTGCAACCCAACTATAGAATGACTCAAGCTGCCTGCTCTTTCAGGACTATTCATGGTTTGGATTATTTTCAGCTCGTGGAGCCTGTAGATGACATCAAGGTCTTTGGAAGTGTGCAGTTGCCCATCTGTGTTCTCCACCCTTGCCCATTCAGGCCTGGCATCCTAAACCACTTGGGACCAGGGGAATGTCTTCTCCTGCATATCCTGAGACCTTATGAGAAGGTTCTTTTGTGTGTTCTCAGACATTTGATACTTGGGGATGTACAGGAGAGCACTGGCATAGCTAATGAAAGTATAGCCCCAGGCAGAGGACAAAATGATGCCCTTTTGTGACATCACTGCAGGAAGTAACATCACAGTTGTATTTTCCTTTTTTTTTGCTTTTGTAGACAAGCAAGAAAATCTCTATCTTTTGATAGAATTAAGCTATTACATGCCAGCTTCTTTCATTGCATTCTGCATGAAATTCTGCACTGAATGCTATATAACATGATGGTATTATTCCTAGAAAGTGTGATTTTAATGATCTATGATTTTTACATGACTGTTGTATTTTCATTTTTTTGGCCATAGTATTTGATAAAGATATTGCACTCCGGTTTGTTTCATTCCACACATTGTTATATTCCAAATGGTATATAACATGATGGTGCTATTCGTACATACCAAGCTTTTCATCATTTTGGACACTAGTGTCAAGCTCAGCATGTTGCCTCTCTAAAACTTGTTGTGCAACCCCCCAGCACTTCTTTAGCTATGCCCCTGCAGGAGAGCCTTCTTGGTGGTAGCTCCTTTCACATGGAATTCCCTCCTGTAGGAGTTTCATTGCACTCCCTACTTTGTGTTAGGAAGAGAATAAAAACGTTTACTAGGTCTTCCCCCAACGAGGGGCAGGTCTCCCCTTTGTGATCACCTCTTTTTGGGTGTTGTGTGCTGTGTGATCTTTTTTTGTGGCTGTTATTGGTTGTTTTTTGGTGGGTTATTTGTAATTTTATTCGGGTTTGTTGCAGTTATTACTTTTGTCACATTTTTCCATGCAAGACTGTGGTGATTATCTCTGAAGGTTCAAGCCAGCTTATGAAGGTAAAAACTGAACAAACCCCAAAGATTGTAAGGAAGCATTCCAAAATTGTCCGTAAGAGTGTTGCACAGTTGTTGCTGTTTACGTATTTTTGGCTGCAAGTTGGAATGAATTATATATTTGCAAAGCAAAACAGAGTCTTGGTGTAACCACAGTGCAAGTTTAAAGGAAGACGCAATGAATTGCTTGTATCCAGTTGGTCGTATAATTTCAATGAGCTCAGTCCACCCTACATATTTCAATGTTTGTAGCAGGCAATCAAGTTGTAGCATGGAACAATTGCTTCATTAAGGAGGCATGCAAAGAATGCTGTAACCTTTGTTACGTAACTGTGGAAAATGAAAATGTTCCATTCTGAAATTGGTACTTATTGTTGCACAAACATGGGTCTTTAAAAAAAAAAATTCTTAGTTTTTTTTGCTTCATAGATGCAAATGCAACTGTTGTTCATGTTAGAACCTAGTCAGAAACATGACACAGTTCTACAGTAAAAATGTACTAACCACATCCCTAGTTTCTTTCTTGCAGTTGTTATACACAATTTCCAGGGTTTGCTTGAAAAACATAAAACACAATCCATATTGGAATATTGGTTCTTTAAGGCCTTTGTACGTTCAATAGAACCACCAAAACAGGAAACATGAGAGGGTTCCACTTGCTGGATAACACGCAAGGCAGGTAGCTCCATGTGCATCGGGGCAATGACGTGTCTCTCGGTCCCTAGGTCAGGTGCCAGCATATCTTGAAATAAAGGTTCTGCATTAGCCTAGCAGCCCATAAATACAAAGCAGAATCACAATCTTTTGATCAGTCTTTTGATTATACTATGTAACTAAATCTGAACAATTTTGTGTTTATCTGAATATTTTAACGTTCATTAACTTTGATGCAAGGATTTCAAAAATGCTATTTTTGGCACAGCATCAATAGTTTAGCCACAATTTACACAATGCAGTTGTATAATACAACGTGTATTACACCGTGAGTGCAATCCTAAACTAGAGTTAGGATGGCATAAACCAAGCCAGAAACGTTTGGCCAGCACGAGGGCCAATGTAGCTGCAATGCAGCCCCGTGTTAGGGCACCCAGGGCGGCTTACAATGAAATAACATAGAATAAAATTAAACATTCATTCCCTTACCTTGAGGAGGTCTCCCTGACTCCCTCTCCATCACAAAATGTAGCACATACATCCCGTGGGGTTTGCCACATCAGGGCTGGAAAATTCGATAGGATTTGGCCCTTCGTCACATTATTTCGTGTTTAGTTGCCAGCTTTGTCTCCTATGACCATATTGTCCTTAGATGGGACACCAAACCACATTTCCCATGGCCTTGTCCTTTCCGACTGACCTATTGGGCAGCTTATGGGTTTGCATCCTGTGAGCTTCTGCTGTAGGTTCAATTTTTCCTTTTCCAAGTGGTTTCTTCCGACTGCCTTGCAGAAACCTGTTTTTCTCCTCATAGGCAACTGTGCAATGACGTTAACTCATCGACAGGCCTAGAACTGTTCTAATGAGAAGCCTCTGGTTTCTGCTTGCAAGGCTCCTAACCACTGGGCCAGTGGAAGCACCACCCTCTCTTCCTGGGAGTACCTTTGTGCAAGACAACAGCGTGCGTAGTGCGACATCATCTCCATGTTCCAGCTAGGTCTGTGTAATTATTTGCCTGCGTTCACTGCACAGCAGTATGACTGATGAGTGCAAGAGCTACCAAGGATGCTGAGAGGATGTTTAGTCGTGTTTGCTACTGTGTTGCTAACTGTAGCAATAGAAATTGTGACGTTATGCACTGATGCAGCATTCAGAGCATCTTGCTAGTCCATCTCCCCTTTTCCACAGCAGCATCAGAGACCACTTTGCATATGTACACAATAGCGTGGGAACTGTGTGACTGTTGCAAGCGCCATTAGTTGACCTAGCTACCAAGGCTTTTCATCTCCACCTTGAAACAGTCTTTAATTATGTTTGCTTTCAATTTTATATTCTGATATTATGTTTTATGCCAGTGCTATTTAAACTGTGGGTCAGGACCCACTTGGTGGGTCATGATCTGATGCCAAGTGGGTCATGGAAAGCTGGGAGTAGCCATCTTGGAAACTGCAGATCTTACTTTTGCTGTATTCCTTTTGTGAGTGTTAAGTTTGAATTTTCAAGGGAGGTTTTTTTAGAATTTTGTTTTTAGTTCAGTGCTTTTATATAATACTTTGTCCTAATCTTGCTTTCTGTCAGGGATATTTCATGCTTGTACAAGTGCTGCAGTCCAAGAATTCCAGTGTGCATTTCAGGAATGTCATTTTATTGTTACAACAATAATAACAATAAAACTTTATTGCGGTCACAGACCAGCCCAAATTATGTTACAATGACAGCACTTCCTGCCACATCACTTCCAGGTTAATGGCATCACTTCTGGTGGGTCCCAATAGGCGTGCCATTCTAAAAAGTGGGTCCTGGTCTATAAAATTTGAATACCACTGTTTTATGTGGTTTTCCTTAACTGTTTTTAATCACTTATTTTGTCTTAGGACCTTTGAAAAGCTTCTGCCAATCAATGAGACAATACACCTTGGAGAGAAGTCCTTCGTAAAATTTTCAGTCTGTAGTGGGTGGGGTCTTATACTGGTTTGACCAACAACAGGCAACAGCTATTCAAGGTTTCAGGCAGGGGTCTTTCCAGGCTCTACCTGGAGATGTTGGAAATTGAACCTGGGGCTGTCTGAAAGCAAAGCAGGTTCTGCATTGCTGAGCTGTGGCCCCTCCTGCTAACATAAATTTCTGTTTATGCTAACAAGTATAGAGCATCTGATAAAATTGTAGCAGCTACTCTGGATTACAGACATACTTTTAAATCTATCTCAGCTATTAACAGTTCTAAAAGGGGTGGATAGGAGAAACACATAAATCACCCCCTTGTTTGGTGGTATCTTATTCTAAACATGTCAAGGTGTTCTTGTGAGTATCCGCGTGCCCTAAATACAGTGGTATGAATGGTGCATCAATATGTACAGTATGTTGGTCTGTGACATGGGGGGGGGGAGCTCTGGCTACATTCCAGTATTATTTGGGATGAAGCAACTTTAAAGGTACTGTGTGTCTTATGCAATGCAAACAAGTCCCAGTAGTAAAATTGATCTCTCATTGTGTCATCTTTTGCTGTTACTATGGGTTTGGGAAAGTGCCATTTTGGAGGATAGAGCAAGTAGGTTAGTTGCATAATAAACCTTATTGGCAAGTACTGAAGTCCAGTGGGCTGACCAGTAACCAAACAGTGCATTTTAACACAGTGCCAGCTAACTTCTCAAACAACGAGCTCAAGCCAAGCAAGTTCCTATCAAGAAATTGGAAGGTGGAAGCTGAAGTTAGTCTAAACTTAGCTTCTCCTCTCTGTACCTGTACATGCAGATGTGAGGCTGGGGAGAATTTATTTTCCATTTCACAATCGCTTACCAAATGAATTTGTTTAAAGTTATCCATTAATGCTAAACAATGCAGTAACACTGCCACAAAACTGGAATGCTGCCCTAAAATGTTGGCAGGTTAAGTTCATTTCAAATTCAAGGCATACATATCATGTTGTATTATCTAATTGGCCAGTGGGGAGAGAGAGAGAGTCTGCACACACAATGGAACTACAGCCCAAGCTCTGAGTATTTCAAATATGAAAAATTCTGCCTTTCCTTACTGACTCCTCCCATCAAAGCACTTGATTTTTCCTGCTTCAAGTAAAAAAAGGGCGTGTTTCCAATGCAGCTGATTTTAGGATACAACAACTGTAATTTGTTACATATTGTTCTGCATGTTCTCTGAGTCCTAGTGGAAGGCCGGGGTATAAGTCAGGTAAACACATATTTTTGCCTTCCTCTTTAGAATGCCTATAAACATTCGGTGGCATCTACGTAATTCAACCAATGTTAGGATATGGGAGAGGCTTTCAGGCAACCACTAGTCAGTTCTTTCTCTTTATTTACATTATTATCAAGAATCTTAAGAATATGGAGATATTGCTTTTCAACAACTACAAAAAGTTCAGAATGCGGTTCACTAAATAAATAAAATGGTTCCCTGTATCAAAAGGGCTCACAACTTAAAAAAAGATGAAAGGACAGTAGGAAACAGTTACTGGAAAAAATATTTATGCTGGAGTGAATAGGGACAGTTGCTCTCTGCCAACTAAATACAAGAGGACGACCACCACCACCAGAAAAACTCAACTCCTTCCAGAAACCAAGGCAGTCTCCTTAGCAATTTAACCTGAGGAGGCAGGGTGGGTCTATTGCCTTCTCCCCAAACAGATGGTCCAAAGCATTAGGATTCTAACTGGGCAAATGCCTTTGCTCTTCTTCCAACCACCACCACCCAACACCCAGATGGTGGTAGGGGGGGGGATTGCTTAGGCAAGGGGTGGCCAACCTTTCAACTTTAGAGCTCCTAGATCTTAAACAATTGTATAGAGGAGGGACTTTCAGCAGGTGCAGCTTGTCATCTGCGAGATGAAAAGCTGCACCTGCTGAAATTCTCTCTTCTGCACAATTGTTAAAGGGCCAGGAGCCCTAAAGTTGAATGGTTGGCCACCCCTGGCTTAGGCTGATCCCTGGCAGCTTAGTCTTCTTTTTTGCTATTGCGTGTCAAGGACACACAATGGCAGGGGAGCTGGGAGTGGTACTTAGTTATATTAATGCTCATCTTCAAGTGCCAAAAATAAGGCCTTATAATCTTTGCTCAGAATGCAATGGAGGTTTATAGACATGTAAGACAGTTAATTCAGTCTTTCAATGCCAGCCTTTATTCAGACCAGGAATCCTTCTGGGCAGTCAGTGCCGCAGCAGGAAAGCTCATTTGACTTGGAAGGTGCTTCTAGAAAATGTAGTTTCCAGTTCAAAGCAAGAAGCAGATATTGACGTCTACTAGCTCTCAGACCAATTATACAACAAGAAAATGAGGGGAATATTATGAACAGCTTTTTCTGTGTGAAAGTGTCATTGTTTAAACACCTTATTGAACTATAAAATAATTCCAAAGGCGAGGCCTGATCCTTAACATTGCAGCTCATTTCAAACATTCCTTTTAATGAATTCCACTTACAGCAATTTCCTAGAGGTATGAACACCCCAAATCTCCTCTCTAAATATAGGGAAGTTTGTAACAGGTTCAATTGGAGACATCAAAAACATTTTAAATAGACACGACAAGATGCATGAGTAGTTTAAAGGTCAAATTTATTAGGAGATTAAGAGATGTATTATACATGGACTATAAATACTGCACAGCTGACTTTATTCACAGTCAGATGCAGAGACAGCCAATGCCAACCTATTTTGTGGACACCCTTGTTCTTTTGTTCCAAGAAAAGTTTGCGCCATAAGACTTGGATTTAGGTTTTGGAATCCTCTGCTCTTGAACATCATAGCTCCAGCCTACGAAAAAACATGTCGAGAATTCTAAACAACACAGATACAGCTGATAATAGGCAGCAAGTGCAACACAAACAAATGCAACGTCAAGCTTTTAAGAGCTAAGAAAAAAGAAATAACCAACATATTTGATATACAATATGTAATTACTAGCTTATTCTTTTGTAAAAGGCAGGGGGGAATAATCCTTTAAGACAGATATGCCTTAAATGTGACCTACACCTGTTCCCAGGTTCGTTAGATCTCTGGCACTGCATGTTCCAACTTTCGCCGCTCCTGCTGATAGACCAGCACTGACAGTTGACACATGAAGTCCTGTAATCTTATGCATCTACACCTCTCCATCTGATGTCGGGCCAAGTTTTGGAAATATGCATGGTAGCAGAGTGCCACAAGGAAAGCAAGAAGAGCATGGAAGTGAACTCAGGAGAAAGTATTAAGCAGCCTTCAAATCAAGATCAGCTGCTCTATAGAGCAAGGACACTGCCAACTGCTCTATACTTTCAAATACAACACAAATGAAATCAAAAGAAGTGCAATGACAGCACTTTCTGGTTGTGATCAAGCTCTAAGAGCTGGTGGGGGACTAGGAGCGAGTGAGTGGGAAGGAAGTATCTTTCATTCTGTTCTCATGCATATAAAGCAGGAGCCAAAGAATTACGCAACTACCCCCATGTGCCCAAGGGGACTTTGGACCTCTGCTCCTGGAACAGCATTCTCACACACACACACCGATGCTGCATGACGAAAGCATTTTGAAAAACAGTGCGTAATAAGTCCTGCAGGCTGGTTTGCTGTTTAAAGTTAAAATTTCCACTAGCTATCTAAAGTAGCTCTTTGGAATCCAACCATATTATGTAAGGTACAGGAGTCAGTCAGTCATGGGCAATTTTAAGACTGTGTTTGATTAAGTTGTTTTTATGGCTATTTTGGCTTTTACAATAAATGCACTAAAAAAAATTTTTTTTTAAAGAATATGATCTGGTCAGTCGTCTAAATAAACCATTATGAGAATGAAGCTACCAAGTGTCAAATATTCAAGAGACTGACTGGAATGGGTGGGGAAAGCTCAACTCCATCAGAGTGTCTCGCGTAAGAGTGGGTGGCGATGTTATATGGGTACACTGGATCAAAAGTAGATTTGCTTTTAGAATAAACATTCAAAAAATCAATTATTTTACACTTAGGAGGAATCCAAGATGCTGTATTTAATACTTAATAAAAAACCAACGTAATACAAGAGCTTCCAAAATATCACCACCCGAGGCACATTAGCTGACAGTTGCCCCTCCACCACCAGTTAAGCGCACCACACATAAGGCGCTCATACTGCCATACCTGCAGAGCAGATGGCCCCAGTGGTGCTCTTACGGGGGGGAGGAGCACTAAGTTTTGCAGGCGTCTGAGCTCCTGTGATATGCAGCCTCTCCCACTTAGAGCCATTTGTGGCTTGGAGAACTTTGCTTTGTAAACCGTGAACGGCTCTGAAAGCAAGAAGGAGAACAGGCTCCTGCAAAACTTAGCATTTTGCCCCCCTCCACGTAGGAATGCCACCGAATGGCCCCAGGTTACCAAACTACAGCATACAATACAGGAAATGATCAAAGGTCGAATGTGTGCCCGTCATTGTCATCAAGTCAATTTCACATGTCTAATTTTTTTCCAAATCAGATTCCAAATCAGTAAGGGTACAGCCCCTGAAAAATCACTGTCCTTTCTGAAATCCAGTCTCTTTGGAAGTGGTTTGGAAGATGACTTTAAATGCTTCCAAAGCCAACACAGAAAGAATTATTTTTAAAAAATGCATCGTGAAGTGGTATAAACTAGTTTCCTGTTCTGCCTTAGATTAGTCAGAGTCTCATAACACACCATGTGCCCAAGCAAGCTCCCGTGCTCTCCAAGCAGACACAAAGTAAACTCCATGTGAATGTACAAGGGGCTATGAGAAGAAAAGGTGCAGGAAGGCCCAGTATAAAGGAAGCCACTTTTTCAGATATCTTCAGCTATTCTGAGTAATGAAATATACTTAAGGAAAGTTTATCCTGGAGTACAAATACACTAAGCAAGAGGATATTAGATAGGCCTGGGTTCCACACACTAGTCTACATTCCCCTCGAGACAAGTTCAACTTTTGACGCTAGAGTTCAGGAGTGAAAATGAGTTTAATGGCCCCTTGTTCCAAGTGTTATAAACTAGCCCATAAACTACCACATAATTTGGCATCGTCCAATCTGCCTGGCAATCTCTGTGCTCAGGAGGCCTAGCAGTGGAGTTAGTGAAACTTGTAGGCCAAGATAAAGGTGCCCTGGCACCGGCATACAGGGAAACGTGTACCTCACCCACACTTACCCTGGGCTTCAGGCCAACTCTCTTGGTTCCTCACTTCAGTGAGTACTAAGTTGCCTGTCAAATATTTGTAGGAAAAAAAAGAAAAGGCCAGAAGGGGTTTTTATGCCAACATTTAAGGGGCTATGACTGCTTACAAGAAATCCTCCTCCTCAAAAAATCCTCACACTAGCAAGATGCTAAGAGGGAATGACATATTCAAAATGTGTTTTAGTTTAGCTAGGGAGATTGCTGGATCAACACTTTCAGGGGAGCCAGATTATTCCACACTCAGCTTGACACAACTGGAGTATTGCATCAAATCACCTTAGTAAGGTGACTACACCAACGCTCATCAAAGTGCCAACGAAGGAAGGTTTTTAAGCAATGGCTTCTCAATGCTAAACGTAGTCCTCTGAAGCAGCATCCACTGACTTCAACTAAATTCCCTTCCAGTACATGTGCCCACCATCTGGGTGCCATTTTGGGAACTGACAAAATTGTAGTGATGCATGTATGTGAGTTGGTGCCCAGCTACTTCAAGCCATGCCAGATTAACAGAGCTTAAATCACAGGAATTGAGCAAAGAATTAAAAATAAAACTGAACAAAACTATGATTCGGTATGAAAATGTGCATTTCAATTAGTTGTTTTTTTAAAAAACTATTTTTTATTGTATAGTGGGTGTTAGGGGTGTGTTGTTGTTTTTTGGGTGATATTTTTCCCAAAATTTCTTGATTAAAATAGCAAGTTGTGGTGTTATATGTTTTTCTTCTACATTCTCCACCTGTTCTCATTTTCATCAATTTTAAATGCTTATACTAGGTAGATGATACAGGTGATATAGTGGCAGCAGATGCAGCCACAATATTATTTCTAATTGGAAAACTAGTCTTTTTTTCATTTCAGGAAAATATACCAAAATGTGGTGTTGTGTGTTTTTATTCAGATATTTTAACCGCTGAAAGGCCATTGTTAACCCCCAAAAACGGTTTTCAAGGGAAAAAATATCCTTACTGTTAAGCCTGTATGCAGTTACAAATGTAGCAAGTGAAGAGGGCACAGAAGGATCAAATATCCTGAATCAGGTGCGCCTGGAGGGAAATCTGTGCTTTTGGCCCACCGTGAAGCCCACCATGGTGGTGGGGAAGGCACAAAGGCTGCTAATTCAACACTGCGCAAGTGCACAGCTTCTGGGTAGGTGGCATCACCCAGAATGGACCACTGATATCATCTGGGCCAGGCATTGATACCCTCTCAGCAGTTGTGTATCTGCATGATGCTGAAATTGCAGCTCTATGTCCCCACCACCTTAGGCATGTTCCCTTAAGGGCTGCGGATGCCTGCTTTTTTCCAGTCAGCAGGGAAAGCTGCTGGTCTGCCAGAAAACATCAACATGAACAGCTGCTGCACATACCATTTTTTTCAGCAAAGGCAATAGCATCTTCTTTTGTAGAAAAACTTAGAAGCAGATTGGACAGAGGATCCGCCCTGTAAGAAATTAGGAGCACAGTTGCACACTTTTCAATATACAAAGCGGTCAGGCAAATTCCATACACTTTAAGGGACCCATGTTAAAATGACCATTTACATCCCAAACATGCAACCATTTCCAACTCTGTCCAATATTTCTTCTTAAGGCAGGAGACAAGTTCCTGCATTTGGCTTCAAACTGTGCAGCAAATTAATGGCTGTATGGGTTAGTGGAGAGAATGTCAAATGCCCCTGGATCGATCAATCAATCAATCAATCAATCAATCAATCAATCAACCAATCAATCAACCAATCAACCAACCAACACTTATATACCGCTTTTCAACACAAAGTTCACAAAGTGGTTTACAGGGAAATAGTAGTAATAATAAAGTTAAATGGCTCCCTGTCCCAAAAGGCGCACAATCTAAAAAAAAAAGTCAGATCACCAGCAACAGCCACTAGAAAGACTACGCAGGGATGAAGAGGGACAATTACTCTCCCCTGCTAAACATAAGAGGAATATCACTTGAAAAAGTGCCTCTTGCCCAGTTAGCAGGGATCAGGCCCAAGTCCCATCTAGTCCAGCATCCTGTTTTCCACCATGGGCCACCACAGTGGCTTTTGTGTGGCACACAAGCAAGAGATCAAGACAACTCTTCATCTCCCACTCTGGTTTTCAGAGGCACACTACCTCAGATCCTAGAGCCCACATAAAGTTGTCGTGACTAGTAGCCAGTGATAAATCTGGCCTCCATGTATCTGTGCAACTCCCTTTTAGATCCATCTATGCTGGTGGCCATACTCCCCTCTTGTGGCAGAGAATTCCTCAGACTAAATATGTTCTGCATAAAATACCGCCCTGTTTTGCCAATCCTAAATTGCATATCAATCTGTTTCAGTGGATGACTCCTGGTTCCAGTGTCGAGAAAGGCAGAAAATCTTTTCTCCACAGCATGCACAAGTCTTGGCTGTGTTTCCCTTTATCTTTTTTTCTAAACTAAAGCCTCAAACACTACAGCCTTTACTCTTAAGGAGGTGCTCTACCCCTTGGATCAGTTTGGTTGCCATCTTCTATACTTTTTCCAGCTCTACACTACGTTTTTTGAGATTATTATTAAGAATAGTTATATACTGCTTTTCAACAAGGAAGGGTAGTTCACAAAGCAGTTTTGGTAGCAAAATAAATCATCTGAGATGACCAGAACTGTACATTGCTTTCCAAGTGTGGTTGCACCATAAATTTGTATTATGGGACATTATAAAAATAGCAGCTTTATTTTTAATCCCTTTTCTAATAACCCCCAGCATGGATTTTGATTTTTTTTTCCACAGCTGCTGCTCAAAGGGTGGCTGTTTTAACTGAGCTATCCAAGATCTCTTTCTTGGTAGTCACTGACAGCTCAGCAAGTCACTGGGTAGTTACTGGAGGTAGGTGGTTTGACTGTTGGACCACTGCTTCCCACAGCTGGACTCACTTCCAGGCCCAATTTAAGGTGCTGGTCTATACCTTTAAAGCCCTTCACAGTTTGGGTCCAGGTTATCTAAACGACCACAATTCACCCACACATTCTGGCCTGTGCTCTTCGGTCATCTGAGGGGGTTCTCCTTCAAGAGTCACCTTTATCCCACACTAGGCACAGGGGGACCCTTCTCTAGAGTGGTGCCACAACTATGGACTTCCCTTCCGGGAGAAGTGAGAACCTCCCCCATGACCTTTTGGCAAGAGCTCAAAACATTTTTGTTCCATCTTGCATTTGTGTGAGGTGCCATTGTCTGTTGCTGTCTGTCCCCTATGTCTCCATAGTGGTACTTGTCTTTATAACTTGCGCTCTTCTAAAATGTTATTGCCTTCCTTATTTTTCATATTTTCTTTTTTTCTCTTTTTTATTATTTAATTGTTTCGTATATTGTTCATTTTAATAGTCACTGTTCGTCGCCTTGAGCATTTGCTCCTGCAAAGGAAAGGCGGGATACAAATCTTTAAGATAAATAATGTGCTTTACTTTACAGTTGTTGACACTGGACCATTTTATTGCATGTTCATACAGATTTGATTTTTCAAGCTCATCATAAATCGGTTTTGTTTGTCACCACCCTGGACATTTTGCTATCAACTATGGACTTGGCTACCTTGCTGCTTATCCCAACTCCAGGTTATTTATGAGCAAATTAAACGGCAGCTTCGGGAAACCTACTTCTTACCTCACTTCATTTTGAAAAATTTCTTCCCGCTCTGTTTGCTGTTCTTCAGCCAGTTACTAATTCATAAGAGAACCTGTTCTCTCATCCCATGACTTCCACGTTTATTCAAGAGCCTTTAGTGATGGATTTTGTCAAAAGCTTTTTGACAGTTCAAGTATACAATGTCGAACAGATTGCCTCTATCCACATGCCTATACATGCTTTAAAGACTCCTAAAGGTCAATGAGGTAAGACTTGCCTTTGTAAAAGCCACACTGATTTTCCTTCAGCAAATCTCGTTCCTCTATGTGCTTCATAATTTTAAGCTTTAATTCTGCTTTCCACCATTATACCCAGAACAGATATTAATTAGGTTGTAATTTCTCAGAACCCCTTAAAAATCAGTGTTACTTTAGCTACCTTTCTGTCCCCTAGCACAAAGAGAACTTTTAGGGACAAGTTACATTTTTCTTGGATCAGCTATTTCATAATTGAATTCTTTAAGAACTCTTGGCTATAGGCTGTCCAGACCTAGCAAATTGTTAGTATCTAGATTTTGACAATAAGCCCCAGAACTTCACCTCACTATCACTATTCTACTTAGGACACAATCCTAACCTGGAGTTAGGCCGACACAAGTTAAGCCAGCAAAGTGGCCGGCACAAGGGTCACCATAAAGCATTTTTGGACCTCTCTCAGAGGGAAGGATGGTGCACATCTGTGTGCTGGTCTCTCTGAGAGTGGTCCAAACATTACCGTGTCCCTTGTGCTGGCCAAACCTTGCTGGCCAAACTGTGCCAGGCTAACTCCAGTTTAGGATTGCGTTCTTAGTTTTTCCAGACTTCCTTTCTGAAAAAGGTCACTTCTGGCATGGTATCTGGCTGCTATACCTGCTCAACAGTGAAGACAGGTGCACAAAACCCCTTCAATGGCTTGGTGAAAAATAGAAAAATGAGACAATGGTAGAGTGTGTCCTTCTATATGCATTCTGGTTGTATTTGTTTATACCCTGCTTTTCCAGAAGCGCAAGGTGGCTTTTTAGGAATTTTACATTCCTATAGAAAAAACTAAAGCACAAGGTGAAGAATTCTTATGTCTTTCATTTCTGAAGGAGTCAAACATTTACCCCGGCCCAAAATGCTAAGCATGTTACTTTTTACAATGTTTCTTTCATGACTCACCACCAGTACAGTCACTGAACAGAATTTCCATTGCTACAGAGGGAAGCATGATCAGTTCTCAGAATTTGTGAGAATACATTTTATCAATGAAATGTCCATGAGATGCTATTAACGGCACAATCCTAACATGGAGTTAGGATTGCAAATGCACTGTAAACTGCATTTGGGCCACTCTCAGAGTCAGAGTGGCTGGCGCACGGACATGCATGGGCCTCCCTGACTCTGAGAGTGGTGCAAGCATGCATTATGGTGTCTTTGTAAAATTCCTGGGCTGGCACAAGAAACTTATGCTGACCTTACTCCAGGTTAGGATTGCGCCTTATACTCCTCCCAGGGTCAGAAAAGTGAATCAAAGACACTGGATGCAGTTGTCTCATGGCTAAAATATTGTTTTGATACACAATACCTAACCCTAACAAAAATTATTTGCATCTTCCACTTCTGAAAAGCAAAAACACACAATATATTCAACAACACTGTAAAGTGGGTAATATTATTCCCAAATTACAAGTGAGTGAGACAGGCAAATAAATAGCAGCTTGCCTAGGTACATAAAGCATCAAGTGCTTTATGTTGGATTACATTTGAAAGCCATGATGTACAGGCAGGTGGAACTGAAATCCAGCATCTCCCAGATGCCTGGCCCTAGATAAATCCAACTCTTCCAGTACAGGGCATTTAAGCAGCTAAGCCAATAATGGCCAGAAGGACTGGGACATCTGTTTGGCAAGCTCTATTGGGATATCAGAATAGATCAGCCAGTAGCCTCAACAGAGGCAGGACAGGAGACAAACTGCTGAGGAAGACTTTGCTACATAAACGAGGTCAGACAGCAAGCTCAACTCTTGTCATGTGAACATATTGCTCTGTATTACTGTGTGGTGTTATACTTACGTAGATGCCCAGCCCATCAGTGGGTTTTCCCAGCGCTCCCTTGTGTCAAACTCCATCTTCCATTTTTTGGTATTGTTAACACCTGATTGCATGGCATTACGGGCAGGAACAAAAATGTGAACTTTTCTGGTTTTAATATGCTCCTCTGGTACACCAGTTAAAGGTGTAATGTCCTACAAAAGAACGAAAGGAAGAGAAAGAGAATGGACAATTTATTATGTTTAAGAACATAGAAGTTATTTCATTCTTGTTGCAAAACGTTAGGGTGTGAGAAATGAAATACAGGACAAAGACACCTTCTGTCTATGAAATACAGTCCATTTTAACTCAATGTCTTGCTAACCTCCAGGATCACATATCGATCAGACACATTTGGGTGGTCTGCAAGCTCTGAATCCCAGGCCGCAATCCTAACCAACTTTCCAGTAAGGGCAATGCAGCTCCAAGGTAAGGGATCAAACATTCCCTTCCCCTGAGGAGGCCTCTATGACTACTGCAGAATACAGCACATGCCCCATTGGCACAGCTATATTGGTGCTGGAGAATTGGTTAGGACTGTGCCCCCAATCTTCAAATAAGAGAACAAAAGTGGAGAAGGGAAAGTGCAAAAGTGGAAAAACCTTATAATTGCAGAGAGAGGGCTTAATAGGTTCTTCTTTAATGAGAAATTAAAGAATTTCTCTGGTAGTCCTTGGTGCTGAAGAACATACTTTGGACTGGTTATATTGAGTCCAGCTACTACTGGAATAAATGGCGACTGGAATGCAAACTGATGAATCATGCATTCTGAATAAAATCCTAAAGCAAGGATTGGGTTGTTAATGCAAAAATCTGTTGGTTTCCTGAAGTCTTGTATAAAATGACAGTCACAAAAGTAAGATTGCTGCCATCTCCAGACTTTGGCACATACATGCCAGCATTTCCGTGCAAACATCAGGGCTTCCAACTTCAGCTCTTTGTATAGTATCAGTGGCTGATGTTCCCAACCTTCAGAAATCTTTCCAGGAAGCAAAGGGAATCTCAGGCACCATGGAAAATAAACAAGGGTTATCCATCCTTTGCATCTGAGCCATTTTGGGGTGATAGTGACACAGTGTCACATCCCATCATCCTCTTGCTCCACCCCTCTTTGGAAAAAAAGATCCCACTTGTGTGAATGGAAGTATTTTCAGCTGGGGTGGGGAGGGGAGAAGAGTTGCTATTACAGTTAAAAGAAATGTTGACACATACTTAACGTAATGTGTCATTTGACCCTGAGAGGAGAGGGGCACAGTCAGGATAGGAAGAGAACATACCTAGACATAAACTGTGGGAGAATTAAAATTAGCAAATGGAAAGCTATGTCTCCTCATGCCTTTTATCCAATTTTGTGTGTGATCCTTTTTGATAGAGAATTATATCTTTACACTATAACAATACCATTACACCCCCCTCAAGCCCTTAGGCTCGGATAGGCGGGCTACAAAAGTAAACTTAATGGAAGATCTCCCAGCAATTCTGCATAATTTGCACTGAAATCCCACTTGACATCTGTTGACAGAAGTGTGGATCATCAAATACTTCCTCCAAAAGCTACCACAATAAGCTAGTCAAATGTGACCCAAAGCTGTACTGTGATTCTTATATGCACAATGTCAACAGGATGGGCTTGGACACCCTTCCCTGCTTCTCTCCTGGAACAAAGGCTGATCTGCTGCAGATTCAATGACAGGCAGACAGACCTATACTAATCCAAACCAGTAATGACATGACTTAAATTTGAGGAGGCAAACAAGTTGAAATTGTACATACATTTGGCTTTTTTTTAAAGCCTCAAGCTACTGACTTCAGTCTCTCTTGTCAGAGTTTAAAATTTCTTCATACTCTCACCAGACCATTGTTAGGTAGGTAGGTAGGTAGGTAGGTAGGTAGGTAGGTAGGAAGGAAGGAAGGAAGGAAGGAAGGAAGGAAGGAAGGAAGGAAGG